>CM073577.1:84284682-84884682 GCA_037074715.1 Magnolia kwangsiensis | reverse complement strand
GGGTACTACTGGACAAGGAGATGAATGAAAAATTCAGGACTGGCAACTGCGATCCCACTTACGGATGCCTAAATGATTTCCGAATATGATAATTCCTATAAGGATTGAAAGAGCGTTGAAATGCCTTTTAGATGACTAAAAATCAACCCAATCCAACCTCAAACAAGGGAGTTGTGAGCGTGTGCGTTGGATCACGCGATTCAGAAAGATTAACAACCCAAATTGTAAAATGATGATCGAAGAATTCTAAGGTGCTATTGGGATACCGAACGGTCTTAGAATTAGCCAATTTTAGTCCCATTTTGAAGCTTATTAAGTTACAAATCCAATAGCTCAAAATAGCCCAAATTCGACCACTGAAGGGAGAGTTATGAAGGTTACTTCTGGACAAGGAGATAAAGGAAAAATTCAGGACTGACGGCTGTGATCCCAATTACGGATGCCCAAATGGCCTTCGAATATGACGAATCCAGTCGGGAATGAAAGACCACTAAAGTACCTTTTAAATGACCAAAACTCGACCAAATCGGACATCAAACTAGGGAGTTATGAGCATCACCGTTGGATCGCGCGATTTGTAAAGATTAACAATCCAAATTGCTAAATGACGATAAAAGAGTTACAACGTGCTTTCGGGATATCGAACGGTCTCGGAATCAGCCAATTATGGTCCCATTCGGAAGCTTGTAAAGATACCATTCCAATGAGCTCAAAATAGTCTAAACTTGACCACTGAAGAGAGTTATGAAGGTTACTATTGGACAAGGATATGAACGAGAAATTCAGGAATGACGACCGCGATCCAATTTATGGATGGTCAAATGGTCTCGGAATACGGTAATTCTTGTCAGGAATAAAAGAGCACTAAAGTACCATTTAGATGACCCAAAATTGACCCAATCCGACATCAAACGAGGGAGTTATGAGCGTGTTCGTTGGATAGCATGATTTGGAAAGATTAATAACCCAAATTTTAAAATGACGGTCGAAGAGTTTCAAAGTGCTTTTCGGTTATTAAACGGTCTGACAATGAGCCAATTATGGTCCCATTTGGAAGCTTGTCAAGTTACTAATCCAATGAGCTCAAAATACTCTAAATTTGACCACTGACGAAAGAGTTTTATGAAGGTTACTATTGGACAAGGATTTGAATGAGAAATTCAGGACCGACGACCGCGATCCAACTTAAGGATGCCCAAATGGCCTCAGAATACTTCGATTCCAGTCAGGAATGAAAGAGCACTAAACTACCTTTTAGATGACCAAAAATTGAGCCAATCTGACATCAAATGAGGGAGTTATGAGTGTCACCATTGGATCGTGCAATTTATAAAGATTAACAATCCAATTTGTTAATTGACGATAGAAGAGTTCCAACGTGCTTTTGGGATATCGAACGGTCTCAAAATTAGCCAATTATGGTCCCATTTGGAAGCTTGTCAAGTTACCATTCTAATGAGCTCAAAATAGTCTACATTCGACCACCATAGAGCGAGTTATGAAGGGTACTACTGGACAAGGAGATGAATGAAAAATTTAGGACTGGCAACTGCGATCCCACTTACGGATGCATAAACGATTTCTGAATATGATAATTCCTGTCAGGATTGAAAGAGCACTGAAATGCCTTTTAGATGACCAAAAATCAACCCAATCCAACCTCAAACAAGGGAGTTGTGATCGTGTGCGTTGGATCACGCGATTCAGAAAGATTAACAACCCAAATTGTAAAATGATGATCGAAGAATTCCAAGGTGTTATTGGGATATCGAACGGTCTTAGAATTAGCCAATTTCAGTCCCATTTTGAAGCTAACTAAGTTACAAATCCAATAGCTCAAAATAGTCCAAATTCGACCACTGAAGAGAGAGTTATGAAGGTTACTACTGTACAAGGAGATGAAGGAAAAATTCAGGACTGACGGCGGCAGCGATCCCAATTACGGATGCCCAAATGGTCTTCAAATATGTCGAATCCAGTTGGGAATGAAAGACCACTAAAGTACCTTTTAAATGACCAAATCTCGACCAAATCGGATATCGAACTAGGGAGTTATGAGCATCACCGTTGGATCGCGCGATTTGTAAAGATTAACAATCTAAATTGCTAAATGACGATAAAAGAGTTACAACGTGCTTTCGGGATATCGAACGGTCTCGAAATCAGCCAATTATGGTCCCATTCGAAAGCTTATAAAGTTACCATTCCAATGAGCTCAAAATAGTCTAAACTTGACCCTTGAAGAGAGAGTTATGAAGGTTACTATTGGACAAGGATATGAACGAGAAATTCAAGAACGACGACTGCGATCCAATTTATGGATGCTCAAATGGTCTCAGAATACGGCGATTCTTGTGAGGAATAAAAGAGCACTAAAGTACCATTTAGATGACCCAAAATTGACCCAATCCGACATCAAACGAGGGAGTTATGAGCGTCACCATTGGATCGCACAATTTGAAAAGATTAACAATCCAAATTGTTAAATGACGATAGAAGAGTTCCAACGTGCTTTTGGAATATCGAACGGTCTCAAAATTAGCCAATTATGGTCCCATTAGGAAGCTTGTCAAGTTACCATTCTAATGAGCTCAAAATAGTCCACATTCGACCACTATAGAGCGAGTTATGAAGGGTACCATTGGACAAGTAGATGAATGAAAAATTCAGGACTGGGAACTGCGATCCCACTTACGGATGCCTAAATGATTTCCAAATATGATAATTCCTGTCAGGATTGAAAGAGCACTGAAATGCCTTTTAGATGATCAAAAATCAACCTAATCCAACCTCAAACAAGGGAGTTGTGAGCGTGTGCGTTGGATCACGCGATTCAGAAAGATTCACAACCCAAATTGTAAAATGATGATCGAAGAATCCCAAGGTGCTATTGGGATATCGAACGGTCTTAGAAGTAGCCAATTTCAGTCCCATTTTGAAGCTTACTACAAATCCAATATCTCAAAATAGTCCAAATTCGACCACTGAAGAGAGAGTTATGAAGGTTACTACTGGACAAGGAGATGAAGGAAAAATTCAGGACTGACGGCGGCTGCGATCCCAATTATGGATGCCCAAATGGTCTTCGAATATGACGAATCCAGTCGGTAATGAAAGACCACTAAAGTACCTTTTAAATGACCAAAACTCGACCAAATCGGACATCGAACTAGGGAGTTATGAGCGTCACCGTTGGATCGCGCGATTTGTAAAGATTAACAATCCAAATTGCTAAATGACGATAAAAGAGTTACAACGTGCTTTCGGGATATCGAACGGTCTCGGAATCAGCCAATTATGGTCCCATTCGGAAGCTTGTAAAGTTACCATTACAATGAGCATAAAATAGTCTAAATTGACCACTGAAGAGAGAGTTATGAAGGTTACTATTGGAGAAGGATATGAACGAGAAATTCAGGAATGACGACTACGATCCAATTTATGGATGCTCCAATGGTCTCGAAATATGGAGATTCTTGTCAGGAATAAAAGAGCACTAAAGTACCATTTAGATGACCCAAAATTGACCCAATGCGACATCAAACGAGGGAGTTATGAGCGTGTCCGTTGGATAGCATGATTTGGTAAGATTAATAACCCAAATTTTAAAGTGACGGTCGAAGAGTTCCAAAGTGCTTTTGGGTTATCGAACGGTCTGACAATGAGCCAATTATGGTCCATTTGGAAGCTTGTCAAGTTACTAATCCAATGAGCTCACAATACTCTAAATTTGACCAGTGAGGAAAGAGTTTTAT
The DNA here is from genome assembly GCA_037074715.1 of Magnolia kwangsiensis. Lineage (NCBI taxonomy): Eukaryota > Viridiplantae > Streptophyta > Magnoliopsida > Magnoliales > Magnoliaceae > Magnolia > Magnolia kwangsiensis. The sequence goes on along the minus strand of CM073577.1, from coordinate 84,880,927 downwards.
GAAGGTTACTATTGGACAAGGATATGAATGAGAAATTCAGGACCGACGACCGCGATCCAACTTAAGGATGCCCAAATGGTCTCAGAATACTGCAATTCGTATTAGGAATGAAAGAGCACTAAACTACCTTTTAGATGACCAAAAATTGATCCAATCCGACATCAAACGAGGGAGTTATGAGCGTCACCATTAGATCGCGCAATTTGAAAAGATTAACAATCCAAATTGTTAAATGACGATAGAAGAGTTCCAACGTGCTTTTGGGATATCGAACGGGCTTAAAATTAGCCAATTATGGTCCCATTTGGAAGCTTGTCAAGTTACCATTCTAATGAGCTCAAAATAGTCTACATTCGACCACCATAGAGCGAGTTATGAAGGGTACTACTGGACAAGGAGATGAATGAAAAATTCAGGACTGGCAACTGCAATCCCACTTACGGATGCTTAAACGATTTCCGAATATGATAATTCCTGTCAGGATTGAAAGAGCACTGAAATGCCTTTTAGATGACCAAAAATCAACCCAATCCAACCTCAAACAAGGGAGTTGTGATCGTGTGCGTTGGATCACGTGATTCGGAAAGATTAACAACCCAAATTGTAAAATGATGATCGAAGAATTCCAAGGTGCTATTGGGATATCGAACGGTCTTAGAATTAGCCAATTTCAGTCCCATTTTGAAGCTCACTAAGTTACAAATCCAATAGCTCAAAATAGTCCAAATTCGACCACTGAAGAGAGAGTTATGAAGGTTTCTACTGTACAAGGAGATGAAGGAAAAATTCAGGACTGATGACGGTAGCAATCCCAATTACGGATGCCCAAATGGTCTTTGAATATGTCGAATCCAGTCGGGAATGAAAGACCACTAAAGTACCTTTTAAATGACCAAATCTCGACCAAATCAGACATCGAACTAGGGAGTCATGAGCATCACCGTTGGATAGCGCTATTTGTAAAGATTAACAATCTAAATTGCTAAATGACGAGAAAAGAGTTACAACGTGCTTTCGGGATATCGAACGGTCTCGAAATCAGCCAATTATGGTCCCATTCGAAAGCTTGTAAAGTTACCATTCCAATGAGCTCAAAATAGTCTAAACTTGACCATTGAAGACAGAGTTATGAAGGTTACTATTGGACAAGGATATGAACGAGAAATTCAGGAACGACGACTGCGATCCAATTTATGGATGCTCAAATGGTCTCAGAATCTGGCAATTCTTGTTAGGAATAAAAGAGCACTAAAGTACCATTTAGATGACCCAAAATTAACCCAATCCGACATCAAACGAGGGAGTTATGAGCATCACCATTGGATCGCACAATTTGGAAAGATTAACAATCCAAATTGTTAAATGACGATAGAAGAGTTCCAACGTGCTTTTGGAATATCGGACGGTCTCAAAATTAGCCAATTATGGTCCCATTAGGAAGCTTGTCAAGTTACCATTCTAATGAGCTCAAAATAGTCTGCATTCGACCACTGTAGAGCGAGGTATGAAGGGTACTACTGGACAAGGAGATGAATGAAAAATTCAGGACGGGCAACTGCGATCCCACTTACGGATGCATAAATGATTTCCGAATATGATAATTCCTGTCAGGATTGAAAGAGCACTGAAATGCCTTTTAGATGACCAAAAATCAACCCAATCCAACCTCAAACAAGGGAGTTGTGAGCATGTGCGTTGGATCACGCGATTCGGAAAGATTAACAACCCAAATTGTAAAATGATGATCGAAGAATCCCAAGGTGCTATTGGGATATCGAACGGTCTTAGAATTAGCCAATTTTAGTCCCATTTTGAAGCTTACTACAAATCCAATATCTCAAAATAGTCCAAATTCGACCACTGAAGAGAGAGTTATGAAGGTTACTACTGGACAAGGAGATGAAGGAAAAATTCAGGACTGACGGCGGCTGCAATCCCAATTATGGATGCCCAAATGGTCTTCGAATATGACGAATCCAGTCGGAATGAAAGACCACTAAAGTACCTTTTAAATGACAAAAACTCGACCAAATCGGACATCGAACTAGGGAGTTATGAGCGTCACCGTTGGATCGTGCGATTTGTAAAGATTAACAATCCAAATTGCTAAATGACGATCAAAGAGTTACAACGTGCTTTCGCGATATCGAACGGTCTCGGAATCAGCCAATTATGGTCCCATTCGGAAGCTTGTAAAGTTACCATTCCAATGAGCTCAAAATAGTCTAAATTGACCACTGAAGAGAGAGTTATGAAGGTTACTATTGGACAAGGATATGAACGAGAAATTCAGGAAGGACGACTGCGATCCAATTTATGGATGCTCCAATGGTCTCGGAATACGGCGATTCTTGTCAGGAATAAAAAATCACTAAAGTACCATTTAGATGTCCCAAAATTGACCCAATCCGACATCAAACGAGGGAGTTATGAGCGTGTCCGTTGGATAGCATGATTTGGTAAGATTAATAACCCAAATTTTAAAATGACGGTCGAATAGTTCCAAAGTGCTTTTGGGTTATCGAACGGTCTGACAATGAGCCAATTATGGTCCCATTTAGAAGCTTGTCAAGTTGACGAAAGAGTTTTATGAAGGTTACTATTGGACAAGGATATGAATGAGAAATTCAGGACCGACGACCGCGATCCAACTTAAGGATGCACAAATGGTATCAGAATACTGCGATTCCTGTCAGGAATGAAAGAGCACTAAACTACCTTTTAGATGACCAAAAATTGAGCCAATCCGACATCAAACGAGGGAGTTATGAGCGTCACCATTGGATCGCGCAATTTGAAAAGATTAACAATCCAAATTGTTAAATGACGATAGAAGAGTTCCAACGTGCTTTTGGGATATTGAACGGTTTCAAAATTAGCCAATTATGGTCCCATTTGGAAGCTTGTCAAGTTACCATTCTAATGAGCTCAGAATAGTCTACATTCGACCACCATAGAGCGAGTTATGAAGGGTACTACTGGACAAGGAGATGAATGAAAAATTCAGGACTGGCAACTGCGATCCCACTTACGGATGCCTAAATGATTTCTGAATATGATAATTCCTATCAGTATTGAAAGAGCAATGAAATGCCTTTTAGATGATCAAAATTAACCCAATCCAACCTCAAACAAGGGAGTCGTGAGCGTGTGCGTTGGATCACGCGAATCGGAAAGATTAACAACCCAAATTGTTAAATGATGATCGAAGAATTCCAAGGTGCTATTGGGATATCGAACGGTCTTAGAATTAGCCAATTTCAGTCCCATTTTGAAGCTTACTAAGTTACAAATCCAATAGCTCAAAATAGTCCAAATTCGACCACTGAAGAGAGAGTTATGAAGGTTACTACTGTACAAGGAGATGAAGGAAATATTCAGGACTGACGCTGGCAGCGATCCCAATTACGGATGCCCAAATGGTCTACGAATATGTCGAATCCAGTCGGGAATGAAAGACCACTAAAGTACCTTTTAAATGACCAAAACTCGACCAAATCGGACATCGAACTAGGGAGTTATGAGCGTCACCGTTGGATCGTGCGATTTGTAAAGATTAACAATCCAAATTGCTAAATGACGATCAAAGAGTTACAACGTGCTTTCGCGATATCGAACGGTCTCGGAATCAGCCAATTATGGTCCCATTCGGAAGCTTGTAAAGTTACCATTCCAATGAGCTCAAAATAGTCTAAATTGACCACTGAAGAGAGAGTTATGAAGGTTACTATTGGACAAGGATATGAACGAGAAATTCAGGAAGGACGACTGCGATCCAATTTATGGATGCTCCAATGGTCTCGGAATACGGCGATTCTTGTCAGGAATAAAAAATCACTAAAGTACCATTTAGATGTCCCAAAATTGACCCAATCCGACATCAAACGAGGGAGTTATGAGCGTGTCCGTTGGATAGCATGATTTGGTAAGATTAATAACCCAAATTTTAAAATGACGGTCGAATAGTTCCAAAGTGCTTTTGGGTTATCGAACGGTCTGACAATGAGCCAATTATGGTCCCATTTAGAAGCTTGTCAAGTTGACGAAAGAGTTTTATGAAGGTTACTATTGGACAAGGATATGAATGAGAAATTCAGGACCGACGACCGCGATCCAACTTAAGGATGCACAAATGGTATCAGAATACTGCGATTCCTGTCAGGAATGAAAGAGCACTAAACTACCTTTTAGATGACCAAAAATTGAGCCAATCCGACATCAAACGAGGGAGTTATGAGCGTCACCATTGGATCGCGCAATTTGAAAAGATTAACAATCCAAATTGTTAAATGACGATAGAAGAGTTCCAACGTGCTTTTGGGATATTGAACGGTTTCAAAATTAGCCAATTATGGTCCCATTTGGAAGCTTGTCAAGTTACCATTCTAATGAGCTCAGAATAGTCTACATTCGACCACCATAGAGCGAGTTATGAAGGGTACTACTGGACAAGGAGATGAATGAAAAATTCAGGACTGGCAACTGCGATCCCACTTACGGATGCCTAAATGATTTCTGAATATGATAATTCCTATCAGTATTGAAAGAGCAATGAAATGCCTTTTAGATGATCAAAATTAACCCAATCCAACCTCAAACAAGGGAGTCGTGAGCGTGTGCGTTGGATCACGCGAATCGGAAAGATTAACAACCCAAATTGTTAAATGATGATCGAAGAATTCCAAGGTGCTATTGGGATATCGAACGGTCTTAGAATTAGCCAATTTCAGTCCCATTTTGAAGCTTACTAAGTTACAAATCCAATAGCTCAAAATAGTCCAAATTCGACCACTGAAGAGAGAGTTATGAAGGTTACTACTGTACAAGGAGATGAAGGAAATATTCAGGACTGACGCTGGCAGCGATCCCAATTACGGATGCCCAAATGGTCTACGAATATGTCGAATCCAGTCGGGAATGAAAGACCACTAAAGTACCTTTTAAATGACCAAAACTCGACCAAATCGGACATCGAACTAGGGAGTCATGAGCATCACCGTTGGATCGCGCGATTTGTAAAGATTAACAATCCAAATTGCTAAATAACGATAAAAGAGTTACAACGTGCTTTCGGGATATCGAACGGTCTCGAAATCAGCCAATTATGGTCCCATTCGGAAGCTTGTAAAGTTACCATTCCAATGAGCTCAAAATAGTCTAAATTTGACCACTGAAGAGAGAGTTATGAAGGTTACTATTGGACAAGGATATGAACGAGAAATTCAGGAACGACGACTGTGATCCAATTTATGGTGTCGGAATACGGCGATTCTTGTCAGGAATAAAAGAGCACTAAACTACCATTTAGATGACCCAAAATTGACCCAATCCGACATCAAACGAGGGAGTTATGAGCGTGTCCGTTGGATAGCATGATTTGGAAAGATTAATAACCCAAATTTTAAAATGACGGTCGAAGAGTTCCAAAGTGCTTTTGGGTTATCAAACGGTCTGACAATGAGCCAATTATGGTCCCATTTGGAAGCTTGTCAGGTTACTAATCCAATGAGCTCAAAATACTCTAAATTTGACCATTGAGGAAAGACTTTTATGAAGGTTACAATTGGACAGGGATATGAATGAGAAATTCAGGTCCGACGACTGCGATCTAACTTAAGGATGCCCAAATGGTCTCGGAATACTGCGATTCCTGTCAAGAATGAAAGAGCACTAAACTACCTTTTAGATGACCAAAAATTGAGCCAATCCGACATCAAACGAGGAAGTTATGAACGTCACCGTTGGATCACGCAATTTGTAAAGATTAACATTCCAAATTGTTAAATGACGATAGAAGAGTTCCAACGTGCTTTTGCGATATCGAACGGTCTCAAAATTAGCCAATTATGGTCCCATTTGGATGCTTGTGAAGTTACCATTCTAATGAGCTCAAAATAGTCTACATTCGACCACCATAGAGCGTGTTATGAAGGGTACTACTGGACAAGGAGATGAATGAAAAATTCAGGACTGGCAACTACGATCCCACTTACGGATGCCTAAATGATTTCCCAATATGATAATTCCTGTCAGGATTGAAAGAGCACTGAAATGCCTTTTAGATGACCAAAAATCAACCCAATCTAACCTCAAACAAGGGAGTTGTGAGCGTGTGCGTTGGATCACGCGATTCGAAAAGATTAACAACCCAAATTGTACAATGATGATCGAAGAATTCCAAGGTGGTATTGGGATATCGAACGGTCTTAGAATTAGCCAATTTCAGTCCCATTTTGAAGTTTACTAAGTTACAAATCCAATAGCTCAAAATAGTCCAAATTCGACCAGTAAAGAGAGAGTTATGAAGGTTACTACTGTATAAGGAGATGAAGGAAAAATTCAGGACTGACGGCGGCTGCGATCCCAATTACGGATGCCCAAATGGTCTTCGAATATGACGAATTAAGTCAGGAATAAAAGACCACTAAAGTACCTTTTAAATGACCAAAACTCGACCAAATCGGACATCGAACTAGGGAGTTATGAACGTCATCGTTGGATCGCGCGATTTGTAAAGATTAACAATCCAAATAGTTAAATGACGATAAAAGAGTTACAACATGCTTTCGGGATATCGAACGGTCTCGGAATCAGCCAATTATGTCCCATTCGGAAGCTTGTAAAGTTACCATTCCAACGAGCTCAAAATAGTCTAAACTTGACCACTGAAGAGAGTGTTATGAAGGTTACTATTGGACAAGGATATGAACGAGAAATTCAGGAACGATGACTGCGATCCAATTTATGCATGCTCAAATGGTCTCAAAATACGGTGATTCTTGTCAGGAATAAAAGAACACTAAAGTACCATTTAGATGACCCAAAATTGACACAATCCGACTTCAAACGAGGGAGTTATGAGCGTGTCCGTTGGATAGCTTGATTTGGAAAGATTAATAACCTAAATTTTAAATTGACGGTCGAAGAGTTCCAAAGTGTTTTTGGGTTATCGAACGGTCTGACAATGAGCCAATTATGGTCCCATTTGGAAGCTTGTCAAGTTACTAATCCAATGAGCTCAAAATACTCTAAATTTAACCACTGAGGAAAGAGTTTTATGAAGCTTACTATTGGACAAGGATATGAATGAGAAATTCAGGACCGACGACTGCGATCCAACTTAAGGATGCCCAAATGATCTCGGAATACTGCGATTCCTGTCAGGAATGAAAGAGCACTAAACTACCTTTTAGATGACCAAAAATTGAGCCAATCCGTCATCAAACGAGGGAGTGATGAGCGTCACCATTGGATCGCGCAATTTGGAAAGATTAACAATCCAAATTGTTAAATGACGATAGAAGAGTTCCAACGTGCTTTTAGGATATCGAACGGTCTCAAAATTAGCCAATTATGGTCCCATTTGGAAGCTTGTCAAGTTACCATTCTAATGAGCTCAAAATAGTCTACATTCGACCACCATAGAGCGAGTTATGAAGGGTACTACTGAATAAGGAGATGAATAAAAAATTCATGACTGGCAACTGCGATCCCACTTACGTATGCCTAAATGATTTCCGAATATGATAATTCCTATCAGTATTGAAAGAGCACTGAAATGCCTTTTAGATGATCAAAATCAACCCAATTTAACCTCAAACAAGGGAGTCGTGAGCGTGTGCGCTGGATCACGCGAATCGGAAAGATTAACAACCCAAATTGTTAAATGATGATCGAAGAATTCCAAGGTGCTATTGGGATATCGAACGGTCTTAGAATTAGCCAATTTCAGTCCCATTTTGAAGCTTACTAAGTTAAAAATCCAATAGCTCAAAATAGTCCTAATTCGACCACTGAACAGAGAGTTATGAAGGTTACTACTGGACAAGGAGATGAAGGAAAAATTCAGGACTGACGGCGGCTGCGATCCCAATTATGGATGCCCAAATGGTCTTCGAATATGATGAATCCAGTCGGGAATGAAAGACCACTAAAGTACCTTTTAAAAGACCAAAACTCGACCAAATCGGACATCAAACTAGGGAGTTATGAGCATCACCGTTGCATCACGCGATTTGTAAAGATTAACAATCTAAATTGCTAAATGACGATAAAGGAGTTACAACGTGCTTTCGGGATATCGAACGATCTCGAAATCAGCCAATTATGGTCCCATTCGGAAGCTTGTAAAGTTACCATTCCAATGCGCTCAAAATAGTCTAAACTTGACCACTGAAGAGAGAGTTATGAAGGTTACTATTGGACAAGGATATGAACGAGAAATTCAGGAACGACGACTGCGATCCAATTTATGGATGCTCAAATGGTCTCGGAATACGGTGATTCTTATTAGGAATAAAAGAGCACTAAAGTACCATTTAGATGACCCAAAATTGACCCAATCCGACATCAAAGGAGGGAGTTATGAGCGTGTCCGTTGGATAGCATGATTTGGAAAGATTAATAATCCAAATTTTAAAATGACGGTCGAAGAGTTCTAAAGTGCTTTTGGGTTCTCGAACGGTCTGACAATGAGCCAATTATGGTCCCATTTGGAAGCTTGTCAAGTTACTAATCCAATGAGCTCAAAATACTCTAAATTTGACCACTGAGGAAAGAGTTTTATGAAGGTTACTATTGGACAAGGATATGAATGAGAAATTCAGGACCGACGACTGCGATCCAACTTAAGGATGCCCAAATGGTCTCGGAATACTGCGATTCCTTTCAGGAATGAAAGAGTACTAAACTACCTTTTAGATGACCAAAAATTGAGCCAATCCGACATCAAACGAGGGAGTTATGAACGTCACCATTGGATCGTGCAATTTGGAAAGATTAACAATCCAAATTGTTAAATGACGATAGAAGAGTTCCAACGTGCTTTTGGGATATCGAACGGTCTCAAAATTAGCCAATTATGGTCCCATTTGGAAGCTTGTCAAGTTACTAGTCTAATGAGCTCAAAATAGTCTGCATTCGACCACTATAGAGCGAGGTATGAAGGGTACTACTGGACAAGGAGATGAATGAAAAATTCAGGACGGGCAACTGCGATCCCACTTACGGATGCATAAATGATTTCCGAATATGATAATTCTTGTCAGGATTGAAAGAGCACTGAAATGCCTTTTAGATGACCAAAAATCAACCCAATCCAACCTCAAACAAGGGAGTTGTGAGCGTGTGCGTTGGATCACGCGATTTGAAAAGATTAACAACCCAAATTGTAAAATGATGATCAGAGAATTCCAAGGTGCTATTGGGATATCAAACGGTCTTAGAATTAGCCAATTTCAGTCCCATTTTGAAGCTTACTAAGTTACAAATCCAATAGATCAAAATAGTCCAAATTCGACCACTGAAGAGAGAGTTATGAAGGTTACTACTGGACAAGGAGATGAAGGAAAAATTCAGGACTGACGGCGGTTGCGATCTCAATTACGGATACCCAAATGGTCTTCGAATATGACGAATCCAGTCGGGAATGAAAGACCACTAAAGTACCTTTTGAATGACCAAAACTCGACCAAATTGGACATCGAACTAGGTAGTTTTGACCAAAACTCGACCAAATCGGACATCAAACACCCCAAATTTTGGCCAACCTGGGATTAGACGTCCTTAGGCAATGGGTCAACTAAAACTCCTGGGAAATCGCTCAGAACCCAATTCCATAGCCAAAGAAATCACTTAGGATTAATTCCTTTAGAAACTAAGCATAAGTTAGCTAGCGCAACGTTAGAGTAGCTAGAAAATAGTCCCTGATCACTTTAAATACGTTCTACAAGACCTAAAACTTGTAAAATCCATGGTGCTAGGATACTCTAAAACCTCAGATCAAACTCTAAGCCGGTTTGTTCTCTGGACCTCTTTGAAACTTTGTATTGGATCTAGACCGCGCGTCGAAAGTCCGATACCTACAATCTTAGACCGTTAGAATCGCCTAGCTGGACTTGACAATCATTTCAAAAATCAAGTCCAACCGACATTCGCAGGCTATTTCATTGAGCCTGGACTGAAGAGAGTGAGAATAGGGTTAGATTTGGAATTTGAAATTCAAATCTGGCACACGACTTGACGCATCAGTATTAAGCATTCTGACCGTCAGAATTCAGCCAAATTATACCCTTGGATCAGGAAAAATTTCTATTTCATATCATGAGACTTGTAGGCCTGATCTACGTGCGGTGACCACTGAACTGAAACTGGACCACCACGCGCGATCTACGAACACTGATGGTCTGAAAGCAGGATGTGAGCGACATCTGACATGTATGAACTTAAGTCCGATCGCGTTCGGCCAGGGGACCACCAGAAATGGTCTTTTGGTTCGGAACAGCCCCGATTTGGATATAACTTAAGTAAACATTATTCCCGAGCCTATTTCGGGCAAGTTTGGGCTTATAAAAGGGCTTGAAACCCTCACTCCTCTCTCCCATCCGAATTTGAGAAAAACCCTAGATTGGGAGAGAGAAAAGGTGAGAGTTTGTGAGAGTGAGTGGGAGAGAATTTCCTGCTGCTGGTGTTACCTGCTGCACGTGCTTAAGCCACGCGACTCAATCACTTTGCCGGTGATTTCTTCACATTTCTAGGTAAGAAAACATCCCTAATTGTTGCTGATTTGAGGTTCCCTTGGTTCCATAGCGAGGTTGCTGATGCATCTTGTAAATTAGGTTGCCTATTCGCCGTAGATGAAGCGTATACGCTCCGTTCGAATTAACACACCTATAGGAGAAAAGGTGCGGATTTTAGACGCTTTGATTGACTGTTTCCAACGCTTTCAATGTCGTTTAATAGTAGATTATCGATGGCAATGCTGTTTGACATGTACAACATGCTGTCTGTTTCCTGTTTCGTAAGCAGACGAAGAATATGAGATTTAGGGCAGTTTAGTTATTTGTAGAAAATACTGTTTTCATCCATAATTTGCTGATGTGATTGACATGGCTTCTTGTCGCATTAGGATGTTAGGAATGCGTGCATAATTAGTTTGGCGAAGAGATTCGCCTAAATGCGCACTTTGAGTCGACATGCTATATGTAGACTTAAGTGTGTAGTGTAAGTGTTTGTATAAATATTTGTATTAGTATGTATTGAATTAAATGGTGTTATGAATTAATTTGAGATTGATTTCTCAATTAATATGCTGATGTAAATGATTTCCTACATGTTAGCTATATGCATGATTTCAAACACTTTGAGTCGACATGGCTTCTTGTCGCATTAGGATGTTAGGAATGCGTGCATAATTAGTTTGGCGAAGAGATTCGCCTAAATGCGCACTTTGAGTCGACATGCTATATGTAGACTTAAGTGTGTAGTGTAAGTGTTTGTATAAATATTTGTATTAGTATGTATTGAATTAAATGGTGTTATGAATTAATTTGAGATTGATTTCTCAATTAATATGCTGATGTAAATGATTTCCTACATGTTAGCTATATGCATGATTTTATTATATGTATGATATGCCTGCGTTGGAAGATTTACTTAAGTTGTATGAGATAACATGTGTTAACATGCTCACATTGTTGTATTTCATTTCCAATACTCTTACATGATTGCTGATGTGAATTCATGATTGTTTGGGACTATACCTAGTCCAGGCAGTCGGCAACCGAGCAAGTTCGTGGTTGGCTTATTTTTGCCACGAACGACGTGTCAATGAACGCGAGCCATGTTCTGGAGTCGACGGCAGTGGTTAGGCCATACGAGGTGTTTTACGCACTTCATGTCGTTCAACTTGAGATGCGCTCGTGCTAGTCGAGCCCGTCAAGTAACCCGACTGGCCGTTGTATGTTCACCCTGTATGAGTCATAACTGCTTGAACCTACGATACTGAACTTACCATTGTAAACCCTGTCAACCATGGTACCTTGATCCACGAAGACTCATGAGCCGGGCATGGTGGTATGGGACACCGTGGTCGAGCTATCGGCCTACGCTGGGGTCACAAATCTCCCCGTAGTGACCAGTGAGCACTTATGACTCATGAGCAGATTATGGTGGTATGGGACACTATATTCTTGCTGTCGGCCTACACTGATCAGGCGACGAGTCCTTTGTAGTGACCGCGAGCGTATTCTAAGTCTACGGGAGGTGACGACCCTTCCGTAGCAGTGAGAGTACAGTAGGCCTGTATTGATAAGGTGATGGGGGAGCGGTGCAACGAGTGCTAGCAACAGCCCTGACAGCCCTTGCAGCGACCTACAAAATATACATCGTATGAGATTATTAGGAGTGACAACCCTAGACAGGATCTGTGTTGGGATTGATATAAGGGAAGTACCTTAGTTTCCCAATCCTGCTGTATGAATGGACTAATAATAACTCGGTAATCATATCATCATCACATTGCATGTGCCTGGAAGATGTGGAGCACTGAGCGGGATGCAAGCATGCCGCGGGCGTAAGATGGTGCCGTATGAGGGAGAACGTCGGTGAGGGAATCCATCATGTCATGTTATATTACATTAACAACAGTATTAGGATTGTTTGATTTACTGCTTTACTATTATCGCATGATTGATTTGATAACATGCTAATCTCTGCTCTCTTATCCCACTGAGTTGATCACTCACTCCCACGTTACGGGATGGTGTTTCCGGACACCCACCAGTCCCTATTGTGATTGTAGATGATGGCGTGGCCTGTGAGGCGGAGCTAGACTTGATGATGATGAGGAGGATTCCTCCTTTATGCGTGTTCTGATTGACGGGATTACAGGGAGGTTGATTAGATGCCTTGGCACTTGTCTTTTTATATTTTTAGCGCACTCATATATATTCGTTTTGTCTACTTTTGGAGTATACATGTATGTATATAACCTGGTAACATGTTCGTACTCTGGAGACATACAACAGTTTATATATGTTATACATACTATCACAGTCTTCCACTTGCTAATCTAATGGTCTCTAGAGTATGATATGATGTTTTGGATTAATCCCACTCATGTTTAATGCATTAACACAGATAACATTCAATCATACATATTTATGTTGCATAAGTGATGTTCTGGAACTCAGGAGTGGAGTTTTTACTCGACCCCCCAATTTTCGGGATGCTACACGAACGGTCTCGGAATCAGCCAATTATGGTCCCATTCGAAAGATTGTAAAGTTACCATTCCAATGAGCTCAAAATAAACTTGACCACTGAAGAGAGAGTTATGAAGGTTACTATTGGACAAGGATATGAACGAGAAATTTAGGAAGGACAACTGCGTTCCAATTTATGGATGCTCAAATGGACTCGGAATACGGCGATACTTGTCAGGAATAAAAGAGCATTAAAGTACCATTTAGATGACCCAAAATTGACCCAATCTGACATCAAATGAGGGAGTTATGAGCGTGTCCGTTGGATAGCATGATTTGGAAAGATTAATAACCCAAATTTTAAAATGACGGTCGAAGAGTTCCAAAGTCCTTTCGGGTTATCGAACGGTCTGACAATGAGCCAATTATGGTCCCATTTGGAAGCTTGTCAAGTAACTAATCCAATGAGCTCAAAATACTCTAAACTTGACCACTGAGGAAAGATTTTTATGAAGGTTACTATTGGACAAGGATGCCTAAATGGTCTCAGAATACTGCGATTCCTGTCAGGAATGAAAGAGCACTAAACTACCTTTTAGATGACCAAAAATTGAGCCAATCTGACATCAAACGAGGGAGTTATGAGCGTCACCATTGGATCACGCAATTTGGAAAGATTAACAATCCAAATTGTTAAATGACGATAGAAGAGTTCCAACGTGCTTTTGGGATATGGAACTATCTCAAAATTAGCCAATTATGGTCCCATATGGAAGCTTGTCAAGTAACCATTCTAATGAGCTCAAAATAGTCTACATTCGACCACCATAGAGCGAGTTATGAAGGGTACTACTGGACAAGGAGATGAATGAAAAATTTATGACTAGAAACTACGATCCCACTTACGGATGCCTAAATGATTTCTGAATATTATAATTCCTGTCAGGATTGAAAGAGCAATGAAATGCCTTTTAGATGACCAAAAATCAACCCAATCCAACCTCAAACAAGGGAGTTGTGAGCGTGTGCGTTGGATCACGCGATTCGGAAAGATTAACAACCCAAATTGTAAAATGATGATCGAAGAATTTCAAGGTGCTATTGGGATATCGAACATTCTTAGAATTAGCCAATTTCAGTCCGATTTTGAAGCTTACTAAGTTACAAATCCAATAGCTGAAAATAGTCCAAATTCGACCACTGAAGAGAGAGTTATGAAGGTTACTTCTGGGCAAGGAGATGAAGGAAAAATTCAAGACTGACGGCGGCTGCGATCCCAATTACGGATGCCCAAATGGTCTTCGAATATGACGAATCCAATCGGGAATGAAAGACCACTAAAAGAACCTTTTAAATGACCAAAACGCGACCAAATTGGACATCGAACTAGGGAGTTATGAGCGTCACCGTTGGATGGCGCGATGTGTAAAGATTAACAATCCAAATTGCTAAATGACGATAAAAGAGTTACAACGTGCTTTCGGGATATCGAACGGTCTCGGAATCAGCCAATTATGGTCCCATTCGGAAGCTTGTAAAGTTACCATTCCAATGAGCTCAAAATAGTCTAAACTTGACCACTGAAGAGAGAGTTATGAAGGTTACTATTGGACAAGGATATGAACGAGAAATTCAGGAACGACGACTGCGATCCAATTTATGGATGCTCAAATGGTCTCGGAATACGGCGATTCCTATCAGGAATGAAAGAGCACTAAACTACCTTTTAAATGACCAAAAATTGAGCAATCCGACATCAAACGAGGGAGTTATGAGCGTCACCATTGGATCGCACAATTTGGAAAGATTAACAATCCAAATTGTTAAATGATGATAAAAGAGTTCCAACGTGCTTTTGGGATATGGAACGGTCTCAAAATTAGCCAATTATGGTCCCATTTGGAAGCTTGTCAAGTTACCATTCTAATGAGCTCAAAATACTCTACATTCGACCACCATAGAGCGAGTTATGAAGGGTACTACTGGACAAGGAGATGAATGAAAAATTCAGGACTGGAAACTGCGATCCCACTTACGGATGCCTAAATGATTTCTGAATATGATAATTCCTGTAAGGATTGAAAGAGCACTGAGATGCCTTTTAGATGACCAAAAATCAACCCAATCCAACCTCAAACAAGGGAGTTGTGAGCGTGTGCGTTGGATCACACGATTTGGAAAGATTAACAACCCAAATTGTAAAATGAAGATCGAAGAATTCCAAGGAGCTTTTGGGATATCGAACGGTCTTAGAATTAGCCAATTTCAGTCCCATTTTGAAGCTTACTAAGTAACAAATCCAATAGCTGAAAATAGTCCAAATTTGACCATTGAAGAGAGAGTTATGAAGGTTACTACTGGATAAGGAGATGAAGGAAAAATTCAGGACTGACGGCGGCTGCGATCCCAATTACGGATGCCCAAATGGTCTTCGAATATGACGAATCCAGTCGGGAATGAAAGACCACTAAAGGTACCTTTAAAATGACCAAAACTCGACCAAATCGGACATCGAACTAGGGAGTTATGAGCGTCACCGTTGGATCGTGCAATTTGTAAAGATTTACAATCCAAATTGCTAAATGACGATAAAAGAATTACAACGTGCTTTCGGGATATCGAATGGTCTCGGAATCAGCCAATTATGGTCCCATTCGGAAGCTTGTAAAGTTACCATTCCAATGAGCTCAAAATAGTCTAAACTTGACCACTGAAGAGAGAGTTATGAAGGTTACTATTGGACAAGGATATGAACGAGAAATTCAGGAACGACGACTGCGATCCAATTTATGGATGCTCAAATGGTCTCGGAATACGGCGATTCTTGTCAGGAATAAAAGAGCACTAAAGTACCATTTAGATGACCCAAAATTGATCCAATCCGACATCAAACGAGGGAGTTATGAGCGTGTCCGTTGGATAGCGTGATTTGGAAAGATTAATAACCTAAATTTTAAAATGACGGTCGAAGAGTTCCAAAGTGCTTTTGGGTTATCGAACGGTCTGATAATGAGCCAATTATGGTCCCATTTGGAAGCTTGTCAAGTTACTAATCCAATGAGCTCAAAATACTCTAAATTTGACCACTGAGGAAAGAGTTTTATGAAGCTTACTATTGGACAAGGATATGAATGAGAAATTCAGGACCGACGACTGCGATCCAACTTAAGGATGCCCAAATGGTCTCGGAATACTGCGATTCCTGTCAGGAATGAAAGAGCACTAAACTACCTTTTAGATGACCAAAAATTGAGCCAATTCGACATCAAACGAGGGAGTTATGAGCGTCACCATTGGATCGCGCAATTTGGAAAGATTAACAATGCAAATTGTTAAATGACGATTGAAGAGTTCCAACGTGCTTTTGGGATATCGAACGGTCTCAAAATTAGCCAATTATGGTCCCATTTGGAAGCTTGTCAAGTTACCATTCTAATGAGCTCAAAATAGTCTACATTCGAGCACTATAGAGCGAGTTATGAAGGGTACTACTGGACAAGGAGATGAATGAAAAATTCAGGACTGGCAACTGCGATCCCACTTACGGATGCCTAAATGATTTCCGAATATGATAATTCCTATAAGGATTGAAAGAGCGTTGAAATGCCTTTTAGATGACTAAAAATCAACCCAATCCAACCTCAAACAAGGGAGTTGTGAGCGTGTGCGTTGGATCACGCGATTCAGAAAGATTAACAACCCAAATTGTAAAATGATGATCGAAGAATTTCAAGGTGCTATTGGGATATCGAACATTCTTAGAATTAGAAAATTTCAGTCCCATTTTGAAGCTTACTAAGTTACAAATCCAATAGCTGAATATAGTCCAAATTCGACCACAGAAGAGAGAGTTATGAAGGTTACTACTGGATAAGGAGATGAAGGAAAAATTCAGGACTGACGGCGGCTGCGATCCCAATTATGGTTGCCCAAATGGTCTTCGAATATGACGAATCCAGTCGGGAATGAAAGATCACTAAAGTACCTTTAAAATGACCAAAACTCGACCAAATCGGACATCAAACTAGGGAGTTATGAGCGTCACCGTTGGATCGTGCGATTTATAAAGAGTAACAATCCAAATTGCTAAATGACGATAAAAGAGTTACAATGTGCTTTCGGGTTATCGAACGGTCTTGGAATTAGCCAATTATGGTCCCATTCGGAAGCTTATAAGGTTACCATTCCAATGAGCACAAAATAGTCTAAACTTGACCACTGAAGAGAGAGTTATGAAGGTTACTATTGGACAAGGATATGAACGAGAAATTCAGGAACGACGACTGCGATCCAATTTATGGATGCTCAAATGGTCTCAGAATACGGCGATTCTTTTCAGGAATAAAAAAGCACTAAAGTACCATTTAGATGACCTAAAATTGACCCAATCCGACACCAAACGAGGGAGTTATGAGCATGTCCGTTGGATAACGTGATTTTGAAAGATTAATAACCCAAATTTTAAAATGACGGTCGAAGAGTTCCAAAGTGCTTTTGGGTTATCGAACGGTCTGACAATGAGCCAATTATGGTCCCATTTGGAAGCTTGTCAAGTTACTAATCCAATGAGCTCAAAATACTCTAAATTTGACCACTGAGGAAAGAGTTTTATGAAGCATACTATTGGACAAGGATATGAATGAGAAATTCAGGATCGACGACTGCGATCCAACTTAAGGATGCCCAAATGGTCTCCAAATACTACGATTCCTATCAGGAATGAAAGAGCACAAAACAACCTTTTAGATGACTAAAAATTGAGCCAATCCGACATTAAACGAGGGAGTTATGAGCGTCACCATTGGATCGCGCAATTTGGAAAGATTAACAATCCAAATTGTTAAATGACGATAAAAGAGTTCCAACATGCTTTTGGGATATCGAACGGTCTCAAAATTAGCCAATTATAGTCCCATTTGGAAGCTTGTCAAGTTACCATTCTAATGAGCTCAAAATAGTCTACATTCGACCACTATAGAGCGAGTTTTGAAGGGTACTACTGGACAAGGAGATGAATGAAAAATTCAGGACTGGCAACTGTGATCCCACTTACGGATGCCTAAATGATTTCCGAATATGATAATTCCTGTCAGGATTGAAAGAGCACTGAAATGCCTTTTAGATGTCCGAAAATCAACCCAATCCAACCTCAAACAAGGGAGTTGTCAGCGCGTGCGTTGGATCACGCGATTCGTAATTCGAAGGTGCTATTGGGATATCGAACGGTCTTACAATTAGCCAATTTCAGTCCAATTTTGAAGCTTACTAAGTTTCAAATCCGATAGCTCAAAATAGTCCAAATTCGACTACTGAAGAGAGAGTTATGAAGGTTATTACTGGACAAAGAGATGAAGGAAAAATTCAGGACTGACGGCGGCTGCGATCCCAATTACGGATGCCCAAATGGTCTTCGAATATGACGAATCCAGTCGGCAATGAAACACCACTAAAGTACCATTTAAATGACCAAAACTCGACCAAATCGGACATCGAACTAGGGAGTTATGAGCGTCACCGTTGGATCGCGCGATTTGTAAAGATTAACAATCCAAATTGCTAAATGACGATAAAAGAGTTACAACGTGCTTTCGGGATATCGAACGGTCTCGAAATTAGGCAATTATGGTCCCATTCGAAAGCTTGTAAAGTTACCATTCTAATGAGCTCAAAATAGTCTAAACTTGACCACTGAAGAGAGAGTTATGAAGGTTACTATTGGACAAGGATATGAACGAGAAATTCAGGAACGATGACTGCGATCCAATTTATGGATGCTCAAATGGTCTCGGAATACGACGATTCTTGTCAGGAATAAAAGAGCACTAAAGTACCATTTAGATGACGCAAAATTGACCCAATCCGACATCAAACGAGGGAGTTATGAGCGTGTCCGTTGGATAGCGTGATTAGGAAAGATTAATAACCCAAATTTTAAAATAACGGTCGAAGAGTTCCAAAGTGCTTTTGGGTTATCGAACGGTCTGATAATGAGCCAATTATGGTCCCATTTGGAAGCTTGTCAAGTTACTAATCCAATGAGCTCAAAATACTCTAAATTTGACCACTGAGGAAAGAGTTTTATAAAGCTTACTATTGGACAAGGATATGAATGAGAAATTTAGGACCAACGACAGCGATCCGACTTAAGGATGCCCAAATGGTCTCGGAATACCGCGATTCCTTTCAGGAATGAAAGAGAACTAAACTACCTTTTAGATGACCAAAAATTGAGCCAATCCGACATCAAACGAGGGGTTATGAGCGTCATCACTGGATCGAGCAATTTGGAAAGATTAACAATCCAAATTGTTAAATGACGATAGAAGATTTCCAACGTGCTTTTGGGATATCGAACGGTCTCAAAATTAGCCAATTATGGTCCCATTTGGAAGCTTGTCAAGTTACCATTCTAATGAGCTCAAAATAGTCTACATTCGACCACAATAGAGCGAGTTATGAAGGGTACTACTGGACAAGGAGATGAATGAAAAATTCAGGACTGGCAACTGCGATCCCACTTACGGATGCCTAAATGATTTGCGAATATGATAATTCCTGTCATGATTGAAAGAGCACTAAAATACCTTTTAGATGACCAAAAATCAACCCAATCCAACCTCAAACAAGGGAGTTGTGAGCGTGTGCGTTGGATCACGCGATTCGGAAAGAATAACAACACAAATTTTAAAATGATGATCGAAGAATTCCAAGGTGCTATTGGGATATCGAACGGCCTTAGAATTAGCCAATTTCAGTCCCATTTTGAAGCTTACTAAGTTACAAATCCAATAGCTGAAAATAGTCCAAATTCGACCACTGAAGAGAGAGTTATGAAGGTTACTACTGGACAAGGAGATGAAGAAAAAATTCAGGACTGACGGCGGCTGCGATCCCAATTACGGATGCCCAAATGGACTTCGAATATGACGAATCCAGTCGGGAATGAAAGACCACTAAAGTACCTTTTAAATGACCAAAACTCGACCAAATCGGACATCGAACGAGGGAGTTATGAGCGTCACCGTTGGATCGTGCGATTTGTAAAGATTAACAATCCAAATTGTTAAATGACGATAAAAGAGTTACAACGTGCTTTCGGGATATCGAACGGTCTCGGAATTAGCCAATTATGGTCCCATTTGGAAGCTTTTAAAGTTACCATTCCAATGAGCTCAAAATAGTCTAAATTTGACCACTGAAGAGAGAGTTATGAAGGTTACTATTGGACAAGGATATGAACGAGAAATTCAGGAACGACGACTGCGATCCAATTTATGGATGCTCAAATGGTCTTGGAATACGGCGATTCTTGTGAGGAATAAAAAAAGCACTAAAGTACAATTTAGATGACCTAAAATTGACCCAATCCGACACCAAACGAGAGAGTTATGAGCATGTCCGTTGGATAACGTGATTTGGAAAGATTAATAACCCAAATTTTAAAATGACGGTCGAAGAGTTCCAAAGTGCTTTTGGGTTATCGAACGGTCTGACAATGAGCCAATTATGGTCCCATTTGGAAGCTTGTCAAGTTACTAATCCAATGAGCTCAAAATACTCTAAATTTGACCACTGAGGAAAGAGTTTTATGAAGCTTACTATTGGACAAGGATATGAATGAGAAATTTAGGACCGACGACTGCGATCCAACTTAAGGATGCCCAAATGGTCTCGGAATACTGCGATTCCTGTCAGGAATGAAAGAGCACTAAACTACCTTTTAGATGACCAAAATTTGAGCCAATCCAACATCAAACGAGGGAGTTATGAGCGTCACCATTGGATCTCGCAATTTGGAAAGATTAACAATCCAAATTGTTAAATGACGATTGAAGAGTTCCAACGTGCTTTTGGCATATCGAACGGTCTCAAAATTAGCCAATTATGGTCCCATTTGGAAGCTTGTCAAGTTACCATTCTAATGAGCTCAAAATAGTCTACATTCGTGCACTATAGAGCGAGTTATGAAGGGTACTACTGGACAAGGAGATGAATGAAAAATTCAGGACTGGCAACTGCGATCCCACTTACGGATGCCTAAATGATTTTCGAATATGATAATTCCTGTACGGATTGAAAGAGCGCTGAAATTCCTTTTAGATGACTAAAAATCAACCCAATCCAACCTCAAACAAGGGAGTTGTGAGCGTGTGCGTTGGATCACGCGATTCAGAAAGATTAACAACCCAAATTGTAAAATGATGATCGAAGAATTTCAGGGTGCTATTGGGATATCGAACATTCTTAGAATTAGCAAATTTCAGTCCCATTTTGAAGCTTACTAAGTTACAAATCCAATAGCTGAAAATAGTCCAAATTCTACCACTGAAGAGAGAGTTATGAAGGTTACTACTGGATAAGGAGATGAAGGAAAAATTCAGGACTGACGGCAGCTGCGATCTCAATTATGCATGCCCAAATGGTCTTCGAATATGACGAATCCAGTCGGGAATGAAAGAGCACTAAACTACCTTTTAGATGACCAAATATTGAGCCAATCCAACATCAAACGAGGGAGTTATGAGCGTCACCATTGGATCTCGCAATTTGGAAAGATTAACAATCCAAATTGTTAAATGACGATTGAAGAGTTCCAACGTACTTTTGGGATATCGAACAGTCTCAAAATTAGCCAATTATGGTCCCATTTTGAAGCTTGTCAAGTTACCATTCTAATGAGCTCAAAATAGTCTACATTTGAGCACGATAGAGCGAGTTATGAAGGGTACTACTGGACAAGGAGATGAATGAAAAATTCAGGACTGGCAACTGCGATCCCACTTACGGATGCCTAAATGATTTGCGAATATGATAATTCCTTTCAGGATTGAAAGAGCACTAAAATGCCTTTTAGATGACCAAAAATCAACCCAATCCAACCTCAAACAAGGGAGTTGTGAGCGTGTGCGTTGGATCACGCGATTCAGAAAGATTAACAACCCAAATTGTAAAATGATGATCGAAGAATTCCAAGGTGCTATTGGGATATCGAACGGCCTTAGAATTAGCCAATTTCAATCCCATTTTGAAGCTTACTAAGTTACAAATCCAATAGCTAAATATAGCTCAAAGTCGACCACTGAAGAGAGAGTTATGAAGGTTACTACTGGATAAGGAGATGAAGGAAAAATTCAGGACTGACAATGGCTGCGATCTCAATTATGGATGCCCAAATGGTCTTCGAATATGACGAATCCAGTTCGGAATGAAAGATCATTAAAGTACCTTTTAAATGACCAAAACTTGACCAAATCGGACATCAAACTAGGGAGTTATGAGCGTCACCGTTGGATCGTGCGATTTGTAAAGATTAACAATCCAAATTTCTAAATGACGATAAAAGAGTTACAACGTGCCTTCGGGATATCGAACGGTCTCGGAATCAGCCAATTATGGTCCCATTCGGAAGCTTGTAAAGTTACCATTCCAATGAGCTCAAAATAGTCTAAACTTAACCACTGAAGAGAGAGTTATGAAGGTTACTATTGGACAAGGATATGAACGAGAAATTCAGGAATGACGACTGCGATCCAATTTATGGATGCTCAAATGGTCTCAGAATACGGCGATTCTTTTCAAGAATAAAAAAGCATTAAAGTACCAGTTAGATGACCCAAAATTGACCCAATCCGACATCAAACGAGGGAGTTATGAGCATGTACGTAGGATGACGTGATTTGAAAAGATTAATAACCCAAATTTTAAAATGACGGTCGAAGAGTTCCAAAGTGCTTTTGGGTTATCGAACGGTCTGACAATGAGCTAATTATGGTCCCATTTGGAAGCTTGTCAAGTTACTAATCCAATGAGCTCAAAATACTCTAAATTTGACCACTGAGGAAAGAGTTTTATGAAGCTTACTATTGGACAAGGATATGAATGAGAAATTCAGGACCGACGACTGCGATCCAACTTAAGGATGCCCAAATGGTCTCGGAATACCGCGATTCCTGTCAGGAATGAAAGAGCACTAAACTACCCTTTAGATGACTAAAAATTGAGCCAATCCGACATCAAACGAGGGAGTTATGAGCGTCACCATTAGATCGCGCAATTTGGAAAGATTAACAAACCAAATTGTTAAATGACGATAAAAGAGTTCCAACATGCTTTTGGGATATCGAACAGTCTCGGAATTAGCCAATTATGGTCCCATTCGAAAGCTTGTAAAGTTACCATTCTAATGAGCTCAAAATAGTCTAAACTTGAACACTGAACAGAGAGTTATGAAGGTTACTATTGGACAAGGATATGAATGAGAAATTCAGGAACGACGACTGCGATTCAATTTATGGATGCTCAAATGGTCTCGGAATACGACGATTCTTTCTCAGGAATAAAAGAGCACTAAAGTACCATTTAGATTACCCAAAATTGACCCAATCCGACATCAAACGAGTGAGTTATGAGCGTGTCCATAGGATAGAGTGATTAGGAAAGATTAATAACCCAAATTTTAAAATGACGGTCGAAGAGTTCCAAAGTGCATTTGGGTTATCGAACGGTCTGATAATGAGCCAATTATGGTCCCATTTGGAAGCTCGTCAAGTTACCATTCTAATGAGCTCAAAATAGTCTACATTCGACCACTATAGAGCGAGTTTTGAAGGGTACTATTGGACAAGGAGATGAATGAAAAATTCAGGACTGGCAACTGTGATCCCACTTACGGATGCCTAAATGATTTCCGAATATGATAATTCCTGTCAGGATTGAAAGAGCACTGAAATGCCTTTTAAATGTCCGAAAATCAACCCAATCCAACCTCAAACAAGGGAGTTATGAGCGCGTGCGTTGGATCACGCAATTCGAAATTCCAAGGTGCTATTGGGATATCGAACGGTCTTATAATTAGGCAATTTGAGTCCCATTTTGAAGCTTACTAAGTTACAAATCAAATTGCTCAAAATATTCCAAATTCGACCACTGAAGAGAGAGTTATGAAGGTTATTACTGGACGAGGAGATGACAGAAAAATTCTGGACTGACGGTGGCTGCGAACCCAATTACGGACGCCCAAATGGTCTTCGAATATGATGAATCCAGTCGGGAATGAAAGACCACTAAAGTACCTTTTAAATGACTAAAACACAACCAAATCGGACATCGAACGAGGGAGTTATGAGCGTCACCGTTGGATCGTGCAATTTGTAAAGATTAACAATCCAAATTGCTAAATGACGATAAAAGAGTTACAACGTGCTTTCGGGATATCGAACGGTCTCGGAATTAGCCAATTATGGTCCCATTCGGAAGCTTGTAAAGTTACCATTCCAATGAGCTCAAAATAGTCTAAACTTAACCACTGAAGAGAGAGTTATGAAGGTTACTATTGGAAAAGGATATGAACGAGAAATTCAGGAACGACGACTGCGATCCAATTTATGGATGCTCAAATGGTCTCGGAATACGACGATTCTTGTCAGGAATAAAAGAGCACTAAAGTACCATTTAGATGACCCAAAATCGACCCAATCCGACATCAAACGAGGGAGTTATGAGCGTGTCCGTTGGATAGCGTGATTAGGAAAGATTAATAACCCAAATTTTAAAATGACGGTCGAAGAGTTCCAAAGTTCTTTTGGGTTATCGAACAGTCTGATAATGAGCCAATTATGGTCCCATTTGGAAGCTTGTCAAGTTACTAATCCAATGAGCTCCAAATACTCTAAATTTGACCACTGAGGAAAGAGTTTTATGAAGCTTACAATTGGACAAGGATATGAATGAGAAATTTAGGACCGACGACTGCGATCCAACTTAAGGATGCCCAAATGGTCTCGGAATACCGCGATTCCTGTCAGGAATGAAAGAGCACTAAACTACCTTTTAGATGACCAAAAATTGAGCCAATCCGACATCAAACAAGGGAGTTATGAGCGTCCTCACTGAATCACGCAATTTGGAAAGATTAACAATCCAAATTGTTAAATGACGATAAAAGATTTCCAACGTGCTTTTGGGATATCGAACGGTCTCAAAATTAGCCAATTATGGTCCCATTTGGAAGCTTGTCAAGTTACCATTCTAATGAGCTCAAAATAGTCTACATTCGAGCACTATAGAGCGAGTTATGAAGGGTACTACTGGACAAGGAGATGAATGAAAAATTCAGGACTGGCAATTGCGATCCCACTTACGGATGCCTAAATGATTTGCGAATATGATTATTCCTGCCAGGATTGAAAGAGCACTAAAATGCCTTTTAAATGACCAAAAATCAACCCAATCCAACCTCAAATAAAGGAGTTGTAAGCGTGTGCGTTGGATCACGCGATTCGGAAAGAATAACAACCCAAATTTTAAAATGATGATCGAAGAATTCCAAGGTGCTATTGGGATATCGAACGGCCTTAGAATTAGCCAATTTCAGTCCCATTTTGAAGCTTACTAAGTTACAAATCCAATAGTTGAAAATAGTCCAAATTCGACCACTGAAGAGAGAGTTATGAAGGTTACTACTGGACAAGGAGATGAAGGAAAAATTCAGGACTGACGGTGGCTGCGATCCCAATTACGGATGCCCAAATGGTCTTCGAATATGACGAATCCAGTCGGGAATGAAAGACCACTAAAGTACCTTTTAAATGACCAAAACTCGACCAAATCGAACATCGAACGAGGGAGTTATGAGCGTCACTGTTGGATCGGGCGATTAGTAATGATTAACAATCTAAATTGCTAAATGACGATAAAAGAGTTACAACGTGCTTTCGGGATATCGAACGGTCTCAGAATTAGCCAATTATGGTCCCATTCGGAAGCTTGTAAAGTTACCATTCCAATGAGCTCAAAATAGTCTAAACTTGACCACTGAAGAGAGAGTTATGAAGGTTACTATTGGACAAGGATATGAACGAGAAATTCAGGAACGACGACTGCGATCCAATATATGGATGCTCAAATGGTCTCGGAATACGGCGATTCTTGTCAGGAATAAAAAAGCACTAAAGTACCATTTAGATGTCCCAAAATTGACCCAATCCGACACCAAACGAGGGAGTTATGAGCATGTCCGTTGGATAACGTGATTTGGAAAGATTAATAACCCAAATTTTAAAATGACGGTCGAAGAGTTCCAAAGTACTTTTGGGTTATCGAACGGTCTGACAATGAGCCAATTATCGTCCCATTTGGAAGCTTGTCAAGTTACTAATCCAATGAGCTCAAAATACTCTAAATTTGACCACTGAGGAAAGAGTTTTATGAAGCTTACTATTGGACAAGGATATGAATGAGAAATTCAGGACCGACGACTGCGATGTAACTTAAGGATGCCCAAATGGTCTCGAAATACTGCGATTCCTGTCAGGAATGAAAGAACACTAAACTACCTTTTAGATGACCAAAAATTGAGCCAATCCGACATCAAACGAGGGAGTTATGAGCATCACCATTGGATCGCGCAATTTGGAAAGATTAACAATCCAAATTGTTAAATGACGATTGAAGTGTTCCAACGTGCTTTTGGAATATCGAACAGTCTCAAAATTAGCCAATTATGGTCCCATTTGGAAGCTTGTCAAGTTACCATTCTAATGAGCTCAAAATAGTCTACATTCGACCACAATAGAGCGAGTTATGAAGGGCACTACTGGACAAGGAGATGAATGAAAAATTCGGGACTGGCAAATGCGATCCCACTTACGGATGCCTAAATGATTTGCGAATATGATAATTCCTATCAGGATTGAAAGAGCACTAAAATGCCTTTTAGATGACCAAAAATCAACCCAATCCAACCTCAAACAAGGGAGTTGTGAGCGTGTGCGTTGGATCACGCGATTCGGAAAGATTAACAGCCCAAATTGTAAAATGATGATCGAAGAATTCCAAGGTGCTATTGGGCTATCGAACGGCCTTAGAATTAGCCAATTTCAATCCCATTTTGAAGCTTACTAAGTTACAAATCCAATAGCTGAAAATAGGCCAAATTCGACCACTGAAGAGAGAGTTATGAAGGTTACTACTGGACAAGGAGATGAAGGAAAAATTCAGGACTGACGACGGCTGCGATCTCAATTATGGATGCCCAAATGGTCTTCGAATATGACGAATCCAGTCGGGAATGAAAGATCATTAAAGTACCTTTTAAATGACCAAAACTCGACCAAATCGGACATCAAACTAGGGAGTTATGAGCGTCACCGTTGGATCGTGCGATTTGTAAAGATTAGCAATCCAAATTGCTAAATGACGATAAAAGAGTTACAACGTGCTTTCGGGATATCGAACGGTCTCGGAATTAGCCAATTATCGTCCCATTCGGAAGCTCGTAAAGTTACCATTCCAATGAGCTCAAAATAGTCTGAACTTGACCACGTAAGAGAGAGTTATGAAGGTTACTATTGGACAAGGATATGAACGAAAAATTCAGGAACGACGACTGCGATCCAATTTATCGATGCTCAAATGGTCTCAGAATATGACGATTCTTTTCAAGAATAAAAAAGCACTAAAGTACCATTTAGATGACCCAAAATTGACCCAATCCGACTTCAAACGAGGGAGTTATGAGCATGTCCGTTGGATAACGTGATTAGGAAAGATTAATAACCCAAATTTTAAAATAACGGTCGAAGAGTTCCAAAGTGCTTTTGGGTTATCGAACGGTCTGATAATGAGGTAATTATGGTCTCATTTGGAAGCTTGTCAAGTTACTAATCCAATGAGCTCAAAATACTCTAAATTTGACCACTGAGGAAAGAGTTTTATGAAGCTTACTATTGGACAAGGATATGAATGAGAAATTCAGGACCGACGACTACGATGCAACTTAAGGATGCCCAAATGGTCTCGGAATACTGCGATTCCTGTCAGGAATGAAAGAGCACTAAACTACCTTTTAGATGACAAAAAATTGAGCCAATCCGACATCAAACGAGGGAGTTATGAGCGTCACCATTGGATCGCGCAATTTGAAAAGATTAACAATCCAAATTGTTAAATGATGATAGAAGAGTTCCAACATGCTTTTGGGATATCGAACGGTCTCAAAATTAGCCAATTATGGTCCCATTTGGAAGCTTGTCAAGTTACCATTCTAATGAGCTCAAAATAGTCTACATTCGACCACTATAGAGCGAGTTTTGAAGGGTACTACTGGACAAGGAGATGAATGAAAAATTCAGGACTGGCAACTGTGATCCCACTTACGGATGCCTAAATGATTTCCGAATATGATAATTCCTGTCAGGATTGAAAGAGCATTGAAATGCCTTTTAGATGTCCGAAAATCAACCCAATCCAACCTCAAACAAGGGAGTTGTCAGCGCGTTCGTTGGATCACGCGATTCGGAATTCCAAGGTGCTATTGGGATATCGAACGGCCTTACAATTAGCCAATTTCAGTCCTATTTTGAAACTTACTAAGTTACAAATCCGATAGCTCAAAATAGTCCAAATTCGACTACTGAAGAGAGAGTTATGAAGGTTACTACTAGACAAGGAGATGAAGGAAAAATTCAGGACTGACGGCGGCTGCGATCCCAATTACGGATGCCCAAATGGTCTTCGAATATGACGAATCTAGTCGGGAATGAAACACCACTAAAGTACCATTTAAATGACCAAAACTCTACGAAATCGGACATCGAACTAGGGAGTTATGAGCGTCACCGTTGGATCGCGCGATTTGTAAAGATTAACAATCCAAATTGCTAAATGACGATAAAAGAGTTACAGCGTGCTTTTGGGATGTCGAACGGTCTCCGAATTAGCCAATTATGGTCCTATTCGAAAGCTTGTAAAGTTACCATTCTAATGAGCTCAAAATAGTCTAAACTTGACCACTGAAGAGAGAGTTATGAAGGTTACTATTGGACAAGGATATGAACGAGAAATTCAGGAACGACGACTGCGATCCAATTTATGGATGCTCAAATGGTCTCGGAATACGACGATTCTTGTCAGGAATAAAAGAGCACTAAACTACCTTTTAGATGACCAAAAATTGAGCCAATCGGACATCAAACGAGGGAGTTCTGAGCGTCATCACTGGATCGCGCAATTTGGAAAGATTAACAATCCAAATTGTTAAATGACGATAGAAGATTTCCAACGTGCTTTTGGGATATCCAACGGTCTCAAAATTAGCCAATTATGGTCCCATTTGGAAGCTTGTCAAGTTACCATTCTTATGAGCTCAAAATAGTCTACATTCGAGCACTATAGAGCGAGTTATGAAGGGTACTACTGGACAAGGAGATGAATGAAAAATTCGGGACTGGCAACTGCGATCCCACTTACGGATGCCTAAATGATTTGCGAATATGATAATTCCTGTCAGGATTGAAAGAGCACTAAAATGCCTTTTAGATGACCAAAAATCAACCCAATCCAACCTCAAACAAGGGAGTTGTGAGCGTGTGCGTTGGATCACGCGATTCGGAAAGATTAACAGCCCAAATTGTAAAATGATGATCGAAGAATTCCAAGGTGCTATTGGGATATCGAACGGCCTTAGAATTAGCCAATTTCAATCCCATTTTGAAGCTTACTAAGTAACAAATCCAATAGCTGAAAATAGTCCAAATTCGACCACTGAAGAGAGAGTTATGAAGGTTACTATTGGACAAGGAGATGAAGGAAAAATTCAGGACTGACGGCAGCTTCGATCCCAATTACGGATGCCCAAATGGTCTTCGAATATGACGAATCTAGTCGGGAATGAAAGACCACTAAAGTACCTTTAAAATGACCAAAACTTGACCAAATCGGACATCGAACTCGGGAGTTATGAGCGTCACCGTTGGATCACGCGATTTGTAAAGATTAACAATCCAAATTGCTAAATGACGATAAAAGAGTTACAACGTGCTTTCGGGATATCGAACGGTCTCGGAATTAGCCAATTATGGTCCCATTCGGAAGCTTGTAAAGTTACCATTCCATGAGCTCAAAATAGTCTAAACTTGACCAATGAAGAGAGAGTTATGAAGGTAACTATTGGACAAGGATATGAACGAGAAATTCAGGAACGACGACTCCGATCCAATTTATGGATGCTCAAATGGTCTCAGAATACGACGATTCTTTTCAAGAATAAAAAAGCACTAAAGTACCATTTAGATGACCCAAAATTGACCCAATCTGACATCAAACGAGGGAGTTATGAGCGTGTCCGTTGGATAGCGTGATTTGGAAAGATTAATAACTCAAATTTTAAAATGACGGTCGAAGAGTTCCAAAGTGCTTTTGGGTTATCGAACGGTCTGACAATGAGCTAGTTATGGTCCCATTTGGAAGCTTGTCAAGTTACTAATTCAATGAGCTCAAAATACTCTAAATTTGACCACTGAGGAAAGAGTTTTAAGAAGCTTATTATTGGACAAGGATATGAATGAGAAATTCTGGACCGACTACTGCGATTCAACTTAAGGATGCCCAAATGGTCTCCGAATATTGCGATTCCTGTCAGGAATGAAAGAGCACTAAACTACCTTTTAGATGACTAAAAATTGAGCCAATCCGACATCAAACGAGGGAGTTATGAACGTCACCATTGGATCGCGCAATTTGGAAAGATTAACAATCCAAATTGTTAAATGACGATAGAAGAGTTCCAACATGCTTTTGGGATATCGAACGGTCTCAAAATTAGCCAATTATGGTCCCATTTGGAATCCTGTCAAGTTACCATTCTAATGAGCTCAAAATAGTCTACATTCGACCACTATAGAGCGAGTTTTGAAGGGTACTACTGGACAAGGAGATGAATGAAAAATTCAGGACTGGCAACTGCGATCCCACTTACTGATGCCAAATGATTTCCGAATATGATAATTCCTGCCAGGATTGAAAGAGCATTGAAATGCCTTTTAAATGTCCAAAAATCAACCCAATCCAACCTCAAACAAGGGAGTTGTGAGCGGTGCGTTGGATCACGCGATTCGGAATTCCAAGGTGCTATTGGGATATCGAACAGTCTTACAATTAGCCAATTTCAGTCCTATTTTGAAACTTACTAAGTTACAAATCCGATAGCTCAAAATAGTCCAAATTCGACTACTGAAGAGAGAGTTATGAAGGTCACTACTGGACAAGGAGATGAAGGAAAAATTCAGGACTGACGGCGGCTGCGATCCCAATTACGGATGCCCAAATGGTCTTCAAATATGACGAATCCAGTTAGGAATGAAACACCACTAAAGTACCATTTAAATGACCAAAAGTCGACCAAATCGGACATCGAACTAGGGAGTTATGAGCGTCACCGTTGGATCGCGCGATTTGTAAAGATTAATAATCCAAATTGCTAAATGACGATAAAAGAGTTACAATGTGCTTTCGGGATATCGAACGGTCTCGGAATTAGCCAATTATGGTCCCATTCGAAAGCTTGTAAAGTTACCATTCCAATGAGCTCAAAATAGTCTAAACTTGACCACTGAAGAGAGAGTTATGAAGGTTATTATTGGACAAGGATATGAACGAGAAATTCAGGAACGACGACTGTGATCCAATTTATGGATGCTCAAATGGTCTCGGAATACGACGATTCTAGTCTGGAATAAAAGAGCACTAAAGTACCATTTAGATGACCCAAAATTGACCCAATCCGACATCAAACGAGGGAGTTATGAGCGTGTCCATTGGATAGCGTGATTAGGAAAGATTAAATAACTCAAATTTTAAAATGACGGTCGAAGAGTTCCAAAGTGCTTTTGGGTTATCGAACGGTCTAATAATGAGCCAATTATGGTCCCATTTGGAAGCTTGTCAAGTTACTAATCCAATGAGCTTAAAATAATTTAAATTTGACCACTGAGGAAAGAGTTTTATGAAGCTTACTATTGGACAAGGATATGAATGAGAAATTGAGGACCAACGACAGCGATCCAACTTAAGGATGCCCAAATGGTCTCGGAATACCGCGATTCCTGTCAGGAATGAAAGAGCACTAAACTACCTTTTAGATGACCAAAAATTGAGCCAATCCGACATCAAACGAGGGAGTTATGAGCGTCATCACTGGATTTCGCAATTTGGAAAGATTAACAATCCAAATAAATGACGATAGAAGATTTCCAACGTGCTTTTGGGATATCGAACGGTCTCAAAATTAGCCAATTATGGTCCCATTTGGAAGCTTGTCAAGTTACCATTCTAATGAGCTCAAAATAGTCTACATTCGACCACTATAGAACGAGTTATGAAGGGTACTACTGGACAAGGAGATGAATGAAAAATTCAGGACTGGCAATTGCGATCCCACTTACGGATGCCTAAATGATTTGTGAATATGATAATTCCTGTCAGGATTGAAAGAGCACTAAAATGCCTTTTAGATGACCAAAAATCAACCCAATCCAACCTCAAACAAGGGAGTTGTGAGCGTGTGCGTTGGATCACGCGATTCGGAAAGAATAACAAACCAAATTTTAAAATGATGATCGAAGAATTCCAAGGTGCTATTGGGATATCGAACGGCCTTAGAATTAGCCAATTTCAGTCCCATTTTGAAGCTTACTAAGTAACAAATCCAATAGCTGAAAATAGTCCAAATTCGACCACTGAAGAGAGAGTTATGAAGGTTACTATTGGACAAGGAGAT
This sequence comes from Magnolia kwangsiensis, assembly GCA_037074715.1. NCBI lineage: Eukaryota > Viridiplantae > Streptophyta > Magnoliopsida > Magnoliales > Magnoliaceae > Magnolia > Magnolia kwangsiensis. The sequence continues at coordinate 84,848,389 of CM073577.1, read as the reverse complement.
GAAGGAAAAATTCAGGACTGACGGCAGCTTCGATCCCAATTACGGAGGCCCAAATGGTCTTCGAATATGACGAATCCAGTCGGGAATGAAAGACCACTAAAGTACCTTTAAAATGACCAAAACTCGACCAAATCGGACATCGAATTCGGGAGTTATGAGCGTCACCGTTGGATCACGCGATTTGTAAAGATTAACAATCCAAATTGCTAAATGACGATAAAAGAGTTACAACGTACTTTCGGGATGTCGAACGGTCTCGGAATTAGCCAATTATGGTCCCATTCGAAAGCTTGTAAAGTTACCATTCTAATGAGCTCAAAATAGTCTAAACTTGACCACTGAAGAGAGAGTTATGAAGGTTACTATTGGACAAGGATATGAACGAGAAATTCAGGAACGACGACTGCGATCCAATTTATGGATGCTCAAATGGTCTCGGAATACGACGATTCTTGTCAGGAATAAAAGAGCACTAAAGTACCATTTAGATGACCCAAAATTGACCCAATCCGACATCAAATGAGGGAGTTATGACCGTGTCCGTTGGATAGCGTGATTAGGAAAGATTAAATAACCCAAATTTTAAAATGACGGTCAAAGAGTTCCAAAGTGCTTTTGGGTTATCGAACGGTCTAATAATGAGCCAATTATGGTCCCATTTGGAAGCTTGTCAAGTTACTAATCCAATGAGCTCAAAATACTCTAAATTTGACCACTGAGGAATGAGTTTTATGAAGCTTACTATTGGACAAGGATATGAACGAGAAATTTAGGACCAACGACTGCGATCCAACTTAAGGATGCCCAAATGGTCTCAGAATACCGCGAATCCTATCAGGAATGAAAGAGCACTAAACTACCTTTTAGATGACCAAAAATTGAGCCAATCCGACATCAAACGAGGGAGTTATGAGCGTCATCATTGGATCGCTCAATTTCGAAAGATTAACAATCCAAATTGTTAAATGACGATAGAAGATTTCCAACGTGCTTTTGGGATATCGAACGGTCTCAAAATTAGCCAATTATGGTCCCATTTGGAAGCTTGTCAAGTTACCATTCTAATGAGCTCAAAATAGTCTACATTCGACCACTATAGAGCGAGTTATGAAGGATACTACTGGACAAGGAGATGAATGAAAAATTCGGGACTGGCAACTGCGATCCCACTTACGGATGCATAAATGATTTTCGGAGATGATAGTTCCTGTCAGGATTGAAGGAGCACTAAAATGCCTTTTAGATGACCAAAAATCAACCCAATCCAACCTCAAACAAGGGAGTTGTGAGCGTGTGCGTTGGATCACGCGATTCGGAAAGAATAATAACCCAAATTGTAAAATGATGATCGAAGAATTCCAAGGTGCTATTGGGATATCGAACGGCCTTAGAATTAGCCAATTTCAGTCCCATTTTGAAGCTTACTAAGTTACAAATCAAATTGCTCAAAATAGTCCAAATTCGACCACTGAAGAGAGAGTTATGAAGGTTACTACTGGACAAGTTGATGAAGGAAAAATTCAGGACTGACGGCGGCTGTGATCCCAATTACGGATGCCCAAATGGTCTTCGAATATGACGAATCCAGTCGGGAATGAAAGACCACTAAATTACCTTTTAAATGAACAAAACTCGACCAAATCGGACATCGAACGAGGGAGTTATGAGCGTCACCGTTGGATCGTGCGATTTGTAAAGATTAACAATCCAAATTGCTAAATGACGATAAAAGAGTTATAACGTGCTTTCGGGATATCGAACGGTCTCGGAATTAGCCATTTATGGTCCCATTCGGAAGCTTGTAAAGTTATCATTCCAATGAGCTCAAAATAGTCTAAACTTGACCACTTAAGAGAGAGTTATGAAGGTTACTATTGGAGAAGGATATGAACGAGAAATTCAGGAACGACGACTGCGATCCAATTTATGGATGCTCAAATGGTCTCGGAATACGGCGATTCTTTTCATAAATAAAAAAGCACTAAAGTACCATTTAGATGACCCAAAATTGACCCAATCCGACACCAAGCGAGGGAGTTATGAGCATGTCCATTGGATAACGTGATTTGGAAGGATTAATGACCCAAATTGTAAAATGACGGTCGAAGTGTTCCAAAGTGCTTTTGGGTTATCGAATGGTCTGACAATGAGCCAATTACGGTCCCATTTGGAAGCTTGTCAAGTTACTAATCCAATGAGCACAAAATACTCTAAATTTGACCACTGAGGAAAGAGTTTTATGAAGCTTACTATTGGACAAGGATATGAATGAGAAATTCAGGTCGGACAACTGCGATCCAACTAAAGGATGCCCAAATAGTCGCGGAATACTGCGATTTCTGTCAGGAATGAAAGAGCACTAAACTACCTTTTCGATGACCAAAAATTGAGCCAATCCGACATCAAACGAGGGAGTTATGAGAGTCACCATTGGATCGCGCAATTTGGAAAGATTAACAATCCAAATTGTTAAATGACGATTAAAGAGTTCCAACGTGCTTTTGGGATATCGATCAGTCTCAAAATTAGCCAATTATAGTCCCATTTGGAAGCTTGTCAAGTTACCATTCTAATGAGCTCAAAATAGTGTACATTCGACCACTGAAGAGAGAGTTATGAAGGTTACTATTGGACAAGGATATGAACGAGAAATTCAGGAACGACGACTGCGATCCAATTTATGGATGCTCAAATGGTCTCGGAATACGACGATTCTTGTCAGGAATAAAAGAGCACTAAACTACCTTTTAGATGACCAAAAATTGAGCCAATCCGACATCAAACGAGGGAGTTCTGAGCGTCATCACTGGATCGCGCAATTTGGAAAGATTAACAATCCAAATTGTTAAATGACGATAGAAGATTTCCAACGTGCTTTTGGGATATCCAACGGTCTCAAAATTAGCCAATTATGGTCCCATTTGGAAGCTTGTCAAGTTACCATTCTTATGAGCTCAAAATAGTCTACATTCGAGCACTATAGAGCGAGTTATGAAGGGTACTACTGGACAAGGAGATGAATGAAAAATTCGGGACTGGTAACTGCGATCCCACTTACGGATGCCTAAATGATTTGCGAATATGATAATTCCTGTCAGGATTGAAAGAGCACTAAAATGCCTTTTAGATGTCCAAAAATCAACCCAATCCAACCTCAATCAAGGGAGTTGTGAGCGTGTGCGTTGGATCACGCGATTTGGAAAGATTAACAGCCCAAATTGTAAAATGATGATCGAAGAATTCCAAGGTGCTATTGGGATATCGAACGGCCTTAGAATTAGCCAATTTCAATCCCATTTTGAAGTTTACTAAGTTACAAATCCAATAGCTGAAAATAGTCCAAATTCGACCACTCAAGAGAGAGTTATGAAGGTTACTACTGGACAAGGAGATGAAGGAAAAATTCAGGACTGACGGCGGCTGCGGTCTCAATTATGGATGCCCAAATGGTCTTCGAATATGACGAATCCAGTAGGGAATGAAAGATCATTAAAGTACCTTATAAATGACCAAAACTCGACCAAATCGGACATCAAACTAGGGAGTTATGAGCGTCACCGTTGGATCGTGCGATTTATAAAGATTAACAATCCAAATTGCTAAATGACGATAAAAGAGTTACAACGTGCTTTCGGGATATCGAACGGTCTCGGAATTAGCCAATTATGGTCCCTTTCGGAAGCTTGTAAAGTTACCATTCCAATGAGCTCAAAATAGTCTAAACTTGACCACTGAAGAGAGAGTTATGAAGGTTACTATTGGACAAGGATATGAACGAGAAATTCAGGAACGACGACTGCGATCCAATTTATGGATGCTCAAATGGTCTCAGAATACGGCGATTCTTTTCAGGAATAAAAAAGCACTAAAGTACCATTTAGATGACCCAAAATTGACCCAATCCGACATCAAACGAGGGAGTTATGAGCGTGTCCGTTGGATAGCGTGATTTGGAAAGATTAATAACTCAAATTTTAAAATGACGGTCGAAGAGTTCCAAAGTGCTTTTGGGTTATCGAACGGTCTGACAATGAGCTAGTTATGGTCCCATTTGGAAGCTTGTCAAGTTACTAATTCAATGAGCTCAAAATACTCTAAATTTGACCACTGAGGAAAGAGTTTTAAGAAGCTTACTATTGGACAAGGATATGAATGAGAAATTCAGGACCGACGACTGCGATCCAACTTAAGGATGCCCAAATGGTCTCCGAATACTGCGATTCCTGTCAGGAATGGAAGAGCACTAAACTACCTTTTAGATGACTAAAAATTGAGCCAATCCGACATCAAACGAGGGAGTTATGAGCGTCACCTTTGGATCGTACAATTTGGAAAGATTAACAATCCAAATTGTTAAATGATGATAGAAGAGTTCCAACTTGCTTTTGGGATATCGAACGGCCTCAAAATTAGCCAATTATGGTCCCATTCTAATGAGCTCAAAATAGTGTACAATCGACCACTATAGAGCGAGTTTTGAAGGGTACTACTGGACAAGGAGATGAATGAAAAATTCAGGACTGGCAATTGTGATCCCACTTACGGATGCCTAAATGATTTTCGAATATGATAATTCCTGTCAGGATTGAAAGAGCACTGATATGCCTTTTACATGTCCGAAAACCAACCCAATCCAACCTCAAAAAAGGGAGTTGTGAGCGTGTGCGTTGGATCACGCGATTCGGAATTCCAAGGTGCTATTGGGATATCGAACGGTCTTACAATTAGCCAATTTCAGTCCTATTTTGATGCTTACTAAGTTATAAATCCAATAGCTCAAAATAGTCCAAATTCGACTACTGAAGAGAGAGTTATGAAGGGTACTACTGGACAACGAGATGAAGGAAAAATTCAGGACTGACGGCGGCTGCGATCCCAATTACGGATGCCCAAATGGTCTTCGAATATGACGAATCCAGTCGGGAATGAAACACCACTAAAGTACCATTTAAATGACCAAAACTCGACCAAATCGGACATCGAACTAGGGAGTTATGAGCATCACCGTTGGATCGCGCGATTTGTAAAGATTAACAATCCAAATTGCTAAATGACGATAAAAGAGTAACAACGTGCTTTCGGGATATGAATTCGCCAATTATGGTCCCATTCGGAATCTTGTAAAGCTACCATTCCAATGAGCTCAAAATAGTCTAAATTTCACCACTGAAGAGAGAGTTATGAAGGCTACTATTGGACAAGGAAATGAACGAGAAATTCAGGAACGACGACTGTGATCCAATTTATGGATGCTCAAATGGTCTCGGAATACGGCGATTCTTGTCAGGAATAAAAGAGTACTAAAGTACCATTTAGATGACCCAAAATTGACCCAATCCGACATCAAACGAGGGAGTTATGAGCGTGTCTATTGGATAGCATGATTTGGAAAGATTAATAACCCAAATTTTAAAATGACGGTCGAAGAGTTCCAAAGTGCTTTTGGATTATCGAACGGTTTGACAATGAGCCAATTATGGTCCCATTTGGAAGCATGTAAAGTTACCATTCTAATGATCAAAATAGTCTAAATTTGACCACTGAAGAGAGAGTTATGAAGGTTACTATTGGACAAGGATATGAACGAGAAATTCAGGAATGACGACTGCGATCCAATTTATGGATGCTCAAATGGTCTCGGACTACTTCGATTCCTGTCAGGAATGAAAGAGCACTAAACTACCTTTTAGATGGCCAAAAATTGAGCCAATCCGACATCAAACGAGGGAGTTATGAGCATCACCATTGGATCGTGCAATTTGGAAAGATTAACAATCCAAATTGTTAAATGACGATAGAAGAGTTCCAACGTGCTTTTGGGATATCGAACGGTCTCAAAATTAGCCAGTTATGGTCCCATTTGGAAGCTTGTCAAGTTACCATTCCAATGAGCTCAAAACAGTCTACATTCGACCACTATAGAGCGAGTTATTAAAGGTACTATTGGACAAGGAGATGAATGAAAAATTCAGGACTGGCAACTGCGATCCCACTTACAGATGCCTAAATGATTTTCGAATATGATAATTCCTGTAAGGATTGAAAGAGCACTAAAATGCCTTTTAGATTGAAAGAGCGTGTGTGTTGGATCACGCGATTCGAAAAGATTAACAACCCAAATTGTAAAATGATGATCGAAGAATTCTAAGGTGCTATTAGGATATCGAACGGTCTTAGAATTAGCCAATTTTAGTCCCATTTTGTAGCTTACTAAGTTACAAATTCAACAGCTGAAAATAGTCCAAATTCGACCACTGAAGAGAGAGTTATGAAGGTTACTACTAGACAAGGAGATGAAGGAAAAATTTAGGACTGACGGCGGCTGCGATCCTAATTACGGATGCCCAAATGGTCTTCGAATATGACGAATCCAGTCGGGAATGAAAGACCACTAAAGTACCTTTTAAATGACCAAAACTCGACCAAATCGGACATCGAACTCGGGAGTTATGAGCGTCACCGTTAGATCGTGAGATTTGTAAAGATTAACAATCCAAATTGCTAAATGATGATAAAAGAGTTACAACGTGCTTTCAGGATATCGAACGGTCTCAGAATTACCAATTATGGTGCCATTCGAAAGCTTGTAAAGATACCATTCCAATGAGCTCAAAATAGTCTGAATTTGACCACTGAAGAGAGAGTTATGAAGGTTACTATTGGACAAGGAAATGAACGAGAAATTCAGGAACGACGAATGCGATCCAATTTTTGTATGCTCAAATGGTCTCGAAATACGGCGATTCTTATCAGGAATAAAAGTGCACTAAAGTACCATTTAGATGACACAAAACTGACACAATCCGACATCAAACGAGGGAGTTATGAGCGTGTCCGTTGGATAGCATGATTTGGAAAGATTAATAACCCAAATTTTAAAATGGCGGTCGAAGAGTTCCAAAGTGCTTTTGGGTTATCGAACGGTCTGACAATGAGCCAATTATGGTCCCATTTAGAAGCTTGTCAAGTTACTAATCCAATGAGCTCAAAATACTCTAAATTTGACCACTGAGGAAAGAGTTTTATGAAGGTTACTATTGGACAAGGATATGAATGAGAAATTCAGGACCGACGACTGCGATCCAACTTAAGGATGCCCAAATGGTCTCCGAATACCGCGATTCCTGTCAGGAATGAAAGAGCACTAAACTACCTTTTAGATGAGCAAAAATTGAGCCAATCCGACATCAAACGAGGGAGTAATGAGCGTCACCATTGGATCGCGCAATCTGGAAAGATTAACAATCCAAATTGTTAAATGACGATAGAAGAGTTCCAACGTGCTTTTGGGATATCGAACGGTCTCAAAATTAGCCAATTATGGTCCCATTTGGAAGCTTGTCAAGTTACCATTCCAATGAGGTCAAAACAGTCTACATTCGACCACTATAGAGCGAATTATGAAAGGTACTATTGGACAAGGAGATGAATGAAAAATTCAGGACTGGGAACTGCGATCCCACTTACGGATGCCTAAATGATTTTCGAATATGATAATTCCTGTAAGGATTGAAAGAGCACTAAAATGCCTTTTAGATGACCAAAAATCAACCCAATCCAACCTCAATCAAGGGAGTTGTGAGCGTGTGCGTTGGATCACGCGATTTAGAAAGATTAACAACCCAAATTGTAAAATGATGATCGAAGAATTCCAAGGTGCTATTGAGATATCGAACGGTCTTAGAATTAGCCAATTTTAGTCCCATTTTGTAGCTTACTAAGTTACAAATTCAACAGCTGAAAATAGTCCAAATTCGACCACTGAAGAGAGAGTTATGAAGGTTACTACTGGACAAGGAGATGAAGGAAAAATTCAGGACTGACGGCGGCTGCGATCCCAATTACCGATGCCCAAATGGTCTTCGAATATGACGAATCTAGTCAGGAATGAAAGACCACTAATGTACCTTTTAAATGACCAAAACTCGACCAAATCGGACATCGAACTCGGGAATTATGAGCGTCACCGTTGGATCGCGAGATTTGTAAAGATTAATAATCCAAATTGCTAAATGATGAGAAAAGAGTTACAACGTGCTTTCGGGATATCGAACGGTCTCAGAATTAGCCAATTATGGTCCCATTCGGAAGCTTGTAAAGATACCATTCCGATGAGCTCAAAATAGTCTGAATTTGACCACTGAAGAGAGAGTTATGAAGGTTACTATTGGACAAGGAAATGAACGAGAAATTCAGGAACAATGACTGTGATCCAATTTTTGGATGCTCAAATGGTCTCGAAATACGGCGATTCTTGTCAGGAATAAAAGAGCACTAAAGTACCATTTAGATGACCCAAAATTGACCCAATCCGACATCAAACGAGGGAGTTATGAGCGTGTCCGTTGGATAGCATGATTTGGAAAGATTAATAACCCAAATTTTAAAATGACGGTCGAAGAGTTCCAAAGTGCTTTTGGGTTATCGAACGGTCTGACAATGAGCCAATTATGGTCCCATTTAGAAGCTTGTCAAGTTATTAATCCAATGAGCTCAAAATACTCTAAATTTGACCACTGAGGAAAGAGTTTTATGAAGGTTACTATTGGACAAGGATATGAATGAGAAATTCAGGACCGACGACTGCGATCCAACTTAAGGATGCCCAAATGGTCTCCGAATACCGCGATTCCTGTCAGGAATGAAAGAGCACTAAACTACCTTTTAGATGACTAAAAATTGAGCCAATCCGGCATCAAACGAGGGAGTAATGAGCATCACCATTGGATCGCGCAATCTGGAAAGATTAACAATCCAAATAGTTAAATGACGATAGAAGAGTTCCAACGTGCTTTTGGGATATCGAACGGTCTCAAAATTAGCGAATTATGGTCCCATTTGGAAGCTTGTCAAGTTACCATTCCAATGAGCTCAAAATAGTCTACATTCGACCACTCTAGAGCGAGTTATGAAAGGTACTATTGGACAAGGAGATGAATGAAAAATTCAGGACTGACAACTACGATCCCACTTACGGATGCCTAAATGATTTTCGAATATGATAATTCCTGTAAGTATTGAAAGAGCACTAAAATACCTTTTCGATGACCAAAAATCAACCCAATCCAACCTCAAACAAAGGAGTTGTGAGCGTGTGTGTTGGATCACGCGATTCGAAAAGATTAACAACCCAAATTGTAAAATGATGATCGAAGAATTCCAAGGTGCTATTAGGATATCGAACGGTCTTAGAATTATCCAATTTCAGTCCCATTTTTAAGCGTACTAAGTTACAAATCAAATTGCTCAAAATAGTCCAAATTCGACCACTGAAGAGAGAGTTATGAAGGTTACTACTGGACAAGGACATGAAGGAAAAATTCAGGACTGACGGTGGCTGCGATCCCAATTACGGATGCCCAAATGGTCTTCGAATATGACGAATCCAGTCGGGAATGAAAGACCACTAAAGTACCTTTTAAATGACCAAAACTCGACCAAATCGGACATCGAACTCGGGAGTTATGAGCGTCACCGTTGGATCGTGCGATTTGTAAAGATTAACAATCCAAATTGCTAAATGACGATAAAAGAGTTACAACGTGCTTTCGGGATGTCGAACGGTCTCGGAATTAGCCAATTATGGTCCCATTCGGAAGCTTGTAAACTTGCCATTCCAATGAGCTCAAAATAGTCTAAATTTAACCACTGAAGAGAGAGTTATGAAGGTTACTATTGGACAAGGAAATGAACGAGAAATTCAGGAACAATGACTGTTATCTAATTTTTGGATGCTCAAATGGTCTCGAAGTACGACGATTCTTGTCAGGAATAAAAGAGCACTAAAGTACCATTTAGATGACCCGAAATTGACCCAATCCGACATCAAACGAGGGAGTTATGAGCGTGTCCGTTGGATAGCATGATTTGGAAAGATTAATAACCCAAATTTTAAAATGACGGTCGAAGAGTTCCAAAGTGCTATTGGGTTATCGAACGGTCTGACAATGAGCCAATTATGGTCCCATTTAGAAGCTTGTCAAGTTACTAATCCAATGAGCTCAAAATACTCTAAATTTGACCACTGAGGAAAGAGTTTTATGAAGGTTACTATTGGACAAGGATATGAATGAGAAATTCAGGACCGACGACTACGATCCAACTTAAGGATGCCCAAATGGTCTCCGAATACCGCGATTCCTGTCAGGAATGAAAGAGCACTAAACTACCTTTTAGATGACCAAAAATTGAGCCAATCCGACATCAAACGAGGGAGTAATGAGCGTCACCATTGGATCATGCAATCTAGAAAGATTAACAATCCAAATAGTTAAATGACGATAGAAGAGTTCCAACGTGCTTTTGGGATATCGAACGGTCTCAAAATTAGCGAATTATGGTCCCATTTGGAAGCTTGTCAAGTTACCATTCCAATGAGCTCAAAACTGTCTACATTCGACCACTCTAGAGCGAGTTATGAAAGGTACTATTGGACAAGGAGATGAATGAAAAATTCAGGACTGGCAACTGCGATCCCACTTACGGATGCCTAAATGATTTTCGAATATGATAATTCCTGTAAGGATTGAAAGAGCACTAAAATACCTTTTCGATGACCAAAAATCAACCCAATCCAACCTCAAACAAGGGAGTTGTGAGCGTGTGTGTTGGATCACGCGATTCGAAAAGATTAACAACCCAAATTGTAAAATGATGATCGAAGAATTCCAAGGTGCTATTGGGATATCGAACGGTCTTAGAATTAGCCAATTTCAGTCCCATTTTGAAGCTTACTAAGTTACAAATCAAATTGCTCAAAATAGTCCAAATTCGACCACTGAAGAGAGAGTTATGAAGGTTACTACTGGACAAGGAGATGAAGGAAAAATTCAGGACTGACGGTGGCTGCGATCCCAATTACGGATGCCCGAATGGTCTTCGAATATGACGAATCCTGTCGGGAATGAAAGACCACTAAAGTACCTTTTAAATGACCAAAACTCGACCAAATCGGACATCGAACTCGGGACTTATGAGCGTCACCGTTGGATCGCGAGATTTGTAAAGATTAACAATCCAAATTGCTAAATGACGATAAAAGAGTTACAACGTGCTTTCGGGATATCGAACGGTCTCGGAATTAGCCAATTATGGTCCCATTCGGAAGCTTGTAAAGTTACCATTCCAATGAGCTCAAAATAGTCTAAATTTGACCACTGAAGAGAGAGTTATGAAGGTTACTATTGGACAAGGAAATGAACGAGAAATTCAGGAACGACGACTGTGATCCAATTTTTGGATGCTCAAATGGTCTCGAAATACGGCGATTCTTGTCAGGAATAAAAGAGCACTAAAGCACCATTTAGATGACCCAAAATTGACCCAATCCGACATCAAACGAGGGAGTTATGAGCGTGTCCAATGGATAGCATGATTTGGAAAGATTAATAACCCAAATTTTAAAATGACGGTCGAAGAGTTCCAAAGTGCTTTTGGGTTATCGAACGGTCTGACAATGAGCCAATTATGGTCCCATTTAGAAGCTTGTCAAGTTACTAATCGAATGAGCTCAAAATACTCTAAATTTGACCACTGAGGAAAGAGTTTTATGAAGGTTACAATTGGACAAAGATATGAATGAGACATTCAGGACCGACGACTGCAATCCAACTTAATGATGCCCAAATGGTATCCAAATACCACGATTCCTGTCAGGAATGAAAGAGCACTAAACTACCTTTTAGATGACTAAAAATTGAGCCAATCCGACATCAAACGAGGGAGTTATGAGCGTCACCATTGGATCGCGCAATCTGGAAAGATTAACAATCCAAATTGTTAAATGACGATAGAGGAGTTCCAACGTGCTTTTGGGATATCTAACGGTCTCAAAATTAGCCAATTATGGTCCCATTTGGAAGCTTGTCAAGTTACCATTCTAATGAGCTCAAAATAGTCTACATTCGACCACTATAGAACGAGTTATGAAGGGTACTACTGGACAAGGAGATGAATGAAAAATTCAGGACTGGCAACTGCGATCCCACTTACGGATGCCTAAATGATTTCGGAACATGATAATTCCTGTCAGGATTGAAAGAGCACTAAAATGCCTTTTAGATGACCAAAAATCAACCCAATCTAACCTCAAACAAGGGAGTTGTGAGCGTGTGCATTGGATCAGGCAATTCGAAAAGATTAACAACCAAAATTGTAAAATGATGATCGAAGAATTCCAAGGTGCTATTGGGATATCGAACGGTCTTAGAATTAGCCAATTTCAGTCCCATTTTGAAGCTTAATAAGTTACAAATCCAATAGCTCAAAATAGTCCAAATTCGACCACTGAAGAGAGAGTTATGAAGGTTTCTACTGGACAAGGAGATGAAGGAAAAATTCAGGACTGACGGCGGCTGCGATCCCAATTACGGATGCCCAAATGGTCTTCGAATATGACAAATCTTGTCGGGAATGAAAGACCAGTAAAGTACCTTTTAAATGTCCAAAACTTGACCAAATCGGACATCGAACTCGGGAGTTATGAGCGTCACCGTTGGATCGTGAGATTTGTAAAGATTAACAATCCAAATTGATAAATGATGATAAAAGAGTTACAACGTGCTTTCGGGATATCGAACGGTCTCAGAATTAGCCATTTATGGTCCTATTCGGAAGCTTCTAAAGATACCATTCCAATGAGCTCAAAATAGTCTGAATTTGACCACTGAAGAGAGAGTTATGAAGGTTACTATTGGACAAGGAAATGAATGGGAAATTCAGGAACGACGACTGCGATCCAATTTTTGGATGCTCAAATGGTCTCGAAATACGGCGATTCTTATCAGGAATAAAAGAGCACTAAAGTACCTTTTAGATGACCCAAAATTGACCCAATCCGACTTCAAACGAGGGAGTTATGAGCGTGTCCATTGGATAGCATGATTTGGAAAGATTAATAACCCAAATTTTAAAATGACGGTCGAAGAGTTCCAATGTGCTTTTGGGTTATCGAACGGTCTGACAATGAGCCAATTATGGTCCCATTTAGAAGCTTATCAAGTTACTAATCCAATGAGCTCAAAATACTCTAAATTTGACTACTGAAGAAAGAGTTTTATGAAGGTTACTATTGGACAAGGATATGAATGAGAAATTCAGGACCGACGACTACGATCCAACTTAATGATGCCCAAATGGTCTCCGAATACCGCGATTCCTATCAGGAATGAATGAGCACTAAACTACCTTTTAGATGACCAAAAATTGAGCCAATCCGACATCAAACGAGGGAGTTATGAGCGTCACCATTGGATCGCGCAATCTGAAAAGATTAACAATCCAAATTTTTAAATGACGATAGAAGAGTTCCAACATGCTTTGAGATATCGAACGGTCTCAAAATTAGCCAATTATGGTCCCATTTGGAAGCTTGTCAAGTTACCATTCCAATGAGCTCAAAACAGTCTACATTTGACCACTATTGAGCGAGTTATGAAAGGTACTATTGGACAAGGAGATGAATGAAAAATTCAGGACTGGCAACTGCGATCCCACTTACGGATGCCTAAATGATTTCCGAATATGATAATTCCTGTTAAGATTTGTAAAGATTAACAATCCAAATTGCTAAATGACGATAAAAGAGTTACAACGTGCTTTCGGGATATCGAACGGTCTCGAAATTAGCCAATTATGGTCCCATTCGGAAGCTTGTAAAGTTACCATTCCAATGAGCTCAAAATAGTCTAAATTTGACCACTGAAGAGAGAGTTATGAAGGTTACTATTGGACAAGGATATGAACGAGAAATTCAGGAACGACGACTACGATCGAATTTATGGATGCTCAAAGGGTCTCGGAATACGGTGATTCTTGTCAGGAATAAAAGAGCACTAAAGTACCATTTATATGACCCAATCCGACATCAAACGAGGGAGTTATGAGCGTGTCCGTTGGATAGCATGATTTGGAAAGATAAATAACCCAAATTTTAAAATGATGATCGAAGAGTTCCAAAGTGCTTTTGGGTTATCGAACGGTATGACAATGAGCCAATTATGGTCTCATTCGGAAGCTTGTAAAGTTACCATTCCAATGAGCTCAAAATAGTCTAAATTTGACCACTGAAGAGAGAGTTATGAAGGTTACTATTGGACAAGGATATGAACGAGAAATTCAGGAACGAAGACTGCGATCCAATTTATGGATGCTCAAATGGTCTCGGAATATGGCGATTCTTGTCAGGAAAAAAAGAGCACTAAAGTACCATTTATATGACCCAATCCGACATCAAACGAGGGAGTTATGAGCGTGTCCGTTGGATAGCATGATTTGGAAAGATTAATATCCCAAATTTTAAAGTGACGGTCGAAGAGTTCCAAAGTGCTTTTGTGTTATCAAACGGTTTGACAATGAGCCAATTATGGTCCCATTCGGAAGCTTGTAAAGCTACCATTCCAATGAGCTCAAAATAGTGTCAATTTGACCACTGAAGAGAGAGTTATGAAGGTTACTATTGGACAAGGATATGAACGAGAAATTCAGGAACGATGACTGCGATCCAATTTATGGATGCTCAAATGGTCTCGGAATACGGTGATTGTTGTCAGGAATAAAAGAGCACTAAAGTACCATTTATATGACCCAATCCGACATCAAACGAGGGAGTTATGAGTGTGTCCGTTGCATAGCATGATTTGGAAAGATTAATGACCTAAATTTTAAAATGACAGTCGAAGAGTTACAACGTGCTTTTCGGTTTTCGAACGGTTTGACAATGAGCCAATTATGGTCCCATTCGAAAGCTTGTAAAGTTACCATTCCAATGAGCTCAAAATAGTCTAAATTTAACCACTGAAGAGAGAGTTATGAAGGTTACTATTGGAAAGGATATGAATGAGAAATTCAGGAACGACGACTGCGATCCAATTTATGGATGCTCAAATGGTCTCGGAATACTGCGATTCATGTCAGGAATGAAAGTGCCCTAAACTACCTTTTAGATGGCCAAAAATTGAGCCAATCTGACATCAAACGAGGGAGTTTTCAGCGTCACCATTGGATCACGTAATTTAGAAAGATTAACAATCCAAATTGTTAAATGACGATAGAAGAGTTCTAACGTGCTTTTGGGATATCGAACGGTCTCAAAATTAGCCGATTATGGTCCCATTTGGAAGCTTGTCATGTTACCATTCTAATGAGCTCAAAATAGTCTACATTCGACCACTATAGAGCGAGTTATGAAGGGTACTACTGGACAAGGAGATGAATGAAAAATTCAGGACTGGCAACTGCGATCCCACTTACGGATGCCTAAATGATTTCCGAACATGATAATTCCTGTCAGGATTGAAAGAGCACTAAAATGCCTTTTAAATGACCAAAAATCAACCCAATCCAACCTCAAACAAGGGAGTTGTGAGCGTGTGCGTTGGATCACGCGATTCGGAAAGATTAACAACCCAAATTGTAAAATGATGATCGAAGAATTCCAAGGTGCTATTGGGATATCGAACGGTCTTAGAATTAGCCAATTTCAGTCCCATTTTGAAGCTTACTAAGTTACAAATCCAATATATCAAAATAGTCCAAATTCGACCACTGAAGAGAGAGTTATGAAGGTTACTACTGGACAAGGAGATCCCAATTACGGATGCCCAAATGGTCTTCGAATATGAGGAATCCAGTCGGTAATGAAAGACCACTAAAGTACCTTTTAAATGACCAAAACTCGACCAAATCGGACATCGAACTCGGGAGTTACGAGCATCACCATTGGATCGCACGATTTGTAAAGATTAACAATCCAAATTGCTAAATGACGATAAAAGAGTTACAACGTGCTTTTGGGTTATCGAACAGTTTGACAATGAGCCAATTATGGTCCCATTCGGAAGCTTGTAAAGTTACCATTCCAATGATCTCAAAATAGTCTAAATTTGACCACTGAAGAGAGAGTTATGAAGGTTACTATTGGACAAGGAAATGAACGAGAAATTCAGGAACGACGACAGCGATCCAATTTATCTATGCTCAAATGGTCTCAAAATACGGCAATTCTTGTCAGGAATAAAAGAGCACTAAAGTACCATTTAGATGACCCAAAATTGACCCAATCCGACATCGAATGAGGAAGTTATGTGCGTGTCTGTTGGATAGCATGATTTGGAAAGATTAATAACCCAAATTTTAAAATGACGGTCGAAGAGTTCCAAAGTGCTTTTGGGTTATCGAACGGTCTGACAATGAGCCAATTATGGTCCCATTTGGAAGCTTGTCAAGTTACTAATCCAATGATCTCAAAATACTCTAAATTTGACCACTGAGGAAAGAGTTTTATGAAGGTTACTATTGGACCATGATATGAATGAGAAATTCAGGACCGACGATTGCGATCCAACTTAAGGATGCACAAATGGTCTCGAAATACTGGATTGCGCTATCTGGAAAGATTAATAATCCAGATTGTTAAATGACCATAAAAGAGTTCCAATGTGCTTTTGGGATTTCGAACGGTCTCAAAATTAGCCAATTATGGTCCCATTTGGAAGCTTGTCAAGTTACCATTCCAATGAGCTCTAAACAGTCTACATTCGACCACTATAGAGCGAGTTATGAAGGGTACTACTGGACAAGGAGATGAATGAAGAACTCCAAGGCACTATTGGGATATCGAACGGTCTTATAATTAGCCAATTTCAGTCCCATTTTGAAGCTAACTAAGTTACAAATCCAATAGCTCAAAATAGTCCAAATTCGACCACTGAAGAGAGAGTTATGAAGGTTACTACTGGACAAGGAGATGAAGGAAAAATTCAGGACTGACGGTGGCTGCGATCCCAATTACGGATGCCCAAATAGTCTTCGAATATGACGAATCCAGTCGGGAATGAAAGACCACTAAAGTACCTTTTAAATGACCAAAACGCGACCAAATCGGACATCGAACTCGGGAGTTATGAGCGTCACCGTTGGAACGCGCGATTTGTAAAGATTAACAATCCAAATTGCTAAATGACGATAAAAGATTTACAACATGCTTTCGGGATATCGAACGGTCTCGGAATTAGCCAATTATGGTCCCATTCGGAAGCTTGTAAAGTTACCATTCCAATGACCTCAAAATAGTCTAAATTTGACCACTGAAGAGAGAGTTTTGAAGGTTACTATTGGACAAGGATATGAATGAGAAATTCAGGAACGAAGACTGCTATCCAATATGGATGCACAAATGGTCTCGGAATACGGCGATTCTTGTCAGGAATAAAAGAGCACTAAAGTACCATTTATATGACCCAATCCGACATCAAACGAGGGAGTTATGAGCGTGTCCGTTGGATAGCATGATTTGGAAAGATTAATATCCCAAATTTTAAAGTGACGGTCGAAGAGTTCCAAAGTGCTTTTGTGCTATCGAACGGTTTGACAATGAGCCAATTATGGTCCCATTCGGAAGCTTGTAAAGTTACCATTCCAATGAGGTCAAAATAGTCTCAATTTGACCACTGAAGTGAGAGTTATGAAGGTTACTATTGGACAAGGATATGAACGAGAAATTCAGGTACGAAGACTGCGATCCAATTTATGGATGCTCAAATGGTCTCGGAATACTGCGATTCCTATCAGGAATGAAAGAGCATTAAACTACCTTTTAGATGGCCAAAAATTGAGCCAATCCGACATCAAACGAGGGAGTTATGAGCGTCACCATTGGATCGCGCAATTTGGAAAGATTAACAATCCAAATTGTTAAATGACGATAGAAGAGTTCCAACGTGCTTTTGGGATATCGAACGGTCTCAAAATTAGCCAATTATGGTCCAATTTGGAAGCTTATCAAGTTACCATTCCAATGAGCTCAAAACAGTCTACATTCGAACACTATAGAGCGAGTTATGAAGGTACTACTGGACAAGGAGATGAATGAAAAATTCAGGACTGGCAACTGCGATCCCACTTACAGATGCCTAAATGATTTTCGAATATGATAATTCGTGTCAGGATTGAAAGAGCACTAAAATACCTTTTAGATGACCAAAAATCAACCCAATCTAACCTCAAACAAGGGAGTTGTGAGCGTGTGCGTTGGATCACGCGATTCGGAAAGATTAACAACCCAAATTATAAAATGATGATCACAGAATTCCGAGGCGCTATTGGGATATCGAACGGTCTTAGAATTAGCCAATTTCAGTCCCATTTTGAAGCTAACTAAGTTACAAATCCAATAGCTCAAAATAGTCCAAATTCGACCACTGAAGAGAGAGTTATGAAGGTTACTACTGGACAAGGAGATGAAGGAAAAATTCAGGACTGACGGTGGCTGCGATCCCAATTACGGATGCCCAAATAGTCTTCGAATATGACGAATCCAGTCGGGAATGAAAGACCACTAAAGTACCTTTTAAATGACCAAAACGCGACCAAATCGGACATCGAACTCGGGAGTTGTGAGCGTCACCGTTGGAACGCGCGATTTGTAAAGATTAACAATCCAAATTGCTAAATGACGATAAAAGATTTACAACATGCTTTCGGGATATCGAACGGTCTCAGAATTAGCCAATTATGGTCCCATTCGGAAGCTTGTAAAGTTACCATTCCAATGACCTCAAAATAGTCTAAATTTGACCACTGAAGAGAGAGTTTTGAAGGTTACTATTGGACAAGGATATGAATGAGAAATTCAGGAACGAAGACTGCTATCCAATATGGATGCGCAAATGGTCTCGGAATACGGCGATTCTTGTCAGGAATAAAAGAGCACTAAAGTACCATTTATATGACCCAATCCGACATCAAACGAGGGAGTTATGAGCGTGTCCGTTGGATAGCATGATTTGGAAAGATTAATATCCCAAATTTTAAAGTGACGGTCGAAGAGTTCCAAAGTGCTTTTGTGCTATCGAACGGTTTGACAATGAGCCAATTATGGTCCCATTCGGAAGCTTGTAAAGTTACCATTCCAATGAGGTCAAAATAGTCTCAATTTGACCACTGAAGTGAGAGTTATGAAGGTTACTATTGGACAAGGATATGAACGAGAAATTCAGGTACGACGACTGCGATCCAATTTATGGATGCTCAAATGGTCTCGGAATACTGCGATTCCTATTAGGAATGAAAGAGCATTAAACTACCTTTTAGATGGCCAAAAATTGAGCCAATCCGACATCAAACGAGGGAGTTATGAGCGTCACCATTGGATCGCGCAATCTGGAAAGATTAACAATCCAAATTGTTAAATGACGATAGAAGAGTTCCAACGTGCTTTTGGGATATCGAACGGTCTCAAAATTAGCCAATTATGGTCCAATTTGGAAGCTTATCAAGTTACCATTCCAATGAGCTCAAAACAGTCTACATTCGAACACTATAGAGCGAGTTATGAAGGTACTATTGGGCAAGGAGATGAATGAAAAATTCAGGACTGGCAACAGCGATCCCACTTATAGATGCCTAAATGATTTTCGAATATGATAATTCGTGTCAGGATTGAAAGAGCACTAAAATGCCTTTTAGATGACCAAAAATCAACCCAATCTAACCTCAAACAAGGGAGTTGTGAGCGTGTGCGTTGGATCACGCGATTCGAAAAGATTAACAACCCAAATTATAAAATGATGATCGCAGAATTCCGAGGCGCTATTGGGATATCGAACGGTCTTAGAATTAGCCAATTTCAGTCCCATTTTGAAGCTAACTAAGTTACAAATCCAATAGCTCAAAATAGTCCAAATTCGACCACTGAAGAGAGAGTTATGAAGGTTACTACTGGACAAGGAGATGAAGGAAAAATTCAGGACTGACGGTGGCTGCGATCCCAATTACGGATGCCCAAATAGTCTTCGAATATGACGAATCCAGTCGGGAATGAAAGATCACTAAAGTACCTTTTAAATGACCAAAATGCGACCAAATCGGACATCGAACTCGGGAGTTATGAGCGTCACCGTTGGAACGCGCGATTTGTAAAGATTAACAATCCAAATTGCTAAATGACGATAAAAGAGTTACAACATGCTTTCGGGATATCGAACGGTCTCGGAATTAGCCAATTATGGTCCCATTCGGAAGCTTGTAAAGTTACCATTCCAATGACCTCAAAATAGTCTAAATTTGACCACTGAAGAGAGAGTTTTGAAGGTTACTATTGGACAAGGATATGAATGAGAAATTCAGGAACGAAGACTGCTATCCAATATGGATGCACAAATGGTCTCGGAATACGGCGATTCTTGTCAGGAATAAAAGAGCACTAAAGTACCATTTATATGACCCAATCCGACATCAAACGAGGGAGTTATGAGCGTGTCCATTGGATAGCATGATTTGGAAAGATTAATATCCCAAATTTTAAAGTGACGGTCGAAGAGTTCCAAAGTGCTTTTGTGCAATCGAACAGTTTGACAATGAGCCAATTATGGTCCCATTCGGAAGCTTGTAAAGTTACCATTCCAATGAGCTCAAAATAGTCTCAATTTGACCACTGAAGTGAGAGTTATGAAGGTTACTATTGGACAAGGATATGAACGAGAAATTCAGGTACGACGACTGCGATCCAATTTATGGATGCTCAAATGGTCTCGGAATACTGCGATTCCTATCAGGAATGAAAGAGCACTAAACTACCTTTTAGATGGCCAAAAATTGAGCCAATCCGACATCAAACGAGGGAGTTATGAGCATCACCATTGGATCGCGCAATCTGGAAAGATTAACAATCCAAATTGTTAAATGACGATAGAAGAGTTCCAACGTGCTTTTGGGATATCGAACGGTCTCAAAATTAGCCAATTATGGTCCAATTTGGAAGCTTATCAAGTTACCATTCCAATGAGCTCAAAACAGTCTACATTCGAACACTATAGAGCGAGTTATGAAGGTACTACTGGACAAGGAGATGAATGAAAAATTCAGGACTGGCAACTGCGATCCCACTTACAGATGCCTAAATGATTTTCGAATATGATAATTCGTGTCAGGATTGAAAGAGCACTAAAATGCCGTTTAGATGACCAAAAATCAACCCAATCTAACCTCAAACAAGGGAGTTGTGAGCGTGTGCGTTGGATCACGCGATTCGGAAAGATTAACAACCCAAATTATAAAATGATGATCGCAGAATTTCGAGGCGCTATTGGGATATCGAACGGTCTTAGAATTAGCCAATTTCAGTCCCATTTTGAAGCTAACTAAGTTACAAATCCAATAGCTCAAAATAGTCCAAATTCGACCACTGAAGAGAGAGTTATGATGGTTACTACTGGACAAGGAGATGAAGAAAAAATTCAGGACTAACGGCGGCTGCGATCCCAATTACGGATGCCCAAATAGTCTTCGAATATGACGAATCCAGTCGAGAATGAAAGACCACTAAAGTACCTTTAAAATGACCAAAACTCGACCAAATCGGATATCGAACTCGGGAGTTATGAGCGTCACCGTTGGATCGCACGATTTGTAAAGATTAACAATCCGATTTGCTAAATGACGATAAAAGAGTTACAACGTGCTTTCGGGATATGAATTATCCAATTATGGTCCCATTCAGAAGCTTGTAAAGTTACCATTCCATTGAGCTCAAAATAGTCTAAATTTGACCACTGAAGAGAGAGTTTTGAAGGTTACTATTGGACAAGGATATGAATGAGAAACTCAGGAACGAAGACTGCTATCCAATATGGATGCACAAATGGTCTCGGAATACGGCGATTCTTGTCAGGAATAAAAGAGCACTAAAGTACCATTTATATGACCCAATCCGACATCAAACGAGGGAGTTATGAGCGTGTCCGTTGGATAGCATGATTTGGAAAGATTAATATCCCAAATTTTAAAGTGACGGTCGAAGAGTTCCAAAGTGCTTTTGTGCTATCGAACGGTTTGACAATGAGCCAATTATGGTCCCATTCGGAAGCTTGTAAAGTTACCATTCCAATGAGCTCAAAATAGTCTAAATTTAGCCACTGAAGAGAGAGTTATGAAGGTTAATATTGGAAAAGGATATGAACGAGAAATTCAGGAACGACGACTGCGATCCAATTTATGGATTCTCAAATGGTCTCGGAATACTGTGATTCCTGTCAGGAATGAAAGAGCACTAAACTACCTTTTAGATGGCCAAAAATTGAGCCAATCCGACATCAAACGAGGGAGTTTTGGGCATCACCATTGGATCGCGCAATTTGGAAAGATTAACAATCCAAATTGTTAAATGATGATAGAAGAGTTCCAACGTGCTTTTGGGATATCGAACGGTCTCAAAATTAGCCAATTATGGTCCCATTTGGAAGCTTGTCAAGTTACCATTCTAATGAGCTCAAAATAGTCTACATTCGACCACTATAGAGCGAGTTATGAAGGGTACTACTGGACAAGGAGATGAATGAAAAATTCACGACTGGCAACTGCGATCCCACTTACGGATGCCTAAATGATTTTTGAACATGATAATTCCTGTCAGGATTGAAAGAGCACTAAAATGCCTTTTCGATGACCAAAAATCAACCCAATCCAACCTCAAACAAGGGAGTTGTGAGCGTGTGCGTTGGATCACGCGATTCGGAAAGATTAACAACCCAAATTGTAAAATGATGATCGAAGAATTCCAAGGTGCTATTGGGATATCGAACGGTCTTTGAATTAGCCAATTTTAGTCTCATTTTGTAGCTTACTAAGTTACAAATCCAATATCTTAAAATAGTCCAAATTCGACCACTGAAGAGAGAGTTATGAAGGTTACAAATGGACAAGGAGATGAAGGAAAAATTCACGACTGATGGCGGCTGCGATCCCAATTACGGAAGCCCAAATGGTCTTCGAATATGACGAATCCAGTCGGGAATGAAAGACCACTAAAGTACCTTTTAAATGACGAAAACTCGTCCAAAACGGACATCAAACTCGGGAGTTAAGAGCGTCACTGTTGGATCGTGCGATTTGTCAAGATTAACAATCCAAATTGCTAAATGACAATAAAAGAGTTACAACGTGCTTTCGGGATATGAATTAGCCAATTGTGGTCCCATTCGGAAGCTTGTAAAGTTACCATTCCAATGAGCTCAAAATAGTCTAAATTTGACCACTGAAGAGAGAGTTATGAAGGTTGCTATTGGACAAGGATATGAACGAGAAATTCAGGAAGGACGACTGCGATCCAATTTATGGATGCTCAAATGGTCTCGGAATACTGCGATTCCTGTCAGGAATGAAAGAGCACTAAATTACCTTTTAGATGGCCAAAAATTGAGCCAATCCGACATCAAACGAGGGAGTTTTGAGAATCACCATTGGATCGCGCAATTTGGAAAGATTAACAATCCAAATTGTTAAATGATGATAGAAGAGTTCCAACGTGCTTTTGGGATATTGAACGGTCCCAAAATTAGCCAATTATGGTCCCATTCGGAAGCTTGTCAAGTTACCATTCTAATGAGCCCAAAATAGTCTACATTCGACCACTATAGAGCGAGTTATGAAGGGTACTACTGGACAAGGAGATGAATGAAAAATTCAGGACTGGCAACTGGGATCCCACTTACGGATGCTTAAATGATTTCCGAACATGATAATTCCTGTCAGGATTGAAAGAGCACTAAAATGCCTTTTAGATGACCAAAAATCAACCCTATCCAACCTCAAACAAGGGAGTTGTGAGCGTGTGCATTGGATCACGCGATTCGGAAAGTGTACCAACCCAAATTGTAAAATGATGATCGAAGAATTCCAAGGGGCTATTGGGATATCGAACGGTCTTAGAATTAGCCAATTTCAGTCCCATTTTGAAGCTTACTAAGTTACAAATCCAATAGCTCAAAATAGTCCAAATTCGACCACTGAAGAGAGAGTTATGAAGGTTACTACTGGACAAGGAGATGAAGGAAAAATTCAGGACTGACGGCGGCTACGATCCCAATTACGGATGCCCAAATAGTCTTCGAATATGACGAATCCAGTCGGGAATGAAAGACCACTAAAGTACCTTTTAAATGACTAAAACTCAACCAAATCGGACATCGAACTCGGGAGTTATAAGCGTCACCGTTGGATCACGCGATTTGTAAAGATTAACAATCCAAATTTCTAAATGACGATAAAAGAGTTACAACGTGCTTTCGGGATATGAATTAGCCAATTATGGTCCCATTCGGAAGCTTGTAAAGTTACCATTCCAATGAGCTCAAAATAGTCTAAATTTCACCACTAAAGAGAGAGTTATGAAGGTTACTATTGGACAAGGATATGAACGAGAAATTCAGGAACGATGACTGCGATCCAATTTATGGATGCTCAAATGGTCTCAGAATACGGCGATTCTTGTTAGGAATAAAAGAGCACTAAAGTACCATTTAGATGACCCAAAATTGACCTAATCATACATCAAACGAGGGAGTTATGAGCATGTCCGTTGGATAGCATGATTTGGAAAGATTAATAACCTAAATTTTAAAATGACGGTCGAAGAGTTACAACGTGCTTTTGCATTATCGAACGGTTTGACAATGAGCCAATTACGGTCCCATTCGGAAGCTTGTAAAGTTATCATTCCAATGAGCTCAAAATAGTTTAAATTTGACCACTGAAGAGAGAGTTTTGAAGGTTTCTATTGGACAAGGATATGAACGAGAAATTCAGGAACGACGACTGCGATCCAATTTATGGATGCTCAAATGGTCTCGGAATACTGCGATTCCTATTAGGAATGAAAGAGCACTAAACTACCTTATAGATGGCCAAAAATTGAGCCAATCTGACATCAAATGAGGGAGTTTTGAGGGTCACCATTGGATCCACAATTTGGAAAGATTAACCATCCAAATTGTTAAATGACGATAGAAGAGTTCCAACGTGCTTTTGAGATATCGAACGGTCTCAAAATTAGACAATTACGGTCCCATTTGGAAGCTTGTCAAGTTACCATTCTAATGAGCTCAAAGTAGTCTACATTCGACCACTATAGAGCGAGTTATGAAGGGTACTACTGGACAAGGAGATGAATGAAAAATTCACGACTGGCAACTGCAATCCCACTTACGGATGCCTAAATGACTTCCGAACATGATAATTCCTATCAGGATTGAAAGAACACTAAAATGCCTTTTAGATGACCAAAAATCATCCCAATCCAACCTCAAACAAGGGAGTTGTGAGCGTGTGCGTTGGATCACGCGATTCGGAAAGATTAACAACCCAAATTGTAAAATGATGATCAAAGAATTCCAAGGTGCTATTGGGATATCGAACGGTCTTAGAATTAACCAATTTTAGTCCCATTTTGTAGCTTACTAAGTTACAAATCCTCCAAATTTGACCACTGAAGAGAGAGTTATGAAGGTTACTAATGGACAAGGAGATGAAGGAAAAATTCAGGACTGACGGCGGCTGCGATCCCAATTACGGATGCCCAAATGGTCTTCGAATATGACGAATCCAGTCGGGAATGAAAAACCACTAAAGCACCTTTTAAATGACCAAAACTTGACCAAAACGGACATCAAACTCGGGAGTTAAGAGCGTCACCGTTGGATCACGCGATTTGTAAAGATTAACTATCCAAATTGCTAAATGACGATAAAAGAGTTACAACGTGCTTTCGGGATATGAATTAGCCAATTATGGTCCCATTCGGAAGCTTGTAAAGTTACCATTCCAATGAGCTCAAAATAGTCTAAATTTGACCACTGAAGAGAGAGTTATGAAGGTTACTATTGGACAAGGAAATGAACGAGAAATTCAGAACGACGATTGCGATCCAATTTATGGATGCTCAAATGGTCTCGGAATACTGCGATTCCTGTCAGGAATGAAAGAACACTAAACTACCTTTTAGATGGCCAAAAATTGAGCCAATCCGACATCAAACGAGGGAGTTTTGAGCGTCACCATTGGATCGCGCAATTTGGAAAGAATAACAATCCAAATTGTTAAATGATGATAGAAGAGTTCCAACGTGCTTTTGGGATATCGAACGGTCTCAAAATTAGCCAATTATGGTCCCATTTGGAAGCTTGTCAAGTTACCATTCTAATGAGACCAAAATAGTCTACATTCGACCACTATAGAGCGAGTTATGAAGGGTACTACTGGACAAGGAGATGAATGAAAAATTCAGGACAGGCAACTGGGATCCCACTTACGGATGCTTAAATGATTTCCGAACATGATAATTCCTGTCAGGATTGAAAGAGCACTAAAATGCCTTTTAGATGACCAAAAATCAACCCAATCCAACCTCAAACAAGGGAGTTGTGAGCATGTGCA
Source organism: Magnolia kwangsiensis (assembly GCA_037074715.1). Taxonomy (NCBI): domain Eukaryota; kingdom Viridiplantae; phylum Streptophyta; class Magnoliopsida; order Magnoliales; family Magnoliaceae; genus Magnolia; species Magnolia kwangsiensis. Next base: position 84,822,184 of record CM073577.1, on the reverse strand, counting down.
TTGGAACATGCGATTCGGAAAGATTAACAACCCAAATTGTAAAATGACGATCGAAGAATTCCAAGGGACTATTGGGATCGAACGGTCTTAGAATTAGCCAATTTCTATCCCATTTTGAAGCTTACTAAGTTTCAAATCCAATAGCTCAAAATAGTCCAAATTCGACCACTGAAGAGAGAGTTATGAAGGTTACTACTGGATAAGGAGATGAAGGAAAAATTCAGGACTGACGGCGGCTGCGATCCCAATTACAGATGCCCAAATGGTCTTCGAATATGACGAATCCAGTCGGGAATGAAAGACCACTAAAGGACCTTTTAAATCACCAAAACTCGACCAAATCGGACATCGAACTCGGGAGTTATGACCGTCACCGTTGGATCACGCGATTTGTAAAGATTAACCATTCAAATTGCTAAATGATGATAAAAGAGTTACAACGTGCTTTCGGGATATGAATTAGCCAATTATGGTCCCATTTGGAAGCTTGTAAAGTTACCATTCCAATGAACTCAAAATAGTCTAAATTTGACCACTGAAGAGAGAGTTATGAAGGTTACAATTGGACAAGGATATGAACGAGAAATTCAAGAACGACGACTGCCATCCAATTTATGGATGCTCAAATGGTCTCGGAATATGGCGATTCTTGTTAGGAATAAAAGAGCACTAAAGTACCATTTAGATGACCCAAAATTGACCCAATCTGACATCAAACGAGGGAGTTATGAGCATGTCCGTTGGATAGCATGATTTGGAAAGATTAATAACCCAAATTTTAAAATGACGATCGAAGAGTTACAACGTGCTTTTGAGTTATCGAACGGTTTGACAATGAGCCAATTATGGTCCCATTCGGAAGCTTGTAAAGTTATCATTCCAATGAGCTCAAAATAGTCTAAATTTGACCACTGAAGAGAGAGTTATGAAGGTTACTATTGGACAAGGATATGAACGAGAAATTCAAGAACGACGACTGCGATCCAATTTATGGATGCTCAAATGGTCTCGGAATACTGTGATTCCTGTCAGGAATGAAAGAGCACTAAACTACCATATAGATTGCCAAAAATTGAGCCAATCTGACATCAAACGAGGGAGTTAAGAGCGTCACCATTGGATCGCGCAATTTGGAAAGATTAACAATCCAAAATAGTCTACATTCGACCACTATAGAGCGAGTTATGAAGGGTACAACTGGACAAGGAGATGAATGAAAAATTCAGGACTGGCAACTGCGATCCCACTTACGGATGACTAAACGATTTCCAAACATGATAATTCCTGTCAGGATTGAAAGAGCACTTAAATGCCTTTTAGATGACCAAAAATCATCCCAATCCAACCTCAAACAAGGGAGTTGTGAGCGTGTGCGTTGGATCACGCGATTCGGAAAGATTAACAACCCAAATTGTAAAATGATGATCGAAGAATTCCAAGGTGCTATTGGGATATCGAACGGTCTTAGACTTAGCCAATTTTAGTCCCATTTTGTAGCTTACTAAGTTACAAATCCAATATCTTAAAATAGTCCAAATTCGATCACTGAAGAGAGAGTTATGAAGGTTACTAATGGACAAGGAGATGAAGGAAAAATTCAAGACTGACGGCGGCTGCGATCCCAATTACGAATGCCCAAATGGTCTTCGAATATGACGAATCCATTCGGAAATGAAAGACCACTAAAGTACCTTTTAAATGACCAAAACTCGACCAAAACGGACATCAAACTCGGGAGTTAAGAGCGTCACTGTTGGATCGCGCGATTTGTAAAGATTAACAATCCAAATTGGTAAATGACGAAGAGTTACAACGTGCTTTCGGGATATGAATTACCCAATTATGGTCCCATTCGGAAGCTTGTAAAGTTACCATTCCAATGAGCTCAAAATAGTCTAAATTTGACCACTGAAGAGAGAGTTATGAAGGTTACTATTGGACAAGGAAATGAACGAGAAATTCAGAACGACGATTGCGATCCAATTTATGGATGCTCAAATGGTCTCGGAATACTGCGATTCCTGTCAGGAATGAAAGAACACTAAACTACCTTTTAGATGGCCAAAAATTGAGCCAATCCGACATCAAACGAGGGAGTTTTGAGCGTCACCATTGAATCGCGCAATTTGGAAAGAATAACAATCCAAATTGTTAAATGATGATAGAAGAGTTCCAACGTGCTTTTGGGATATCGAACGGTCTCAAAATTAGCCAATTATGGTCCCATTTGGAAGCTTGTCAAGTTACCATTCTAATGAGACCAAAATAGTCTACATTCGACCACTATAGAGCGAGTTATGAAGGGTACTACTGGACAAGGAGATGAATGAAAAATTCAGGACAGGCAACTGGGATCCCACTTACGGATGCTTAAATGATTTCCGAACATGATAATTCCTGTCAGGATTGAAAGAGCACTAAAATGCCTTTTAGATGACCAAAAATCAACCCAATCCAACCTCAAACAAGGGAGTTGTGAGCATGTGCATTGGAACATGCGATTCGGAAAGATTAACAACCCAAATTGTAAAATGACAATCGAAGAATTCCAAGGGACTATTGGGATCGAACGGTCTTAGAATTAGCCAATTTCTATCCCATTTTGAAGCTTACTAAGTTTCAAATCCAATAGCTCAAAATAGTCCAAATTCGACCACTGAAGAGAGAGTTATGAAGGTTACTACTGGATAAGGAGATGAAGGAAAAATTCAGGACTGACGGCGGCTGCGATCCCAATTACAGATGCCCAAATGGTCTTCGAATATGACTAATCCAGTCGGGAATGAAAGACCACTAAAGGACCTTTTAAATCACCAAAACTCGACCAAATCGGACATCGAACTCGGGAGTTATGACCGTCACCGTTGGATCACGCGATTTGTAAAGATTAACCATTCAAATTGCTAAATGATGATAAAAGAGTTACAACGTGCTTTCGGGATATGAATTAGCCAATTATGGTCCCATTCGGAAGCTTGTAAAGTTACCATTCCAATGAACTCAAAATAGTCTAAATTTGACCACTGAAGAGAGAGTTATGAAGGTTACTATTGGACAAGGATATGAACGAGAAATTCAAGAACGACGACTGCCATCCAATTTATGGATGCTCAAATGGTCTCGGAATATGGCGATTCTTGTTAGGAATAAAAGAGCACTAAAGTACCATTTAGATGACCCAAAATTGACCCAATCTGACATCAAACGAGGGAGTTATGAGCATGTCCGTTGGATAGCATGATTTGGAAAGATTAATAACCCAAATTTTAAAATGACGATCGAAGAGTTACAACGTGCTTTTGAGTTATCGAACGGTTTGACAATGAGCCAATTATGGTCCCATTCGGAAGCTTGTAAAGTTATCATTCCAATGAGCTCAAAATGGTCTAAATTTGACCACTGAAGAGAGAGTTATGAAGGTTACTATTGGACAAGGATATGAACGAGAAATTCAGGAACGACGACTGCGATCCAATTTATGGATGCTCAAATGGTCTCGGAATACTGTGATTCCTGTCAGGAATGAAAGAGCACTAAACTACCTTATAGATTGCCAAAAATTGAGCCAATCTGACATCAAACGAGGGAGTTAAGAGCGTCACCATTGGATCGCGCAATTTGGAAAGATTAACAATCCAAAATAGTCTACATTCGACCACTATAGAGCGAGTTATGAAGGGTACAACTGGACAAGGAGATGAATGAAAAATTCAGGACTGGCAACTGCGATCCCACTTACGGATGACTAAACGATTTCCAAACATGATAATTCCTGTCAGGATTGAAAGAGCACTTAAATGCCTTTTAGATGACCAAAAATCATCCCAATCCAACCTCAAACAAGGGAGTTGTGAGCGTGTGCGTTGGATCACGCGATTCGGAAAGATTAACAACCCAAATTGTAAAATGATGATCGAAGAATTCCAAGGTGCTATTGGGATATCGAACGGTCTTAGACTTAGCCAATTTTAGTCCCATTTTGTAGCTTACTAAGTTACAAATCCAATATCTTAAAATAGTCCAAATTCGATCACTGAAGAGAGAGTTATGAAGGTTACTAATGGACAAGGAGATGAAGGAAAAATTCAAGACTGACGGCGGCTGCGATCCCAATTACGAATGCCCAAATGGTCTTCGAATATGACGAATCCATTCGGAAATGAAAGACCACTAAAGTACCTTTTAAATGACCAAAACTCGACCAAAACGGACATCAAACTCGGGAGTTAAGAGCGTCACTGTTGGATCGCGCGATTTGTAAAGATTAACAATCCAAATTGGTAAATGACGAAGAGTTACAACGTGCTTTCGGGATATGAATTACCCAATTATGGTCCCATTCGGAAGCTTGTAAAGTTACCATTCCAATGAACTCATAATAGTCTAAATTTGACCACTGAAGAGAGAGTTATGAAGGTTACTATTGGACAAGGATATGAACGAGAAATTCAGGAACGACGACTGCGATCCAATTTATGGATGCTCAAATGGTCTCGGAATACGGCGATTCTTGTCAGCAATAAAAGAGCACTAAAGTACCATTTATATGACCCAATCCGACATCAAACGAGGGAGTTATGAGCGTGTCCGTTGCATAGCATGACTTGGAAAGATTAATGACCCAAATTTTAAAATGACGGTCGAAGAGTTACAACGTGCTTTTGGGTTATCGAACAGTTTGACAATGAGCTAATTATGGTCCCATTCGGAAGCTTGTAAAGTTACCATTCCAATGAGCTCATAATAGTCTAAATTTGACCACTGAAGAGAAAGTTATGAAGGTTACTATTGGACAAGGATATGAACGAGAAATTCAGGAACGACGACTGCGATCCAATTTATGGATGCTCAAATGGTCTCGGAATACGATGATTCTTGTTAGGAATAAAAGAACACTAAAGTACCATTTAGATGACCCAAAATTGACCCAATCTGACATCAAACGAGGGAGTTATGAGCATGTCCGTTGGATAGCATGATTTGGAAAGATTAATAACCCAAATTTTAAAATGATGGTCGAAGAGTTACAACGTGCTTTTGAGTTATCGAACGGTTTGACAATGAGCCAATTATGGTCCCATTCGGAAGCTTGTAAAGTTATCATTCCAATGAGCTCAAAATAGTCTAAATTTGACCCCTGAAGAGAGAGTTATGAAGGTTAGTATTGGACAAGGATATGAATGAGAAATTCAAGAACGACGACTGCGATCCAATTTATGGATGCTCAAATGGTCTCGGAATACTGCGATTCCTATCAGGAATGAAAGAGCACTAAACTACCTTATAGATGGCCAAAAATTGAGCCAATCCGACATCAAACGAGGGAGTTATGAGCATCACCATTGGATCGCGCAATCTGGAAAGATTAACAATCCAAATTGTTAAATGACGATAGAAGAGTTCCAACGTGCTTTTGGGATATCGAAGGGTCTCAAAATTAGCCAATTATGGTCCCATTTGGAAGCTTATCAAGTTACCATTCCAATGAGCTCAAAACAGTCTACATTCGACCACTATAGAGCGAGTTATGAAGGTACTACTAGAGAAGGAGATGAATGAAAAATTCAGGACTGGCAACTGCGATCCCACTTACAGATGCCTAAATGATTTCCGAATATGATAATTCCTGTCAGGATTGAAAGAGCACTAAAATGCCTTTTAAATGACCTAAAATCAACCCAATCCAACCTGAAACAAGGGAGCGTGTGCGTTGGATCACGCGATTTAAAAAGATTAACAACCCAAATTGTAAAATGATGATCGAAGAATTCCAAGGTGCTATTAGGATATCGAACGGTCTTATAATTAGCCAATTTTAGTCCCATTTTGAAGCTAACTAAGTTACAAATCCAATAGCTCAAAATAGTCCAAATTCGACCACAGAAGAGAGAGTTATGAAGGTTACTACTGGACAAGGAAATGAAGGAAAAATTAAGGACTGACGGGGGCTGCGATCCGAATTATGGATGCCCAAATGGTCTTCGAATATGACGAATCCAGTCAGGAATGAAAGACCACTAAAGTACCTTTTAAATGACCAAAACTCGACCAAATCGGACATCAAACTCGGGAGTTATGAGCATCACCGTTGGATCGCGCGATTTGTAAAGATTAACAATCCAAATTGCTAAATGACGATAAAAGAGTTACAACGTGCTTTTGGGTTATCGAACGGTTTGACAATGAGCCAATTATGGTCCGATTCGGAAGCTTGTAAAGTGATCATTCCAATGATCTCAAAATAGCCTAAATTTCACCACTGAAGAGAGAGTTATGAAGGTTACTATTGGACAAGGAAATGAACGAGAAATTCAGGAACGAAGACTGCTATCCAATTTATGGATGTTCAAATGCTCTCGGAATACGGCTATTCTTGTCAGGAATAAAAGAGCACTAAAGTACCATTTATATGACCCAATCCGACATCAAACGAGGGAGTTATGAGCGTGTCCGTTGGATAGCATGATTTGGAAAGATTAACATCCCAAATTTTAAAGTGACGGTCGAAGAGTTCCAAAGCGCTTTTGTGTTATCGAACGGTTTGACAATGAGCCAATTATGGTCCCATTCGGAATCTTATAAAGTTACCATTCCAATGAGCTCAAAATAGTCTAAATTTGACCACTGAAGAGAGAGTTATGAAGGTTACTATTGGACAAGGAAATGACCGAGAAATTCAGGAATGACAACTGCGATCCAATTTATGGATGCTCAAATGGTCTCGGAATACTGCGATTCCTGTCAGGAATGAAAGAACACTAAACTACCTTTTAGATGGCCAAAAATTGAGCCAATCCAACATCAAACAAGGGAGTTATGAGCGTCACCATTGGATCGCGCAATCTGGAAAGATTAACAATCCAAATTGTTAAATGACGATAGAAGAGTTCCAACGTGCTTTTGGGATATCGAACGGTCTCAAAATTAGCCAATTATGGTCCCATTTAGAAGCTTATCAAGTTACCATTCCAATGAGCTCAAAACAGTCTACATTCGACCACTATAGAGCGAGTTATGAAGGTACTACTGGACAAGGAGATGAATGAAAAATTCAGGATTGGCAACTGCGATCCCACTAACAGATGCCTAAATGATTTTCGAATATGATAATTCCTATCAGGATTGAAAGAGCACTAAAATGCCTTTTAGATGACCAAAAATCAACCCAATCCAACCTCAAACAAGGGAGTTGTGAGCGTGTGCGTTGGATCACGCGATTCGAAAAGATTAACAACCCAAATTGAAAAATGATGATATAAGAATTCCAAGGTGCTATTGGGATATCGAACGGTCTTAGAATTAGCCAATTTCAGTCCCATTTTGAAGCTAACTAAGTTACAAATCCAATAGCTCAAAATAGTCCAAATTCGACCACTGAAGAGAGAATTATGAAGGTTACTATTGGACAAGGAGATGAAGAAAAAATTCAGGACTGATGGCTGCTGCGATCCCATTTACGGATGCCCAAATGGTCTTCGAATATGATGAATCCATTCGGGAATGAAAGACCACTGAAGTACCCAAAACTCGACCAAATCGGACATCGAACTCGGGAGTTATGAGCATCACCGTTGGATCGCACTATTTGTAAAGATTAACAATCCAAATTGCTAAATGAAGATAAAAGAGTTACAACGTGCTTTTGGGTTATCGAACGGTTTGACAATGAGCCAATTATGGTCCCATTTGGAAGCTTGTAAAGTTACCATTCCAATGATCTCAAAATAGTCTAAATTTGACCACTGAAGAGAGAGTTATGAAGGTTACTATTGGACAAGGAAATGAACGAGAAATTCAGGAATGACGACAGTGATCCAATTTATGTATGCTCAAATGGTCTCAAAATACGGCGATTCTTGTTAGGAATAAAAGAGCACTAAAGTACCATTTAGATGACCTAAAATTGACCCAATCCGACATCGAACGAGGGAGTTATGAGCGTGTCCGTTGGATAGCATGATTTGGAAAGATTAATAACCCAAATTTTAAAATGACGGTCGAAGAGTTCCAAAGTACTTTTGAGTTATCGAACAGTCTGACAATGAGCCAATTATCGTCCCATTTGGAAGCTTGTCAAGTTACTAATCCAATGATCTCAAAATACTATAAATTTGACCACTGAGGAAAGAGTTTTATGAAGGTTACTATCGGACAAGGATATGAATGAGAAATTCAAGACTGACGACTGCGATCCCACTTAAGGAATGAAAGGGCACTAAACTACCTTTTAGATGACCAAAAATTGAGCTAATCCGACATCAAACGAGGGAGTTATGAGCGTCACCATTGGATCGCGCAATCTGGAAAGATTAACAATCCAAATTGTTAAATGACGATAGAAGAGTTCCAACGTGTTTTTGGGATATCGAACGGTCTCAAAATTAGCCAATTATGGTCCCATTTGGAAGCTTGTCAAGTTACCATTCTAATGAGACCAAAATAGTCTACATTCGACCACTATAGAGCGAGTTATGAAGGGTACTACTGGACAAGGAGATGAATGAAAAATTCAGGACAGGCAACTGGGATCCCACTTACGGATGCTTAAATGATTTCCGAACATGATAATTCCTGTCAGGATTGAAAGAGCACTAAAATGCCTTTTAGATGACCAAAAATCAACCCAATCCAACCTCAAACAAGGGAGTTGTGAGCATGTGCATTGGAACATGCGATTCGGAAAGATTAACAACCCAAATTGTAAAATGACGATCGAAGAATTCCAAGGGACTATTGGGATCGAACGGTCTTAGAATTAGCCAATTTCTATCCCATTTTGAAGCTTACTAAGTTTCAAATCCAATAGCTCAAAATAGTCCAAATTCGACCACTGAAGAGAGAGTTATGAAGGTTACTACTGGACAAGGAGATGAAGAAAAAATTCAGGACTGACGGCGGCTGCGATCCCAATTTCGGATGCCCAAACAGTCTTCGAATATGACGAATCCAGTCGGGAATGAAAGACCACTAAAGTACCTTTAAAATGACCAAAACTTGACCAAATAGGACATCGAACTCGGGAGTTATAAGCGTCACCGTTGGATCGCGCGATTTGTAAAGATTAAGAATCCAAATTGCTAAATGACGATAAAAGAGTTACAACGTGCTTTCGGTATATCGAACGGTCTCGGAATTAGCCAATTATGGTCCCATTCGGAAGCTTGTAAAGTTACCATTCCAATGACCTCAAAATAGTCTAAATTTGACCACTGAAGTGAGAGTTCTAAAGGTTACTATTGGACAAGGATATGAACGAGAAATTCAGGAACGACGACTGCGATCCAATTTATGGATGATCAAATGTTCTCGGAATATGGAGATTCTTTTCAGGAATAAAAGAGCACTAAAGTACCATTTATATGACCCAATCCGACATCAAACGAGGGAGTTATGAGCGTGTCCGTTGGATAGCATGATTTGGAAAGATTAATAACCCAAATTTTAAAATGACTGTCGAAGAGTTACAACGTGCTTTTGAGTTATCGAACGGTTTGACAATGAGCCAATTATGGTCCGATTCGGAAGCTTGTAAAGTTACCATTCCAATGAGCTCATAATAGTCTAAATTTGACCACTGAAGAGAGAGTTATGAAGGTTACTATTGGACAAGGTTATGAACGCGAAATTCAGGAACGACGACTGCGATCCAATTTATGGATGCTCAAATGGTCTCGAAATACTAAGATTCCTGTCAGGAATGAAAGAGCACTAAACTACCTTTTAGATGGCCAAAAATTGACCCAATCCGACATCAAACGAGGGAGTTTTCAGCGTCACCATTGGATCGCGCAGTTTGGAAAGATTAACAATCCAAATTGTTAAATGACGATAGAAGAGTTCCAACGTGCTTTTGGGATATCGAACGGTCTCAAAATTAGACAATTATGGTCCCATTTGGAAGCTTGTCAAGTTACCATTCTAATGAGCTCGAAATAGTCTACATTCGACCACTATAGAGCGAGTTATGAAGGGTACTACTGGACAAGGAGATGAATGAAAATTTCCAGACTGACAACTGCGATCCTACTTACGGATGCCTAAATGATTTTCGAACATGATAATTCCTGTCAGGATTGAAAGAGCACTAAAATGCCTTTTAGATGTCCAAAACACAACCCAATCCAACCTCAAACAAGGGAGTTGTGAGCGTGTGCGTTGGATCACGCGATTCGGAAAGATTAACAACCCAAATTATAAAATGTTGATCGAAGAATTCCAAGGTGCTATTGGGATATCGAATGGTCTTAGAATTTGCCAATTTTAGTCCCGTTTTGCAGCTTACTAAGTTACAAATCCAATAGCTTAAAATAGTCCAAATTCGACCACTGAAGAGAGAGTTATGAAGGTTACTACTGGACAAGGAGATGAAGGAAAAATTCAGGACTGACGGCGGCTGCGATCCCAATTACGGATGCACAAATGGTCTTCGAATATGACGAATCCAGTCGGGAATGAAAGACCACTAATGTACCTTTTAAATGACCAAAACTCGACCAAATCGGACATCGAACTCGAGAGTTATGAGCGTCACCGTTGGATCGCGTGATTTGTAAAGATTAACAATCCAAATTGCTAAACGACAATAAAAGAGTTACAATGTGCTTTCGGGATATGAATTAGCCAATTATGGTCCCATTCGGAAGCTTGTAAAGTTACCATTCCAATGAGCTCAAAATACTCTAAATTTGACCACTGAAGAGAGAGTTATGAAGGTTACTATTGGACAAGGATATGAACGAGAAATTCAGGAACGACGACTGCGATCCAATTTATGGATGCTCAAATGGTCTCGGAATACGGCGATTCTTGTCAGCAATAAAAGAGCACTAAAGTACCATTTATATGACCCAATCCGACATCAAACGAGGGAGTTATGAGTGTGTCCATTGGATAGCATGATTTGGAAAGATTAATATCCCAAATTTTAAAGTGACGGTCGAAGAGTTCCAAAAGGGCTTTTGTGTTATCGAACGGTTTGACAATGAGCCAATTATGGTCCCATTCGGAAGCTTGTAAAGTTACCATTCCAATGAGCTCAAAATAGTCTAAATTTGACCACTGAAGAGAGAGTTATGAAGGTTACTATTGGACAAGGATATGAACGAGAAATTCTGGAACGACGACTGCGATCCAATTTATGGATGCTCAAATGGTCTCGGTATACTGTGATTCCTGTCAGGAATGAAAGAGCACTAAACTACCTTTTAGATGGCCAAAAATTGAGCCAATCCGACATCAAACGAGGGAGTTGTGAGCGTCACCATTGGATCGCGCAATCTGGAAAGATTAACAATCCAAATTGTTAAATGACGATAGAAGAGTTCCAACATGCTTTTGGGATATCGAACGGTCTCAAAATTAGCCAATTATGGTCCCATTTGGAAGCTTTTCAAGTTACCAATCTAATGAGCGCAAAATAGTGTACATTCGACCACTATGGAGCGAGTTATGAAGGGTACTACTGGACAAGGAGATGAATGAAAAATTCAGGACTGGCAACTACGATCCCACTTACGGATGCCTAAATGATTTCCGAACATGATAATTTCTGTCAGTATTAAAAGAGTTACAACGTGCTTTCGGGATATCGAACGGTCTCGGAATTAGCCAATTATGGTCCCATTCGGAAGCTTGTAAAGTTACCATTCCAATGAGCTCAAAATAGTCTAAATTTGACCACTGAAGAGAGAGTTATGAAGGTTAGTATTGGACAAGGATATGAACGAGAAATTCAGGAACGAAGACTGCTATCCAATTAATGGATGCTCAAATGGTCTCGGAATACGACTATTCTTGTCAGGAATAAAAGAGCACTAAAGTACCATTTATATGACCCAATCCGACATCAAACGAGGGAGTTATGAGCGTGTCCGTTGGATAGCATGATGTGGAAAGATTAATATCTCAAATTTTAAAGTGATGGTCGAAGAGTTCCAAAGTGCTTTTGTGTTATCGAACAGTTTGACAATGAGCCAATTATGGTCCCATTCGGAAGCTTGTAAAGTTACCATTCCAATGAGCTCAAAATAGTCTCAATTTGACCACTGAAGAGAGAGTTATGAAGGTTACTATTGGACAAGGATATGAACGGGAAATTCAGGAACGACGACTGCGATCCAATTTATGGATGCTCAAATGGTCTCGGAATACTGTGATTCCTGTCAGGAATGAAAGAGCACTAAACTACCTTTTAGATGGCCAAAAATTGAGCCAATCCGACATCAAACGAGGGAGTTATGAGCGTCACCATTGGATCGCGCAATCTGGAAAGATTAACAATCCAAATTGTTAAATGACGATAGAAGAGTTCCAACGTGCTCTTGGGATATCGAACGGTCTCAAAATTAGCCAATTATGGTCCCATTTGGAAGCTTATCAAGTTACCATTCCAATGAGCTCAAAACAGTCTACATTTGACCACTATAGAGCCAGTTATGAAGGTACTACTGGACAAGCAGATGAATGAAAAATTCAGGACTGGCAACTGCGATCCCACTAACAGATGCCTAAATGATTTTCGAATATGATAATTCCAGTCAGGATGGAAAGAGCACTAAAATTCCTTTTAGATGACCAAAAATCAACCCAATCCAACCTTAAACAAGGGAGTTGTGAGCGTGTGCGTTGGATCACGCGATTCGGAAAGATTAACAACCCAAATTGTAAAATGATGATCGAAGAATTCCAAGGTGCTATTGGGATATCGAACGGTCTTAGAATTAGCCAATTTCAGTCCCATTTTGAAGCTAACTAAGTTACAAATCCAATAGATCAAAATAGTCCAAATTCGACCACTGAAGAGAGAGTTATGAAGGTTACTATTGGACAAGGTGATGAAGAAAAAATTTAGGACTGATGGCTGCTGCCATCCCATTTACCGATGCCCAAATGGTCTTCGAATATGTTGAATCCATTCGGGAATGAAAGACCACTGAAGTACCCAGAACTCGACCAAATCGGACGGTTTGACAATCCAAATTGCTAAATGAAGATAGAAGAGTTACAACGTGCTTTTGGGTTATCGAAGTGTTTGACAATGAGCCAATTATGGTCCCATTCGGAAGCTTGTAAAGTTACCATTCCAATGATCTCAAAATAGTCTAAATTTGACCACTGAAGAGAGAGTTATGAAGGTTACTATTGGACAAGGAAATGAACGAGAAATTCAGGAACGACGACAGCGATCCAATTTATGTATGCTCAAATGGTCTCGGAATACGGCGATTCTTGTCAGGAATAAAAGAGCACTAAAGTACCATTTATATGACCCAATCCGACATCAAACGTGGGAGTTATGAGCGTGTCCGTTGCATAGCATGACTTGGAAAGATTAATGACCCAAAATTTAAAATGACGGTCGAAGAGTTACAACGTGCTTTTGGGTTATCGAACAGTTTGACAATGAGCCAATTATGGTTCCATTCGGAAGCTTGTAAAGTTACCATTCCAATGAGCTCAAAATAGTCTAAATTTGACCACTGAAGAGAGAGTTATGAAGGTTACTATTGGAAAAGGATAGGAACGAGAAATTCAGGAATGACGACTGCGATCCAATTTATGGATGCTCAAATGGTCTCGGAATACTGCGATTCCTGTCAGGAATGAAAGAACACTAAATTTAGATGGCCAAAAATTGAGCCAATCCGACATCAAACGAGGGAGTTTTGAGTGTCACCATTGGATCACGCAATTTGGAAAGATTAACAATCCAAATTGTTAAATGACGATAGAAGAGTTCCAACGTGCTTTTGGGATATCGAACGGTCTCAAAATTAGCCAATTATGGTCCCATTTGGAAGCTTGTCAAGTTACCATTAATGAGCTCAAAATAGTCTACATTCGACCACTATAGAGCGAGTTATGAAGGGTACTACTGGACAAGGAGATGAAAGAAAAATTCAGGACTGGCAACTGCGATCCCACTTACGGATGCCTAAATGATTTCCGAACATGATAATTCCTGTCAGGATTGAAAGAGCACTAAAATGCCTTTTAGATGACCAAAAATCAACCCAATCCAACCTCAAACAAGGGAGTTGTGAGCGTGTGCTTTGGATCACGCAATTCGGAAAGATTAACAACCCAAATTGTAAAATGATGATGGAAGAATTCCAAGGTGCTATTGGGATATCGAACGGTCTTAGAATTAGCCAATTTGAGTCCCATTTTGTAGCTTACTAAGTTACTAATCCAATATCTTAAAATAGCCCAAATTCGACCACTGAAGAGAGAGTTATGAAGGTTACTAATGGACAAGGAGATGAAGGAAAAATTTAGGACTGACGGGGGCTGCGATCCCAATTACGGATGCCCAAATGGTCTTCGAATATGACGAATCCAGTCGGAAATGAAAGACCACTAAAGTACCTTTTAAATGACCAAAACTCGACCAAAACGTACATCGAACTCGGGAGTTATGAACGTCACCGTTGGATCGTGCGATTTGTAAAGATTAACAATCCAAATTGCTAAATGACGATAAAAGAGTTACAACGTGCTTTCGGGATATGAATTAGCCAATTATGGTCCCATTCGGAAGCTTGTAAAGTTACCATTCCAATGAGCTCAAAATAGTCTAAATTTGACCACTGAAGAGAGAGTTATGAAGGTTACTATTGGACAAGGATATGAACGAGAAATTCAGGAACGACGACTGCGATCCAATTTATGGATCTCAAATGGTCTCGGAATACTGCGATTCCGGTCAGGAATGAAAGAACACTAAACTACCTTTTAAATGGCCAAAAATTGAGCCAATCCGACATCAAACGAGGGAGTTTTGGGCGTCACCATTGGATCGCGCAATTTGAAAAGATTAACAATCCAAATTGTTAAATGATGATAGAAGAGTTCCAACGTGCTTTTGAGATATCGAATGGTCTCAAAATTAGCCAATTATGGTCCCATTTGGAAGCTTGTCAAGTTACCATTCTAATGAGCCCAAAATAGTCTACATTCGACCACTATAGAGCGAGTTATGAAGGGTACTACTGGACAAGGAGATGAATGAAAAATTCAGGACTGGCAACTGGGATCCCACTTACGGATGCTTAAATGATTTTTGAAGATGATAATTCCTGTCAGGATTGAAAGAGCACTAAAATTCCTTTTAGATGACCAAAAATCAACCCAATCCAACCTCAAACAAGGGACTTGTGAGCGTGTGCGTTGGATCACGCGATTCGGAAAGATTAACAACCCAAATTGTAAAATGATAATCGAAGAATTCCAAGGGGCTATTGGGATATCGAACGGTCTTAGAATTAGCCAATTTCAGTCCCATTTTGAAGCTTACTAAGTTACAAATCCAATAGCTCAAAATAGTCCAAATTCGACCACTGAAGAGAGAGTTATGAAGGTTACTACTGGACAAGGAGATGAAGGAAAAATTCAGGACTGACGGCGGCTACGATCCCAATTACGGATGCCCAAATTGTCTTCGAATATGACGAATCCAATCGGGAATGAAAGACCACTAAAGTACCTTTTAAATTGCCAAAACTCGACCAAATCGGACATCGAACTCGGGAGTTATGAGCGTCACCGTTGGATCATGCGATTTGTAAAGATTAACAATCCAAATTGCTATATGATGATAAAGGAGTTACAACGTGCTTTCGGGATATGAATTAGCCAATTATGGTCCCTTTCGGAAGCTTGTAAAGTTACCATTCCAATGAGCTCAAAATACTCTTAATTTGACCACTGAAGTGAGAGTTATGAAGGTTACTATTGGACAAGGATATGAACGAGAAATTCAGGAACGACGATTGCGATCCAATTTATGGATGCTCAAATGGTCTCGGAATACGATAATTATTGTTAGGAATAAAAGAGTACTAAAGTACCATTTAGATGACCCAAAATTGACCCAATCTGACATCAAACGAGGGAGTTATGAGCGTGTCCATTGGATAGCATGATTTGGAAAGATTAATATCCTAAATTTTAAAGTGACGGTCGAAGAGTTCCAAAGGGCTTTTGTGTTATCGAACGGTTTGACAATGAACCAATTATGGTCCCATTCGGAAGCTTGTAAAGTTACCATTCCAATGAGCTCAAAATAGTCTAAATTTGACCACTGAAGAGAGAGTTATGAAGGTTACTATTGGACAAGGATATGAACGAGAAATTTAGGAACGACGATTGCGATCCAATTTATGGATGCTCAAATGGTCTCGGTATACTGTGATTCCTGTCAGGAATGAAAGAGCACTAAAGTACCTTTTAGATGGCCAAAAATTGAGCCAATCCGACATCAAACGAGGGAGTTATGAGCGTCACCATTGGATCGCGCAATCTGGAAAGATTAACAATCCAAATTGTTAAATGACGATAGAAGAGTTCCAACGTGCTTTTGGGATATCGAACGGTTTCAAAATTAGCCAATTATGGTCCCATTTGGAAGCTTATCAAGTTACCATTCCAATGAGCTCAAAACAGTCTACATTCGACCACTATAGAGCGAGTTATGAAGGTACTACTGGACAAAGAGATGAATGAAAAATTCAGGACTGGCAATTGCGATCCCACTAACAGATGCCTAAATGATTTCCGAATATGATAATTCCTGTCATGATTGAAAGAGCACTATAATGCCTTTTAGATGACCAAAAATCAACCCAATCCAACCTCAAACAAGGGAGTTGTGAACGTGTGCGTTGGATCCCGCGATTCGGAAAGATTAACAACCCAAATTGTAAAATGATGATATAAGAATTCCAAGGTGCTATTGGGATATCGACCGGTCTTAGAATTAGCCAATTTCAGTCCCATTTTGAAGCTAACTAAGTTACAAATCCAATAGCTCAAAATCGTCTAAATTCGACCACTGAAGAGAGAGTTATGAAGGTTACTACTGGACAAGGAGATGAAGGAAAAATTCAGGACTGACGGGGACTGCGATCCCAATTATGGATGCCCAAATGGTCTTCGAATATGTCGAATCCAGTCAGGAATGAAAGACCACTAAAGTACCTTTTAAATGACCAAAACTCGACCAAATCGGACATCAAACTCGGGAGTTATGAGCATCACTGTTGGATCGCGCGATTTGTAAAGATTAACAATCCAAATTGCTAAATGAGAATAAAAGAGTTACAACGTGCTTTTGGGTTATCGAACGGTTTGACAATGAGCCAATGATGGTCCCATTCGGAAGCTTGTAAAGTTATCATTCCAATGATCTCAAAATAGTCTAAATTTGACCACTGAAGAGAGAGTTATGAAGGTTACTATTGGACAAGGAAATGAACGAGAAATTCAGGAATGACGACAGCAATCCAATTTATGTATGCTCAAATGGTCTCAAAATACGGCGATTCTTGTCAGGAATAAAAGAGCACTAAAGTACCATTTAGATGACCCAAAATTGACCCAATCCGACATCGAACGAGGGAGTTATGAGCGTGTCCGTTGGATAGCATGATTTGGAAAGATTAATAACCCAAATTTTAAAATGACGGTCGAAGAGTTCCAAAGTGCTTTTGGGTTATCGAACGGTTTGACAATGAGCCAATTATGGTCCCATTCGGAAGCTAGTAAAGTTATCATTCCAATGATCTCAAAATAGTCTAAATTTGACCACTGAAGAGAGAGTTATGAAGGTTACTATTGGACAAGGAAATGAACGAGAAATTCAGGAATGACGACAGCGATCCAATTTATGTATGCTCAAATGGTCTCAAAATACGGCGATTCTTGTCAGGAATAAAAGAGCACTAAAGTACCATTTAGATGACCCAAAATTGACCCAATCCGACATCGAACGAGGGAGTTATGAGCGTGTCCATTGGATAGCATGATTTGGAGAGATTAATAACCCAAATTTTAAAATGACGGTCGAAGAGTTCCAAAGTGCTTTTGAGTTATCGAACGGTCTGACAATGAGCCAATTATGGTCCCATTTGGAAGCTTGTCAAGTTACTAATCCAATGATCTCAAAATACTATAAATTTGACCACTGAGGAAAGAGTTTTATGAAGGTTACTATTGGACAAGGATATAAATGAGAAATTCAGGACGGACGACTGCGATCCAACTTTTAGGAATGAAAGAGCACTAAAATACCTTTTAGTTGACCAAAAATTGAGCCAATCCGACATCAAACGAGGGAGTTATGAGCGTCACCATTGGATCGCGCAATCTGGAAAGATTAACAATCCAAATTGTTAAATGACGATAGAAGAGTTCCAACGTGCTTTTGGGATATCGAACGGTCTCAAAATTAGCCAATTATGGTCCCATTTGGAAGCTTGTCAAGTTACCATTCCAATGAGGTCAAAACAGTCTACAATCGATCACTATAGAGCGAATTATGAAAGGTACTATTGGACAAGGAGATGAATGAAAAATTCAGGACTGGGAACTGCGATCCCACTTACGGATGCCTAAATGATTTTCGAATATGATAATTCCTGTAAGGATTGAAAGAGCACTAAAATGCCTTTTAGAGGACCAAAAATCAACCGAATCCAACCTCAAACAAGGGAGTTTTGAGCGTGTGCGTTGGATCACGCGATTCGAAAAGATTAACAACCCAAATTGTAAAATGATGATGGAAGAATTCCAAGGTGCTATTGGGATATCGAACGGTCTTAGAATTAGCCAATTTTTATCCCATTTTGTAGCCTACTAAGTTACAAATCCAATAGCTTAAAATAGTCCAAATTCGACCACTGAAGAGAGAGTTATGAAGGTTACTACTGGACAAGGAGACGAAGGAAAAATTAAGGACTGACGGCGGCTGCGATCCCAATTTCGGGTGCCCAAACAGTCTTCGAATATGACGAATCCAGTCGGGAATGAAAGACCACTAAAGTACCTTTAAAATGACCAAAACTTGACCAAATCGGACATCGAACTCGGGAGTTATGAGCGTCACCGTTGGATCGCGCGATTTGTACAGATTAAGAATCCAAATTGCTAAATGATGATAAAAGAGTTACAACGTGCTTTCGGTATATCGAACAGTCTCGGAATTAGCCAATTATGGTCCCATTCGGAAGCCTGTAAAGTTACCATTCCAATGAGCTCAAAATAGTCTAAATTTGACCACTGAAGAGAGAGTTCTGAAGGTTACTATTGGACAAGGATAAGAACGAGAAATTCAGGAACGACGACTGCGATCCAATTTATGGATGCTCAAATGGTCTCAGAATACGGCGATTCTTGTCAGGAATAAAAGAGCACTAAAGTACCATTTATATGGCCCAATCTGACATCAAACGAGGGAGTTATGAGCGTGTCCGTTGGGTAGCATGATTTGGAAAGATAAATAACCCAAATTTTAAAATGACGATCGAAGAGTTACAACGTGCTTTTGAGTTATCGAACGGTTTGACAATGAGCCAATTATGGTCCCATTCGGAAGCTTGTAAAGTTACCATTCCAATGATCTCAAAATAGTTTAAATTTGACCACTGAAGAGAGAGTTATGAAGGTTACTATTGGACAAGGAAATGAACGAGAAATTCAGGAACGACGACAGCGATCCAATTTATGTATGCTCAAATGGTCTCAGAATACGGCGATTCTTGTCAGGAATAAAAGAGCACTAAAGTACCATTTAGATAACCGAAAATTGACCCAATCCGACATCGAACATGGGAGTTATGAGCGTGTCCGTTGGATAGCATGATTTGGAAAGATTAAATAACCCAAATTTTACAATGACGGTCGAAGAGTTCCAAAGTGCTTTTGAGTTATCGAACGGTCTGACAATGATCCAATTATGGTCCCATTTGGAAGCTTGTCAAGTTACTAATCCAATGATCTCAAAATAATATAAATTTGACCACTGAGGAAAGAGTTTTATGAAGGTTACCATTGGACAAGGATATGAATGAGAAATTCAGGACGGACGACTGCGATCCAACTTAAGGATGCCCAAATGGTCTCGGAATACTACAATTCCTGTCAGGAATGAAAGAGCACTAAACTACCTTTTAGATGACCAAAAATTGAGCCAATCCGACATCAAACGAGGGAGTTATGAGCGTCACCATTAGATCGCGCAATCTGGAAAGATTAACAATCCAAATTGTTAAATGACGATAGAAGAGTTCCAACGTGCTTTTGGGATATCGAACGGTCTCAAAATTAGCCAATTATGGTCCCATTTGGAAGCTTGTCAAGTTACCATTCCAATGAGGTCAAAACAGTCTACATTCGACCACTATAGAGCGAATTATGAAAGGTACTATTGGACAAGGAGATGAATGAAAAATTCAGGACTGGGAACTGCAATCCCACTTACGGATGCCTAAATGATTTTCGAATATGATAATTCCTGTAAGGATTGAAAGAGCACTAAAATGCCTTTTAGAGGACCAAAAATCAACCGAATCCAACCTCAAACAAGGGAGTTGTGAGCGTGTGCGTTGGATCACGCGATTCGAAAAGATTAACAACCCAAATTGTAAAATGATGATGGAAGAATTCCAAGGT
The DNA here is from genome assembly GCA_037074715.1 of Magnolia kwangsiensis. Classification (NCBI taxonomy): domain Eukaryota; kingdom Viridiplantae; phylum Streptophyta; class Magnoliopsida; order Magnoliales; family Magnoliaceae; genus Magnolia; species Magnolia kwangsiensis. The sequence goes on along the minus strand of CM073577.1, from coordinate 84,801,736 downwards.
GCTATTGGGATATCGAACGGTCTTAGAATTAGCCAATTTTTATCCCATTTTGTAGCCTACTAAGTTACAAATCCAATAGCTTAAAATAGTCCAAATTCGACCACTGAAGAGAGAGTTATGAAGGTTACTACTGGACAAGGAGACGAAGGAAAAATTAAGGACTGACGGCGGCTGCGATCCCAATTTCGGGTGCCCAAACAGTCTTCGAATATGACGAATCCAGTCGGGAATGAAAGACCACTAAAGTACCTTTAAAATGACCAAAACTTGACCAAATCGGACATCGAACTCGGGAGTTATGAGCGTCACCGTTGGATCGCGCGATTTGTACAGATTAAGAATCCAAATTGCTAAATGATGATAAAAGAGTTACAACGTGCTTTCGGTATATCGAACAGTCTCGGAATTAGCCAATTATGGTCCCATTCGGAAGCTTGTAAAGTTACCATTCCAATGAGCTCAAAATAGTCTAAATTTGACCACTGAAGAGATAGTTCTGAAGGTTACTATTGGACAAGGATATGAATGAGAAATTCAGGAACGACGACTGCGATCCAATTTATGGATGCTCAAATGGTCTCGGAATACGGCGATTCTTGTCAGGAATAAAAGAGCACTAAAGTACCATTTATATGACCCAATCTGACATCAAACGAGGGAGTTATGAGCGTGTCCATTGGATAGCATGATTTGGAAAGATTAATAACCCAAATTTTAAAATGACGATCAAAGAGTTACAACGTGCTTTTGAGTTATCGAACGGTTTGACAATGAGCCAATTATGGTCCCATTCGGAAGCTTGTAAAGTTACCATTCCAATGAGCTCAAAATAGTCTAAATTTGACCACTGAAGAGAGAGTTATGAAGGTTACTATTGGACAAGGTTATGAACGAGAAATTCAGGAACGACGACAGCAATCCAATTTATGGATGCTCATATGGTCTGGAAATACAAAGATTCCTGTCAGGAATGAAAGAGCACTAAAATGCCTTTTAGATGACCAAAAATCAACCCAATCCAACCTCAAACAACGGAGTTGTGAGCGTGTGCATTGGATCACGCGATTCGGAAAGATTAACAACCCAAATTGTAAAATGATGATCGAAGAATTCCAAGGTGCTATTGGGATATTGAACGGCCTTAAAATTAGCCAATTTTATTCCCGTTTTGTAGCTTACTAAGTTACAAATCCAATAGCTTAAAATAGTCCAAATTCGACCACTGAAGCGAGAGTTATGAAGGTTACTACTGGACAAGGAGATAAAGGAAAAATTCAGGACTGACGCCGACTGCGATCCTAATTACGGATGCCTAAATGGTCTTCGAATATGACGAATCCAGTCGAGAATGAAAGACCACTAAAGTACCTTTTAAATGACCAAAACTCGACCAAAACGGACATTGAACTCGGGACTTATGAGCGTCACCGTTGGATGGCGCGATTTCTAAAGATTAACAATCCAAATTGCTAAATGACGATAAAAGAGTTACAACGTGCTTTCGGGATATCGAACGGTCTCGGAATTAGCCAATTATGGCCCCATTCGGAAGCTTGTAAAGTTACCATTCCAATGAGCTCAAAATAGTCTAAATTTGACCACTGAAGAGAGAGTTATGAAGGTTACTATTGGACAAGGATATGAATTAGAAATTCCGGAACGACGACTGCGATCCAATTTATGGATGCTCAAATGGTCTCGAAATACGGCGATTCTTGTCAGGAATAAAAGAGCACTAAAGTACCATTTATATGACCCAATCCGAAATCAAACGAGGGAGTTATGAGTGTGTCCGTTGCATAGCATGATTTGGAAAGATTAATGACCCAAATTTTAAAATGACGGTCGAAGAGTTACAACGTGCTTTTGTGTTATCGAACGGTTTGACAATGAGCCAATTATGGTCTTGTTCGGAAGCTTGTAAAGTTACCATTCCAATGAGCTCAAAATAGTCTAAATTTAACCACTGAAGAGAGAGTTATGAAGGTTACTATTGGAAAAGGATAGGAACGAGAAATTCAGGAATGACGACTGCGATCCAATTTATGGATGCTCAAATGGTCTCGGAATACTGCGATTCATGTCAGGAATGAAAGAGCATTAAACTACCTTTTAGATGGCCAAAAATTGAGCCAATCCGACATCAAACGAGGGAGTTTTGAGCGTCACCATTGGATCACGCAATTTGGAAAGATTAACAGTCCAAATTGTTAAATGACGATAGAAGAGTTCCAACGTGCTTTTGGGATTTCGAACGGTCTCAAAATTAGCAAAATATGGTCCCATTTGGAAGCTTGTCAAGTTACCATTCTAATGAGCCCAAAATAGTCTACATTCGACCACTATAGAGCGAGTTATGAAGGGTACTACTGGACAAGGAGATGAAAGAAAAATTCAGGACTGGCAACTGCGATCCCACTTACGGATGCCTAAATGATTTCCGAACATGATAATTCCTGTCAGGATTGAAAGAGCACTAAAATGCCTTTTAGATGACCAAAAATCAACCCAATCCAACCTCAAACAAGGGAGTTGTGAGCGTGTGCTTTGGATCACGCAATTCGGAAAGATTAACAACCCAAATTGTAAAATGATGATGGAAGAATTCCAAGGTGCTATTGGGATATCGAACGGTCTTAGAATTAGCCAATTTGAGTCCCATTTTGTAGCTTACTAAGTTACTAATCCAATATCTTAAAATAGCCCAAATTCGACCACTGAAGAGAGAGTTATGAAGGTTACTAATGGACAAGGAGATGAAGGAAAAATTTAGGACTGACGGGGGCTGCGATCCCAATTACGGATGCCCAAATGGTCTTCGAATATGACGAATCCAGTCGGAAATGAAAGACCACTAAAGTACCTTTTAAATGACCAAAACTCGACCAAAACGTACATCGAACTCGGGAGTTATGAGCGTCACCGTTGGATCATGCGATTTGTAAAGATTAACAATCCAAATTGCTAAATGACGTTAAAAGAGTTACAACGTGCTTTCGGGATATGAATTAGCCAATTATGGTCCCATTCGGAAGCTTGTAAAGTTACCATTCCAATGAGCTCAAAATAGTCTAAATTTGACCACTGAAGAGAGAGTTATGAAGGTTACTATTGGAAAAGGATATGAACGAGAAATTCAGGAACGACGACTGCGATCCAATTTATGGATGCTCAAATGGTCTCGGAATACTGCGATTCCTGTCAGGAATGAAAGAACACTAAACTACCTTTTAGATGGCCAAAAATTGAGCCAATCCGACATCAAACGAGGGAGTTTTGGGCGTCACCATTGGATCGCGCAATTTGAAAAGATTAACAATCCAAATTGTTAAATGATGATAGAAGAGTTCCAACGTGCTTTTGGGATATCGAATGGTCTCAAAATTAGCCAATTATGGTCCCATTTGGAAGCTTGTCAAGTTACCATTCTAATGAGCCCAAAATAGTCTACATTCGACCACTATAGAGCGAGTTATGAAGGGTACTACTGGACAAGGAGATGAATGAAAAATTCAGGACTGGCAACTGGGATCCCACTTACGGATGCTTAAATGATTTTTGAAGATGATAATTCCTGTCAGGATTGAAAGAGCACTAAAATTCCTTTTAGATGACCAAAAATCAACCCAATCCAACCTCAAACAAGGGACTTGTGAGCGTGTGCGTTGGATCACGCGATTCGGAAAGATTAACAACCCAAATTGTAAAATGATAATCGAAGAATTCCAAGGGGCTATTGGGATATCGAACGGTCTTAGAATTAGCCAATTTCAGTCCCATTTTGAAGCTTACTAAGTTACAAATCCAATAGCTCAAAATAGTCCAAATTCGACCACTGAAGAGAAAGTTATGAAGGTTACTACTGGACAAGGAGATGAAGGAAAAATTTAGGACTAACGGCGGCTACGATCCCAATTACGGATGCCCAAATTGTCTTCGAATATGACGAATCCAATCGGGAATGAAAGACCACTAAAGTACCTTTTAAATTGCCAAAACTCGACCAAATCGGACATCGAACTTGGGAGTTATGAGCGTCACCGTTGGATCATGCGATTTGTAAAGATTAACAATCCAAATTGCTATATGATGATAAAGGAGTTACAACGTGCTTTCGGGATATGAATTAGCCAATTATGGTCCCTTTCGGAAGCTTGTAAAGTTACCATTCCAATGAGCTCAAAATACTCTTAATTTGACCACTGAAGTGAGAGTTATGAAGGTTACTATTGGACAAGGATATGAACGAGAAATTCAGGAACGACGATTGCGATCCAATTTATGGATGCTCAAATGGTCTCGGAATACGATAATTATTGTTAGGAATAAAAGAGTACTAAAGTACCATTTAGATGACCCAAAATTGACCCAATCTGACATCAAACGAGGGAGTTATGAGCGTGTCCATTGGATAGCATGATTTGGAAAGATTAATATCCTAAATTTTAAAGTGACGGTCGAAGAGTTCCAAAGGGCTTTTGTGTTATCGAACGGTTTGACAATGAACCAATTATGGTCCCATTCGGAAGCTTGTAAAGTTACCATTCCAATGAGCTCAAAATAGTCTAAATTTGACCACTGAAGAGAGAGTTATGAAGGTTACTATTGGACAAGGATATGAACGAGAAATTTAGGAACGACGATTGCGATCCAATTTATGGATGCTCAAATGGTCTCGGTATACTGTGATTCCTGTCAGGAATGAAAGAGCACTAAAGTACCTTTTAGATGGCCAAAAATTGAGCCAATCCGACATCAAACGAGGGAGTTATGAGCGTCACCATTGGATCGCGCAATCTGGAAAGATTAACAATCCAAATTGTTAAATGACGATAGAAGAGTTCCAACGTGCTTTTGGGATATCGAACGGTTTCAAAATTAGCCAATTATGGTCCCATTTGGAAGCTTATCAAGTTACCATTCCAATGAGCTCAAAACAGTCTACATTCGACCACTATAGAGCGAGTTATGAAGGTACTACTGGACAAAGAGATGAATGAAAAATTCAGGACTGGCAACTGCGATCCCACTAACAGATGCCTAAATGATTTCCGAATATGATAATTCCTGTCATGATTGAAAGAGCACTATAATGCCTTTTAGATGACCAAAAATCAACCCAATCCAACCTCAAACAAGGGAGTTGTGAACGTGTGCGTTGGATCCCGCGATTCGGAAAGATTAACAACCCAAATTGTAAAATGATGATATAAGAATTCCAAGGTGCTATTGGGATATCGACCGGTCTTAGAATTAGCCAATTTCAGTCCCATTTTGAAGCTAACTAAGTTACAAATCCAATAGCTCAAAATCGTCTAAATTCAACCACTGAAGAGAGAGTTATGAAGGTTACTACTGGACAAGGAGATGAAGGAAAAATTCAGGACTGATGGGGACTGCGATCCCAATTATGGATGCCCAAATGGTCTTCGAATATGTCGAATCCAGTCAGGAATGAAAGACCACTAAAGTACCTTTTAAATGACCAAAACTCGACCAAATCGGACATCAAACTCGGGAGTTATGAGCATCACCGTTGGATCGCGCGATTTGTAAAGATTAACAATCCAAATTGCTAAATGAGAATAAAAGAGTTACAACGTGCTTTTGGGTTATCGAACGGTTTGACAATGAGCCAATGATGGTCCCATTCGGAAGCTTGTAAAGTTATCATTCCAATGATCTCAAAATAGTCTAAATTTGACCACTGAAGAGAGAGTTATGAAGGTTACTATTGGACAAGGAAATGAACGAGAAATTCAGGAATGACGACAGCAATCCAATTTATGTATGCTCAAATGGTCTCAAAATACGGCGATTCTTGTCAGGAATAAAAGAGCACTAAAGTACCATTTAGATGACCCAAAATTGACCCAATCCGACATCGAACGAGGGAGTTATGAGCGTGTCCGTTGGATAGCATGATTTGGAAAGATTAATAACCCAAATTTTAAACTGACGGTCGAAGAGTTCCAAAGTGCTTTTGGGTTATCGAACGGTTTGACAATGAGCCAATTATGGTCCCATTCGGAAGCTAGTAAAGTTATCATTCCAATGATCTCAAAATAGTCTAAATTTGACCACTGAAGAGAGAGTTATGAAGGTTACTATTGGACAAGGAAATGAACGAGAAATTCAGGAATGACGACAGCGATCCAATTTATGTATGCTCAAATGGTCTCAAAATACGACGATTCTTGTCAGGAATAAAAGAGCACTAAAGTACCATTTAGATGACCCAAAATTGACCCAATCCGACATCGAACGAGGGAGTTATGAGCGTGTCCATTGGATAGCATGATTTGGAAAGATTAATAACCCAAATTTTAAAATGACGGTCGAAGAGTTCCAAAGTGCTTTTGAGTTATCGAACGGTCTGACAATGAGCCAATTATGGTCCCATTTGGAAGCTTGTCAAGTTACTAATCCAATGATCTCAAAATACTATAAATTTGACCACTGAGGAAAGAGTTTTATGAAGGTTACTATTGGACAAGGATATGAATGAGAAATTCAGGACGGACGACTGCGATCCAACTTTTAGGAATGAAAGAGCACTAAAATACCTTTTAGTTGACCAAAAATTGAGCCAATCCGACATCAAACGAGGGAGTTATGAGCGTCACCATTGGATCGCGCAATCTGGAAAGATTAACAATCCAAATTGTTAAATGACGATAGAAGAGTTCCAACGTGCTTTTGGGATATCGAACGGTCTCAAAATTAGCCAATTATGGTCCCATTTGGAAGCTTGTCAAGTTACCATTCCAATGAGGTCAAAACAGTCTACAATCGATCACTATAGAGCGAATTATGAAAGGTACTATTGGACAAGGAGATGAATGAAAAATTCAGGACTGGGAACTGCGATCCCACTTACGGATGCCTAAATGATTTTCGAATATGATAATTCCTGTAAGGATTGAAAGAGCACTAAAATGCCTTATAGAGGACCAAAAATCAACCGAATCCAACCTCAAACAAGGGAGTTTTGAGCGTGTGCGTTGGATCACGCGATTCGAAAAGATTAACAACCCAAATTGTAAAATGATGATGGAAGAATTCCAAGGTGCTATTGGGATATCGAACGGTCTTAGAATTAGCCAATTTTTATCCCATTTTGTAGCCTACTAAGTTACAAATCCAATAGCTTAAAATAGTCCAAATTCGACCACTGAAGAGAGAGTTATGAAGGTTACTACTGGACAAGGAGACGAAGGAAAAATTAAGGACTGACGGCGGTTGCGATCCCAATTTCGGGTTCCCAAACAGTCTTCGAATATGACGAATCCAGTCGGGAATGAAAGACCACTAAAGTACCTTTAAAATGACCAAAACTTGACCAAATCGGACATCGAACTCGGGAGTTATGAGCGTCACCGTTGGATCGCGCGATTTGTACAGATTAAGAATCCAAATTGCTAAATGATGATAAAAGAGTTACAACGTGCTTTCGGTATATCGAACAGTCTCGGAATTAGCCAATTATGGTCCCATTCGGAAGCCTGTAAAGTTACCATTCCAATGAGCTCAAAATAGTCTAAATTTGACCACTGAAGAGAGAGTTCTGAAGGTTACTATTGGACAAGGATAAGAACGAGAAATTCAGGAACGACGACTGCGATCCAATTTATGGATGCTCAAATGGTCTCAGAATACGGCGATTCTTGTCAGGAATAAAAGAGCACTAAAGTACCATTTATATGACCCAATCTGACATCAAACGAGGGAGTTATGAGCGTGTCCGTTGGGTAGCATGATTTGGAAAGATAAATAACCCAAATTTTAAAATGACGATCGAAGAGTTACAACGTGCTTTTGAGTTATCGAACGGTTTGACAATGAGCCAATTATGGTCCCATTCGGAAGCTTGTAAAGTTACCATTCCAATGATCTCAAAATAGTTTAAATTTGACCACTGAAGAGAGAGTTATGAAGGTTACTATTGGACAAGGAAATGAACGAGAAATTCAGGAACGACGACAGCGATCCAATTTATGTATGCTCAAATGGTCTCAGAATACGGCGATTCTTGTCAGGAATAAAAGAGCACTAAAGTACCATTTAGATAACCGAAAATTGACCCAATCCGACATCGAACATGGGAGTTATGAGCGTGTCCGTTGGATAGCATGATTTGGAAAGATTAAATAACCCAAATTTTACAATGACGGTCGAAGAGTTCCAAAGTGCTTTTGAGTTATCGAACGGTCTGACAATGATCCAATTATGGTCCCATTTGGAAGCTTGTCAAGTTACTAATCCAATGATCTCAAAATAATATAAATTTGACCACTGAGGAAAGAGTTTTATGAAGGTTACCATTGGACAAGGATATGAATGAGAAATTCAGGACGGACGACTGCGATCCAACTTAAGGATGCCCAAATGGTCTCGGAATACTACAATTCCTGTCAGGAATGAAAGAGCACTAAACTACCTTTTAGATGACCAAAAATTGAGCCAATCCGACATCAAACGAGGGAGTTATGAGCGTCACCATTAGATCGCGCAATCTGGAAAGATTAACAATCCAAATTGTTAAATGACGATAGAAGAGTTCCAACGTGCTTTTGGGATATCGAACGGTCTCAAAATTAGCCAATTATGGTCCCATTTGGAAGCTTGTCAAGTTACCATTCCAATGAGGTCAAAACAGTCTACATTCGACCACTATAGAGCGAATTATGAAAGGTACTATTGGACAAGGAGATGAATGAAAAATTCAGGACTGGGAACTGCAATCCCACTTACGGATGCCTAAATGATTTTCGAATATGATAATTCCTGTAAGGATTGAAAGAGCACTAAAATGCCTTTTAGAGGACCAAAAATCAACCGAATCCAACCTCAAACAAGGGAGTTGTGAGCGTGTGCGTTGGATCACGCGATTCGAAAAGATTAACAACCCAAATTGTAAAATGATGATGGAAGAATTCCAAGGTGCTATTGGGATATCGAACGGTCTTAGAATTAGCCAATTTTTATCCCATTTTGTAGCCTACTAAGTTACAAATCCAATAGCTTAAAATAGTCCAAATTCGACCACTGAAGAGAGAGTTATGAAGGTTACTACTGGACAAGGAGACGAAGGAAAAATTAAGGACTGACGGCGGCTGCGATCCCAATTTCGGGTGCCCAAACAGTCTTCGAATATGACGAATCCAGTCGGGAATGAAAGACCACTAAAGTACCTTTAAAATGACCAAAACTTGACCAAATCGGACATCGAACTCGGGAGTTATGAGCGTCACCGTTGGATCGCGCGATTTGTACAGATTAAGAATCCAAATTGCTAAATGATGATAAAAGAGTTACAACGTGCTTTCGGTATATCGAACAGTCTCGGAATTAGCCAATTATGGTCCCATTCGGAAGCTTGTAAAGTTACCATTCCAATGAGCTCAAAATAGTCTAAATTTGACCACTGAAGAGATAGTTCTGAAGGTTACTATTGGACAAGGATATGAATGAGAAATTCAGGAACGACGACTGCGATCCAATTTATGGATGCTCAAATGGTCTCGGAATACGGCGATTCTTGTCAGGAATAAAAGAGCACTAAAGTACCATTTATATGACCCAATCTGACATCAAACGAGGGAGTTATGAGCGTGTCCATTGGATAGCATGATTTGGAAAGATTAATAACCCAAATTTTAAAATGACGATCAAAGAGTTACAACGTGCTTTTGAGTTATCGAACGGTTTGACAATGAGCCAATTATGGTCCCATTCGGAAGCTTGTAAAGTTACCATTCCAATGAGCTCAAAATAGTCTAAATTTGACCACTGAAGAGAGAGTTATGAAGGTTACTATTGGACAAGGTTATGAACGAGAAATTCAGGAACGACGACAGCAATCCAATTTATGGATGCTCATATGGTCTGGAAATACAAAGATTCCTGTCAGGAATGAAAGAGCACTAAAATGCCTTTTAGATGACCAAAAATCAACCCAATCCAACCTCAAACAACGGAGTTGTGAGCGTGTGCATTGGATCACGCGATTCGGAAAGATTAACAACCCAAATTGTAAAATGATGATCGAAGAATTCCAAGGTGCTATTGGGATATTGAACGGCCTTAAAATTAGCCAATTTTATTCCCGTTTTGTAGCTTACTAAGTTACAAATCCAATAGCTTAAAATAGTCCAAATTCGACCACTGAAGCGAGAGTTATGAAGGTTACTACTGGACAAGGAGATAAAGGAAAAATTCAGGACTGACGCCGACTGCGATCCTAATTACGGATGCCCAAATGGTCTTCGAATATGACGAATCCAGTCGAGAATGAAAGACCACTAAAGTACCTTTTAAATGACCAAAACTCGACCAAAACGGACATCGAACTCGGGACTAATGAGCGTCACCGTTGGATGGCGCGATTTCTAAAGATTAACAATCCAAATTGCTAAATGACGATAAAAGAGTTACAACGTGCTTTCGGGATATCGAACGGTCTCGGAATTAGCCAATTATGGCCCCATTCGGAAGCTTGTAAAGTTACCATTCCAATGAGCTCAAAATAGTCTAAATTTGACCACTGAAGAGAGAGTTATGAAGGTTACTATTGGACAAGGATATGAACTAGAAATTCCGGAACGACGACTGCGATCCAATTTATGGATGCTCAAATGGTCTCGAAATACGGCGATTCTTGTCAGGAATAAAAGAGCACTAAAGTACCATTTATATGACCCAATCCGAAATCAAACGAGGGAGTTATGAGTGTGTCCGTTGCATAGCATGATTTGGAAAGATTAATGACCCAAATTTTAAAATGACGGTCGAAGAGTTACAACGTGCTTTTGGGTTATCGAACGGTTTGACAATGAGCCAATTATGGTCTCGTTCGGAAGCTTGTAAAGTTACCATTCCAATGAGCTCAAAATAGTCTAAATTTAACCACTGAAGAGAGAGTTATGAAGGTTACTATTGGAAAAGGATAGGAACGAGAAATTCAGGAATGACGACTGCGATCCAATTTATGGATGCTCAAATGGTCTCGGAATACTGCGATTCATGTCAGGAATGAAAGAGCATTAAACTACCTTTTAGATGGCCAAAAATTGAGCCAATCCGACATCAAACGAGGGAGTTTTGAGCGTCACCATTGGATCACGCAATTTGGAAAGATTAATAGTCCAAATTGTTAAATGACGATAGAAGAGTTCCAACGTGCTTTTGGGATTTCGAACGGTCTCAAAATTAGCAAATTATGGTCCCATTTGGAAGCTTGTCAAGTTACCATTCTAATGAGCCCAAAATAGTCTACATTCGACCACTATAGAGCGAGTTATGAAGGGTACTACTGGACAAGGAGATGAATGAAAAATTCAGGACCGGCAACTGGGATACCACTTACGGATGCTTAAATGATTTTCGAACATGATAATTCCTGTCAGGATTGAAAGAGCACTAAAATGCCTTTTAGATGACCAAAAATCAACCCAATCCAACCTCAAACAAGGGAGTTGTGAGCGTGTGCGTTGGATCACGCGATTCGGAAAGATTAACAACCCAAATTGTAAAATGATGATCGAAGAATTCCAAGGTGCTATTGGGATATCGAACGGTCTTAGAATTAGCCAATTTCAGTCCCATTTTGATGCTTACTAAGTTACAAATCCAATAGCTCAAAATAGTCCAAATTCGACCACTGAAGAGAGAGTTATGAAGGTTACTACTGGACAAGGAGACGAAGGAAAAATTCAGGACTGACGGCGGCTGCGATCCCAATTACGGATGCCCAAATGGTCTTCGAATATGATGAATCCAGTCGGGAATGAAAGACTACTAAAGTACCTTTTAAATGACCAAAACTCGACCAAATCGGACATCGAACTCGGGAGTTATGAGCGTCACCGTTGGATCACGCGATTTGTAAAGATTAACAATCCAAATTGCTAAATGACGATAAAAGAGTTACAATGTGCTTTCGGGATATGAATTAGCCAATTATGGTCCCATTCAGAAGCTTGTAAAGTTACCATTCCAATGAGCTCAAAATAGTCTAAATTTGACCACTGAAGAGAGAATTATGAAGGTTACTATTGGAAAAGGATATGAACGAGAAATTCAGGAACGACGACTGCGATCCAATTTATGGATGCTCAAATGGTCTCGGAATACTGCGATTCCTGTCAGGAATGAAAGAACACTAAACTACCTTTTAGATGGCCAAAAATTGAGCCAATCCGACATCAAACGAGGGAGTTTTGAGCGTCAACATTGGATCGCGCAATTTGGAAAGATTAATAATCCAAATTGTTAAATGACGATAGAAGAGTTCCAACGTGCTTTTGGGATATCGAACGGTCTCAAAATTAGCCAATTATGGTCCCATTTGGAAGCTTGTCAAGTTACCATTCTAATGAGCCCAAAATAGTCTACATTCGACCACTATAGAGCGAGTTATGAAGCGTACTACTGGACAAGGAGATGAATGAAAAATTCAGGACTGGCAACTGAGATCCCACTTACGGATGCTTAAATGATTTCCGAACATGATAATTCCTATCAGGATTGAAAGAGCACTAAAATGCCTTTTAGATGACCAAAAGTTAACCCAATCCAACCTCAAACAAGGGACTTGTGAGCGTGTGCGTTGGATCACGCGATTCGGAAAGATTAACAACCCAAATTGTAATATGATGATCGAAGAATTCCAAGGTGCTATTGGGATATCGAACGGTCTTAGAATTAGCCAATTTCAGTCCCATTTTGAAGCAAACTAAGTTACAAATCCAATAGCTCAAAATAGTCCAAATTCGACCACTGAAGAGAGAGTTATGAAGGTTACTACTGGACAAGGAGATGAAGGAAGAATTCAGGACTGACGGCAGCTGCGATCCCAATTACGGATGCCCAAATGGTCTTCGAATATGATGAATCCAGTCGCAAATGAAAGACCACTAAAGTACCTTTTAAATGACCAAATCTCGATCAAATCGGACATCGAACTCGGGAGTTATGAACGTCACCGTTGGATCACGCGATTTGTAAAGATTAACAATCCAAATTGCTAAATGACGATAAAAGAGTTACAACGTGCTTTCGGGATATGATTTAGCCAATTATGGTCCCATTCGGAAGCTTGTAAAGTTACCATTCCAATGAGCTCAAAATAGTCTAAATTTGACCACTGAAGAGAGAGTTATGAAGGTTACTATTGGACAAGGAAATGACCGAGAAATTCAGGAATGACAACTGCGATCCAATTTATGGATGCTCAAATGGTCTCGGAATACTGCGATTCCTGTCAGGAATGAAAGAACACTAAACTACCTTTTAGATGGCCAAAAATTGAGCCAATCCAACATCAAACGAGGGAGTTTTGAGCGTCACCATTGGATCGTGCAATTTGGAAAGATTAACAATCCAAATTCTTAAATGAAAATAGAAGAGTTCCAACGTGCTTTTGGGATATCGAACGGTCTCAAAATTAGCCAATTATGGTCCCATTTGGAAGCTTGTCAAGTTACCATTCTAATGAGCCCAAAATATTCTACATTCGACCACTATAGAGCGAGTTATGAAGGGTACTACTGGACAAGGAGATGAATGAAAAATTCAGGACTGGCAACTGAGATCCCACTTACGGATGCTTAAATGATTTCCGAACATGATAATTCCTGTCAAGATTGAAAGAGCACTAAAATGCCTTTTAGATGACCAAAAATCAACCCAATCCAACCTCAAACAAGGGAGTTGTGAGCATGTGCGTTGGATCACGCGATTCGAAAAGATTAACAACCCAAATTGTAAAATGATGATCGAAGAATTCCAAGGTGCTATTGGGATATCGAACAGTCTTAGAATTAGCCAATTTTAGTCCCATTTTGAAGCTTACTAAGTTACAAATCCAATAGCTCAAAATAGTCCAAATTCGACCACTGAAGAGAGAGTTATGAAGGTTACTACTGGACAAGGAGATGAAGGAAGAATTTAGGACTGACGGCAGCTGCGATCCCAATTACGGATGCCCAAATGGTCTTCAAATATGATGAATCCGGTCGGGAATGAAAGACCACTAAAGTACCTTTTAAATGACCAAAACTCGACCAAATCGGACATCGAACTCGGGAGTTATGAGCGTCACCGTTGGATCAAGCGATTTGTAAAGATTAACAATCCAAATTGCTAAATGACGATAAAAGAGTTACAACATGCTTTCGGGATATGAATTAGCCAATTATGGTCCCATTCGGAAGCTTGTAAAGTTACCATTCCAATTAGCTCAAAATAGTCTAAATTTGACCACTGAAGAGAGAGTTATGAAGGTTACTATTGGACAAGGATATGAACGAGAAATTGAGGAACGACGACTGCGATCCAATTTATGGATGCTCAAATGGTCTCGGAATACTGCGATTCCTGTCAGGAATGAAAGAACACTAAACTACCTTTTAGATGGCCAAAAATTGAGCCAATCCGACATCAAACGAGGGAGTTTTGAGCGTCACCATTGGATCGTGAAATTTGGAAAGAATAACAATCCAAATTGTTAAATGACGATAGAAGAGTTCCAACGTGCTTTGGGATATCGAACAGTCTCAAAATTAGCCAATTATCATCCCATTTGGAAGCTTGTCAAATTACCATTCCAATGAGCCCAAAATAGTCTACATTCGACTACTATAGAGCGAGTTGCGAAGGGTACTACTGGACAAGGAGATGAATGAAAAATTCAGGACTGGCAACTGGGATCCCACTCACGGATGCTTAAATGATTTCTGAACTTGATAATTCTTGTCAGGATTGAAAGAGCACTAAAATGCCTTTTAGATGACCAAAAATCAACCCAATCCAACCTCAAACAAGGGAGTTGTGAGTGTGTGCGTTGGATCACGCGATTCAGAAAGATTAACAAGCCAAATTGCAAAATGATGATCGAAGAATTCCAAGGCGCTATTGGGATATCGAACGGTCTTATAATTAGCCAATTTCAGTCCCATTTTGAAACTAACTAAGTTATAAATCCAATAGCTCAAAATAGTCCAAATTCGACCACTGAAGAGAGAGTTATGAAGGTTACTACTGGACAAGGAGATGAAGGAAGAATTCAGGACTGACGGCAGCTGCGATCCCAATTACGGATGCCCAAATGGTCTTCGAATATGATGAATCTAGTCGCAAATGAAAGACCACTAAAGTACCTTTTAAATGACCAAAACTCGATCAAATCGGACATCGAACTCGGGAGTAATGAGCGTCACCGTTGGATCACGCGATTTGTAAAGATTAACAATCCAAATTGCTAAATGACGATAAAAGAGTTACAACGTGCTTTCGGGATATGATTTAGCCAATTATGGTCCCATTCGGAAGCTTGTAAAGTTACCATTCCAATGAGCTCAAAATAGTCTAAATTTGACCACTGAAGAGAGAGTTATGAAGGTTACTATTGGACAAGGAAATGACCGAGAAATTCAGGAATGACAACTGCGATCCAATTTATGGATGCTCAAATGGTCTCGGAATACTGCGATTCCTGTCAGGAATGAAAGAACACTAAACTACCTTTTAGATTGCCAAAAATTGAGCCAATCCAACATCAAACGAGGGAGTTTTGAGCGTCACCATTGGATCGCGCAATTTGGAAAGATTAACAATCCAAATTGTTAAATGACGATAGAAGAGTTCCAACGTGCGTTTGAGATATCGAACGGTCTCAAAATTAGCCAATTATGGTCCCATTTAGAAGCTTGTCAAGTTACTATTCTAATGAGCCCAAAATAGTCTACATTCGACCACTATAGAGCGAGTTATGAAGGGTACTACTGGACAAGGAGATGAATGAAAAATTCAGGACTGGCAACTGAGATCCCACTTACAGATGCTTAAATGATTTCTGAACATGATAATTCCTATCAGGATTGAAAGAGCACTAAAATGCCTTTTAGATGACCAAAAATCAACCCAATCCAACCTCAAACAAGGGAGTTGTGAGCATGTGCGTTGGATCACGCAATTCGGAAAGATTAACAACCCAAATTGTAAAATGATGATCGAAGAATTCCAAGGTGCTATTGGGATATCGAACGGTCTTAGAATTAGCCAATTTCAGTCCCATTTTGAAGCTTACTAAGTAACAAATCCAATAGCTCAAAATAGTCCAAATTCGACCACTAAAGTGAGAGTTATGAAGGTTACTACTAGACAAGGAGATGAAGGAAGAATTCAGGACTGACAGCGGCTGCGATCCCAATTACGGATGCCCAAATGGTCTTCGAATATGATGAATCCAGTCGGGAATGAAAGACCACTAAAGTACCTTTTAAATGACCAAAACTCGACCAAATCGGACATTGAACTCGCGAGTTATGAGCGTCACCATTGGATCACGCGATTTGTAAAGATTAACAATCCAAATTGCTAAATGATGATAAAAGAGTTAGAATGTGCTTTCGGGATATGAATTAGCCAATTACGGTCCCATTCGGAAGCTTGTAAAGTTACCATTCCAATGAGCTCAAAATAGTCTAAATTTGACCACTGAAGAGAGAGTTATGAAGGTTACTATTGGACAAGGATATGAAAGAGAAATTGAGGAACGACGACTGCGATCCAATTTATGGATGCTCAAATGGTCTCGGAATACTGCGATTCCTGTCAGGAATGAAAGAACACTAAACTACCTTTTAGATGGCCAAAAATTGAGCCAATCCAACATCAAACGAGGGAGTTTTGAGCGTCACCATTGGATCGCGTAATTTGGAAAGATTAACAATCCAAATTGTTTAATGACGATAAAAGAGTTCCAACGTGCTTTTGGGATATCGAACAGTCTCAAAATAAGCCAATTATGGTCCCATTTGGAAGCTTGTCAAATTACCATTCTAATGAGCCCCAAATAGTCTACATTCGACCACTATAGAGCGAGTTATGAAGGGTACTACTGGACAAGGAGATGAATGAAAAATTCAGGACCGGCAACTGGGATACCACTTACGGATGCTTAAATGATTTTCGAACCTGATAATTCCTGTCAGGATTGAAAGAGCACTAAAATGCCTTTTAGATGACCAAAAATCAACCCAATCCAACCTCAAACAAGGGAGTTGTGAGCGTGTGCGTTGGATCACGCGATTCGGAAAGATTAACAACCCAAATTGTAAAATGATGATCGAAGAATTCCAAGGTGCTATTGGGATATCGAACGGTCTTAGAATTAGCCAATTTCAGTCCCATTTTGATGCTTACTAAGTTACAAATCCAATAGCTCAAAATAGTCCAAATTCGACCACTGAAGAGAGAGTTATGAAGGTTACTACTGGACAAGGAGACGAAGGAAAAATTCAGGACTGACGGCGGCTGCGATCCCAATTACGGATGCCCAAATGGTCTTCGAATATGATGAATCCAGTCGGGAATGAAAGACCACTAAAGTACCTTTTAAATGACCAAAACTCGATCAAATCGGACATCGAACTCGGGAGTTATGAGCGTCACCGTTGGATCACGGGATTTGTAAAGATTAATAATCCAAATTGCTAAATGACGATAAAAGAGTTACAATGTGCTTTCGGGATATGAATTAGCCAATTATGGTCCCATTCGGAAGCTTGTAAAGTTACCATTCCAATGAGCTCAAAATAGTCTAAATTTGACCACTGAAGAGAGAATTATGAAGGTTACTATTGGAAAAGGATATGAACGAGAAATTCAGGAACGACGACTGCGATCCAATTTATGGATGCTCAAATGGTCTCGGAATACTGCGATTCCTGTCAGGAATGAAAGAACACTAAACTACCTTTTAGATGGCCAAAAATTGAGCCAATCCGACATCAAACGAGGGAGTTTTGAGCGTCACCATTGGATCGCGCAATTTGGAAAGATTAATAATCCAAATTGTTAAATGACGATAGAAGAGTTCCAACGTGCTTTTGGGATATCGAACGGTCTCAAAATTAGCCAATTATGGTCCCATTTAGAAGCTTGTCAAGTTACCATTCTAATGAGCCCAAAATAGTCTACATTCGACCACTATAGAGCGAGTTATGAAGCGTACTACTGGACAAGGAGATGAATGAAAAATTCAGGACTGGCAACTGAGATCCCACTTACGGATGCTTAAATGATTTCCGAACATGATAATTCCTATCAGGATTGAAAGAGCACTAAAATGCCTTTTAGATGACCAAAAATTAACCCAATCCAACCTCAAACAAGGGAGTTGTGAGCATGTGCGTTGGATCACGCGATTCGGAAAGATTAACAACCCAAATTGTAATATGATGATCGAAGAATTCCAAGGTGCTATTGGGATATCGAACGGTCTTAGAATTAGCCAATTTCAGTCCCATTTTGAAGCAAACTAAGTTACAAATCCAATAGCTCAAAATAGTCCAAATTCGACCACTGAAGAGAGAGTTATGAAGGTTACTACTGGACAAGGAGATGAAGGAAGAATTCAGGACTGACGGCAGCTGCGATCCCAATTACGGATGCCCAAATGGTCTTCGAATATGATGAATCCAGTCGCAAATGAAAGACCACTAAAGTACCTTTTAAATGACCAAAACTCGATCAAATCGGACATCGAACTCGGGAGTTATGAGCGTCACCGTTGGATCACGCTATTTGTAAAGATTAACAATCCAAATTGCTAAATGACGATAAAAGAGTTACAACGTGCTTTCGGGATATGATTTAGCCAATTATGGTCCCATTCGGAAGCTTGTAAAGTTACCATTCCAATGAGCTCAAAATAGTCTAAATTTGACCACTGAAGAGAGAGTTATGAAGGTTACTATTGGACAAGGAAATGACCGAGAAATTCAGGAATGACAACTGCGATCCAATTTATGGATGCTCAAATGGTCTCGGAATACTGCGATTCCTGTCAGGAATGAAAGAACACTAAACTACCTTTTAGATGGCCAAAAATTGAGCCAATCCAACATCAAACGAGGGAGTTTTGAGCGTCACCATTGGATCGTGCAATTTGGAAAGATTAACAATCCAAATTGTTAAATGACGATAGAAGAGTTCCAACGTGCTTTTGGGATATCGAACGGTCTCAAAATTAGCCAATTATGGTCCCATTTGGAAGCTTGTCAAGTTACCATTCTAATGAACCCAAAATATTCTACATTCGACCACTATAGAGCGAGTTATGAAGGGTACTACTGGACAAGGAGATGAATGAAAAATTCAGGACTGGCAACTGAGATCCCACTTACGGATGCTTAAATGATTTCCGAACATGATAATTCCTGTCAAGATTGAAAGAGCACTAAAATGTCTTTTAGATGACCAAAAATCAACCCAATCCAACCTCAAACAAGGGAGTTGTGAGCATGTGCGTTGGATCACGCGATTCGAAAAGATTAACAACCCAAATTGTAAAATGATGATCGAAGAATTCCAAGGTGCTATTGGGATATCGAACAGTCTTAGAATTAGCCAATTTTAGTCCCATTTTGAAGCTTACTAAGTTACAAATCCAATAGCTCAAAATAGTCCAAATTCGACCACTGAAGAGAGAGTTATGAAGGTTACTACTGGACAAGGAGATGAAGGAAGAATTTAGGACTGACGGCAGCTGCGATCCCAATTACGGATGCCCAAATGGTCTTCAAATATGATGAATCCAGTCGGGAATGAAAGACCACTAAAGTACCTTTTAAATGACCAAAACTCGACCAAATCGGACATCGAACTCGGGAGTTATGAGCGTCACCGTTGGATCAAGCGATTTGTAAAGATTAACAATCCAAATTGCTAAATGACGATAAAAGAGTTACAACGTGCTTTCGGGATATGAATTAGCCAATTATGGTCCCATTCGGAAGCTTGTAAAGTTACCATTCCAATTAGCTCAAAATAGTCTAAATTTGACCACTGAAGAGAGAGTTATGAAGGTTACTATTGGACAAGGATATGAACGAGAAATTGAGGAACGACGACTGCGATCCAATTTATGGATGCTCAAATGGTCTCGGAATACTGCGATTCCTGTCAGGAATGAAAGAACACTAAACTACCTTTTAGATGGCCAAAAATTGAGCCAATCCGACATCAAACGAGGGAGTTTTGAGCATCACCATTGGATCGTGAAATTTGGAAAGATTAACAATCCAAATTGTTAAATGACGATAGAAGAGTTCCAACGTGCTTTGGGATATCGAACAGTCTCAAAATTAGCCAATTATCGTCCCATTTGGAAGCTTGTCAAATTACCATTCCAATGAGCCCAAAATAGTCTACATTCGACTACTATAGAGTGAGTTGCGAAGGGTACTACTGGACAAGGAGATGAATGAAAAATTCAGGACTGGCAACTGGGATCCCACTCACAGATGCTTAAATGATTTCTGAACATGATAATTCTTGTCAGGATTGAAAGAGCACTAAAATGCCTTTTAGATGACCAAAAATCAACCCAATCCAACCTCAAACAAGGGAGTTGTGAGTGTGTGCGTTGGATCACGCGATTCAGAAAAATTAACAACCCAAATTGTAAAATGATGATCGAAGAATTCCAACGCGCTATTGGGATATCAAACGGTCTTATAATTAGCCAATTTCAGTCCCATTTTGAAACTAACTAAGTTACAAATCCAATAGCTCAAAATAGTCCAAATTCGACCACTGAAGAGAGAGTTATGAAGGTTACTACTGGACAAGGAGATGAAGGAAAAATTCAGGACTGACGGCGGCTGCGATCCCAATTACGGATGCCCAAATGGTCTTCGAATATGATGAATCCAGTCGGGAATGAAAGACCACTAAAGTACCTTTTAAATGACCAAAACTCGACCAAATCGGACATCGAACTCGGGAGTTATGAGCGTCACCGTTGGATCACGCGATTTGTAAAGATTAACAATCCAAATTGCTAAATGACGATAAAAGAGTTACAACGTGCTTTCGGGATATGAATTAGCCAATTATGGTCCCATTCGGAAGCTTGTAAAGTTACCATTCCAATGAGCTCAAAATAGTCTAAATTTGACCACTGAAGAGAGAGTTATGAAGGTTACTATTGGACAAGGAAATGACCGAGAAATTCAGGAATGACAACTGCGATCCAATTTATGGATGCTCAAATGGTCTCGGAATACTGCGATTCCTGTCAGGAATGAAAGAACACTAAACTACCTTTTAGATGGCCAAAAATTGAGCCAATCCAACATCAAACGAGGGAGTTTTGAGCGTCACCATTGGATCGCGCAATTTGGAAAGATTAACAATCCAAATTGTCAAATGACGATAGAAGAGTTCCAACGTGCGTTTGGGATATCGAACGGTCTCAAAATTAGCCAATTATGGTCCCATTTAGAAGCTTGTCAAGTTACTATTCTAATGAGCCCAAAATAGTCTACATTCGACCACTATAGTGCGAGTTATGAAGGGTACTACTGGACAAGGAGATGAATGAAAAATTCAGGACTGGCAACTGAGATCCCACTTACAGATGCTTAAATGATTTCTGAACATGATAATTCCTGTCAGGATTGAAAGAGCACTAAAATGCCTTTTAGATGACCAAAAATCAACCCAATCCAACCTCAAACAAGGGAGTTGTGAGCATGTGCGTTGGATCACGTGATTCGGAAAGATTAACAACCCAAATTGTAAAATGATGATCGAAGAATTCCAAGGTGCTATTGGGATATCGAACGGTCTTAGAATTAGCCAATTTCAGTCCCATTTTGAAGCTTACTAAGTTACAAATCCAATAGCTCAAAATAGTCCAAATTCGACCACCAAAGTGAGAGTTATGAAGGTTACTACTGGACAAGGAGATGAAGGAAGAATTCAGGACTGACAGCGGCTGCGATCCCAATTACGGATGCCCAAATGGTCTTCGAATATGATGAATCCAGTCGGAAATGAAAGACCACTAAAGTACCTTTTAAATGACCAAAACTCGACCAAATCGGACATTGAACTCGCGAGTTATGAGCGTCACCATTGGATCACGCAATTTGTAAAGATTAACAATCCAAATTGCTAAATGATGATAAAAGAGTTAGAATGTGCTTTCGGGATATGAATTAGCCAATTACGGTCCCATTCGGAAGCTTGTAAAGTTACCATTCCAATGAGCTCAAAATAGTCTAAATTTGACCACTGAAGAGAGAGTTATGAAGGTTACTATTGGACAAGGATATGAACGAGAAATTCAGGAACGACGACTGCGATCCAATTTATGGATGCTCAAATGGTCTCGGAATACTGCGATTCCTGTCAGGAATGAAAGAACACTAAACTACCTTTTAGATGGCCAAAAATTGAGCCAATCCAACATCAAACGAGGGAGTTTTGAGCGTCACCATTGGATCGCGTAATTTGGAAAGATTAACAATCCAAATTGTTTAATGACGATAAAAGAGTTCCAACGTGCTTTTGGGATATCGAACAGTCTCAAAATAAGCCAATTATGGTCCCATTTGGAAGCTTGTCAAATTACCATTCTAATGAGCCCAAAATAGTCTACATTCGACTACTATAGAGCGAGTTATGAAGGGTACTACTGGACAAGGAGATGAATGAAAAATTCAGGACTGGCAACTGGGATCCCACTTACAGATGCTTAAATGATTTCCGAACATGATAATTCTTGTCAGGATTGAAAGAGCACTAAAATGCCTTTTAGATGACCATATATCAACCCAATCCAACCTCAAACATGGGAGTTATGAGCATGTGCGTTGGATCACGCGATTCGGAAAGATTAACAACCCAAATTGTAAAATGATGATCGAAGAATTCCAAGGGGCTATTGGGATATCGAACGGTCTTAGAATTAGCCAATTTCAGTCCCATTTTGAAGCTTACTAAGTTACAAATCCAATAGCTCAAAATAGTCCAAATTCGACCACTGAAGAGAGAGTTATGAAGGTTACTATTGGACAAGGAGATGAAGGAAAAATTCAGGACTGACGGCGGCTGCGATCCCATTTACGGATGCCCAAATGGTCTTCGAATATGATGAATCCAGTCGGGAATGAAAGACCACTAAAGTACCTTTTAAATGACCAAAACTCGACCAAATCGGACATCGAACTCGGGAGTTATGAGCGTCACCGTTGGATCACGCGATTTGTAAAGATTAACAATCCAAATTGCTAAATGATGATAAAAGAGTTACAACGTGCTTTCGGGATATGAATTAGCCAATTATGGTCCCATTCGGAAGCTTGTAAAGTTACCATTCCAATGAGCTCAAAATAGTCTAAATTTGACCACTGAAGAGAGAGTTATGAAGGTTACTATTGGACAAGGATATGAACGAGAAATTCAAGAACGACGACTGCGATCCAATTTATGGATGCTCAAATGGTCTCGGAATACTGCGATTCCTGTCAGGAATGAAAGAACACTAAACTACCTTTTAGATGGCCAAAAATTGAGCCAATCCGACATCAAACGAGGGAGTTTTGAGCATCACCATTGGATTGCAAAATTTGGAAAGATTAACAGTCCAAACTGTTAAATGACGATAGAAGAGTTCCAACGTGCTTTTGGGATATCGAGCAGTCTCAAAATTAGCCAATTATGGTCCCATTTGTAAGCTTGTCAAATTACCATTCTAATGAGCCCAAAATAGTCTACATTCGACGACTATAGAGCGAGTTGCGAAGGGTACTACTGGACAAGGAGATGAATGAAAAATTCAGGACTGGCAACTGGGATCCCACTTACGGATGCTTAAATGATTTTCGAACATGATAATTCTTGTCAGGATTGAAAGAGCACTAAAATGCCTTTTAGATGGCCAAAAATCAACCCAATCCAACCTCAAACAAGGGAGTTGTGAGTGTGTGCGTTGGATCACGCGATTCAGAAAGATTAACAACCCAAATTGTAAAATGATGATCGAAGAATTCCAAGGCGCTATTGGGATATCGAACGGTCTTATAAGTAGCCAATTTCAGTCCCATTTTGAAACTAACTAAGTTACAAATCCAATAGCTCAAAATAGTCCAAATTCGACCACTGAAGAGAGAGTTATGAAGGTTACTACTGGACAAGGAGATGAAGAAAAAATTTAGGACTGACGGCGGCTGCGATCTCAATTACGGATGCCCAATTGGTCTTCGAATATGACGAATCCAGTCGGGAATGAAAGACCACTAAAGTACCTTTTAAATGACCAAAACTCGATCAAATCGGACATCGAACTCGGGAGTTATGAGCGTCACCGTTGGATCACGCGATTTGTAAAGATTAACAATCCAAATTGGTAAATGACGATAAAAGAGTTACAACGTGCTTTCAGGATATGAATTAGCCAATTATGGTCTCATTCGGAAGCTTGTAAAGTTACCATTCCAATGAGCTCAAAATAGTCTAAATTTGACCACTGAAGAGAGAGTTATGAAGGTTACTATTGGACAAGGATATGAACGAGAAATTCAGGAACGACGACTGCGATCCAATTTATGGATGCTAAAATGGTCTCGGAATACTGCGATTCCTGTCAGGAATGAAAGAACACTAAACTACCTTTTAGATGGCCAAAAATTGAGCCAATCCAACATCAAACGAGGGAGTTTTGAGCGTCACCATCGGATCGCGTAATTTGGAAAGATTAACAATCCAAATTGTTTAATGACGATAAAAGAGTTCCAACGTGCTTTTGGGATATCGAACAGTCTCAAAATAAGCCAATTATGGTCCCATTTGGAAGCTTGTCAAATTACCATTCTAATGAGCCCAAAATAGTCTACATTCGACCACTCTAGAGCGAGTTATGAAGGGTACTACTGGACAAGGAGATGAATGAAAAATTCAGGACCGGCAATTGGGATACCACTTACGGATGCTTAAATGATTTTCGAACATGATAATTCCTGTCAGGATTGAAAGAGCACTAAAATGCCTTTTAGATGACCAAAAATCAACCCAATCCAACCTCAAACAAGGGAGTTGTGAGCGTGTGCGTTGGATCACGCGATTCAGAAAGATTAACAACCCAAATTGTAAAATGATGATCGAAGAATTCCAAGGTGCTATTGGGATATCGAACGGTCTTAGAATTAGCCAATTTCAGTCCCATTTTGATGCTTACTAAGTTACAAATCCAATAGCTCAAAATAGTCCAAATTCGACCACTGAAGAGAGAGTTATGAAGGTTACTACTGGACAAGGAGACGAAGGAAAAATTCAGGACTGACGGCGGCTGCGATCCCAATTACGGATGCCCAAATGGTCTTCGAATATGATGAATCCAGTCGGGAATGAAAGACCACTAAAGCTCCTTTTAAATGACCAAAACTCGACCAAAACGGACTTCGAACTCGGGAGTTATGAGCGTCACCGTTGGATGGCGCGATTTGTAAAGATTAACAATCCAAATTGCTAAATGACGATAAAAGAGTTACAACGTGCTTTCGGGATATCGAACGGTCTCAGAATTAGCCAATTATGGTCCCATTCGGAAGCTTGTAAAGTTACCATTCCAATGACCTCAAAATAGTCTAAATTTGATCACTAAAGAGAGAGTTATGAAGGTTACTATTGGACAAGGATATGAACGAGAAATTCAGGAATGACGACTACGATCCAATTTATAGATGCTCAAATGGTCTCGGAATACGGCGATTCTTGTCAGGAATAAAAGAGGACTAAAGTACCATTTAGATGACTCAAAATTGGCCCAATCCGACATCGAACAAAGGAGTTATGAGCGTGTCCGTTGGATATCATGATTTGGAAAGATTAATAACCCAAATTTTAAAATGACGGTCGAAGAGTTCCAAAGTGCTTTTGGGTTATCGAACGGTCTGACAATGAGCCAATTATGGTCCCATTTGGAAGCTTGTCAAGTTACTAATCCAATGAGCTCAAAATACTCTAAATTTGACCACTGAGGAAAGAATTTTATGAAGGTTACTATTGGACATCGATATGAATGAGAAATTCAGGACCTACGACTGCGATCCAACTTAAGGATGCACAAATGGTCTCGAAATACTGCGATTCCTGTCAGGAATGAAAGAACACTAAACTACCTTTTAGATGACCAAAATTGAGCCAATCCGACATCAAACGAGGGAGTTATGAGCATCACCATTGGATCATGCAATCTAGAAAGATTAGCAATCCAAATTGTTAAATGGCGATAGAAGAGTTCCAACATGCTTTTGCGATATCGAACGGTCTCAAAATTTGCTAATTATGGTCCCATTTGGAAGCTTGTCGAGTTACCATTCCAATGAACTCAAAACAGTCTATATTCGACCACTATAGAGCGAGTTATGAAGGGTACTATTGGACAAGCAGATGAATGAAAAATTCAGGACTGGCAACTGCGATCCCACTTACGGATGCCTAAATGATTTCTGAATATGATAATTCCTGTTAGGATTGAAAGAGCACTAAAATGCCTTTAAGATGACCAAAAATCAACCCAATCCAACCTCAAACAAGGGAGTTGTGAGCGTGTGCGTTGGATCACGCGAATCGGAAAGATTAACAATCCAAATTGTAAAATGATGATCGAAGAATTCCAAGGTGCTATTGGGATATCGAACGGTCTTAGAATTAGCCAATTTTGAGTCCCATTTTGAAGCTAACTAAGTTACAAATCCAATAGCTCAAAATAGTCCAAATTCGACCACTGAAGAGAGAGTTATGAAGGTTACTACTGGACAAGGAGATGAAGGAAAAATTCAGGACTGACGGCGGCTGTAATCCAAATTACGGATGCCCAAATGGTCTTTGAATTGAAGAATCCATTCGGGAATGAAAGACCACTGAAGCACCCAAAACTCGACCAAATCGGACATCGAACTCGGGAGTTATGAGCATCACCGTTGGATCGCGCGATTTGTAAAGATTAACAATCCAAATTGCTAAATGACGATAAAAGAGTTACAACGTGCTTTCGGGATATCGAACGGTCTCGGAATTAGCCAATTATGGTCCCATTCGGAAGCTTGTAAAGTTACCATTCCAATGATCTCAAAATAGTCTAAATTTGACCACTGAAGAGAGAGTTATGAAGGTTACTATTGGACAAGGAAATGAACGAGAAATTCAGGAATGACGACAGCGATCCAATTTATGTATGCTCAAATGGTCTCAAAATACGACGATTCTTGTCAGGAATAAAAGAGCACTAAAGTACCATTTAGATGACCCAAAATTGACCCAATCCGACATCGAACGAGGGAGTTATGAGCGTGTCCGTTGGATAGCATGATTTGGAAAGATTAATAACCCAAATTTTAAAATGACGGTCGAAGAGTTCCAAAGTGCTTTTGGGTTATCGAACGGTCTGACAATGAGCCAATTATGGTCCCATTTGGAAGCTTGTCAAGTTACTAGTCCAATGAGATCAAAATACCCTAAATTTGACCACTGAGGAAAGAGTTTTATGAAGGTTACTATTGGATAAGGATATGAATGAGAAATTCAGGACCGAGGACTACGATCCAACTTAAGGATGCCCAAATGGTCTCGGAATACTGCGATTCCTGTCAGGAATGAAAGAGCACTAAACTACCTTTTACATGACCAAAAATTGAGCCATTCCGACATCAAACGAGAGAGTTATGAGCTTCACCATTGGATCGCGCAATCTGGAAAGATTAACAATCCAAATTGTTAAATGAGGATAGAAGAGTTCCAACGTGCTTTTGGGATATCGAACGGTCTCAAAATTAGACAATTATGGTCCCATTTGGAAGCTTGTCAAGTTACCATTCTAATGAGCCCAAAATAGTCTACATTCGACCACTATAGAGCGAGTTATGAAGGGTACTACTGGACAAGGAGATGAATGAAAAATTTAGGACTGGCAACTGGGATCCCACTTACGGATGCTTAAATGATTTTTGAACATGATAATTCCTGTCAGGATTGAAAGAGCACTAAAATGCCTTTTAGATGACCAAAAATCAACCCAATCCAACCTCAAACAAGGGAGTTGTGAGCATGTGCATTGGATCGCGCGATTCGGAAAGATTAACAACCCAAATTGTAAAATGATGATCGAAGAATTCCAAGGTGTTATTGGGATATCGAACGGTCTTAGAATTAGCCAATTTTAGTCCCATTTTGAAGCTTACTAAGTTACAAATCCAATAGCTCAAAATAGTCCAAATTCGACCACTGAAGAGAGAGTTATGAAGGTTACTACTGGACAAGGAGATGAAGGAAAAATTCAGGACTGGCGGCAGCTGCGATCCCAATTACGGTTGCCCAAATGGTCTTCGAATATGTCGAATCCAGTCGGGAACGAAAGACCACTAAAGTACCTTTTAAATGACCAAAACTCGACCAAATCGGACATCGAACTCGGGAGTTATGAGCGTCACCGTTGGATCGTGCGATTTGTAAAGATTAACAATCCAATTTGCTAAATGACGATAAAAGAGTTACAACATGCTTTCGGGATATGAATTAACCAATTATGGTCCCATTCAGAAGCTTGTAAAGTTACCATTCCAATGAGCTCAAAATAGTCTAAATTTGACCACTGAAGAGAGAGTTATGAAGGTTACTATTGGACAAGGATATGAACAAGAAATTCCGGAACGACGACTGCAATCCAATTTATGGATGCTCAAATGGTCTCGGAATACGGCGATTCTTGTCAGGAATAAAAGATCACTAAAGTACCATTTATATGACCCAATCCAACATCAAACGAGGGAGTTATGAGTGTGTCCGTTGCATAGCATGATTTGGAAAGATTAATGACCCAAATTTTAAAATGACGGTCGAAGAGTTACAACGTGCTTTTGGGTTATCGAACGGTTTGACAATGAGCCAATTATGCTCCCATTCAGAAGCTTGTAAAGTTACCATTCCAATGAGCTCAAAATAGTCTAAATTTAACCATTGAAGAGAGAGTTATGAAGGTTACCATTGGAAAAGGATATGAACAAGAAATTTAGGAATGATGACTGCGATCCAATTTATGGATGCTCAAATGGTCTCGGAATACTGCGATTCATGTCAGGAATGAAAGAGCACTAAACTACCTTTTAGATGGCCAAAAATTGAGCCAATCCGACATCAAACGAGGGAGTTTTGAGCGTCACCATTGGATCACGCAATTTGGAAAGATTAACAATCCAAATTGTTAAATGACGATAGAAGAGTTCCAACGTGCTTTAGGGATATCAAATGGTCTCAAAATTAGCCAATTATGGTCCCATTTGGAAGCTTGTCAAGTCACCATTCTAATGAGCCCAAAATAGTCTACATTTGACCACTATAGAGCGAGTTATGAAGGGTACTACTGGACAAGGAGATGAATGAAAAATTCAGGACTGACGGCGGCTGCGATCCTAATTACGAATGCCCAAATGGTCTTCGAATATGACGAATCCAGTCGAGAATGAAAGATCACTAAAGCACCTTTTAAATGACCAAAACTCGACCAAAACGGACATCGAACTCGGGAGTTATGAGCGTCACCGTTGGATGGCGTGATTTGTAAAGATTAACAATCCAAATTGCTAAATGACGATAAAAGAGTTATAACGTGCTTTCGGGATATCGAACGGTCTCGGAATTAGCCAATTATGGTCCCATTCGGAAGCTTGTAAAGTTACCATTCCAATGAGCTCAAAATAGTCTAAATTTGATCACTGAAGAGAGAGTTATGAAGGTTACTATTGGATAAGGATATGAATGAGAAATTCAGGAACGACGACTGCGATCCAATTTATAGATGCTCAAATGGTCTCGGAATACGGCGATTCTTATCAGGAATAAAAGAGCACTAATGTACCATTTAGATGACTCAAAATTGGCCCAATCCGACATCGAACGAAGGAGTTATGAGCGTGTCCGTTGGATATCATGATTTGGAAAGATTAAGAACCCAAATTTTAAAATGACGGTCGAAGAGTTCCAAAGTGCTTTTGGGTTATCGAACGGTCTGACAATGAGCCAATTATGGTCCCATTTGGAAGCTAGTCAAGTTATTAATCCAATCAGCACAAAATACTCTAAATTTGACCACTGAGGAAAGAGTTTTATGAAGGTTACTATTGGACATCGATATGAATGAGAAATTCAGGACCTACGACTGCGATCCAACTTAAGGATGCACAAATGGTCTCGAAATACTGCGATTCCTGTCAGGAATGAAAGAGCACTAAACTACCTTTTAGATGACCAAAAATTGAGCCAATCCGACATCAAACGAGGGAGTTATGAGTATCACCATTGGATCGTGCAATCTAGAAAGATTAACAATCCAAATTGTTAAATGACGATAAAAGAGTTCCAACATGCTTTTGGGATATCGAACGGTCTCAAAATTAGCCAATTATGGTCCCATTTGGAAGCTTGTCAAGTTACCATTCCAATGAACTCAAAACAGTCTACATTCGACCACTATAGAGCGAGTTATGAAGGGTATTATTGGACAAGGAGATGATTGAAAAATTCAGGACTGGCAACTGCGATCCCACTTACGGATGCCTAAATGATTTCTAAATATGATAATTCCTGTTAGGATTGAAAGAGCACTAAAATGCCTTTTAGATGACCAAAAATCAACCCAATCCAACCTCAAATAAGGGAGTTGTGAGCGTGTGCGTTGGATCACGCGAATCGGAAAGATTAACAATCCAAATTGTAAAATGATGATCGAAGAATTCCAAGGTGCTATTGGGATATCGAACGGTAGAATTAGCCAATTTCAGTCCCATTTTGAAGCTAACTAAGTTACAAATCCAATAGCTCAAAATAGTCCAAATTCGACCACTGAAGAGAGAGTTATGAAGGTTACTACTGGACAAGGAGATGAAGGAAAAATTCAGGACTGACGGCGGCTGCGATCCCAATTACGGATGTCCAAATGGTCTTTGAATATGAAGAATCCATTCGGGAATGAAAGACCACGGAAGTACCCAAAACTCGACCAAATCTAACATCGAACTTGGGAGTTATGAGCGTCACCGTTGGATCGCGTGATTTGTAAAGATTAACAATCCAAATTGCTAAATGACGATAAAAGAGTTACAACATGCTTTCAGGATATCGAACGGTCTCGGAATTAGCCAATTATGGTTCCATTCGGAAGCTTGTAAAGTTACCATTCCAATGAGCTCAAAATAGTCTAAATTTGACCACTGAAGAGAGAGTTATGAAGGTTACTATTGGACAAGGATATGAACGAGAAATTCAGGAACGACGATTGCGATCCAAATTATAGATGCTCAAATGGTCTCGGAATACGGTGATTCTTGTCGGGAATAAAAGAGCACTAAAGTACCATTTACATGACCCAATCCGACATCAAACGAGGGAGTTATGAGCGTGTCCGTTAGATAGCATGATTTGGAAAGATTAATAACCCAAATTTTAAAATGACGGTCGAAGAGTTCCAAAGTGCTTTTGGATTATCGAACGGTCTGACAATGAGCCAATTATGGTCCCATTTGGAAGCTTGTCAAGTTACTAATCCAATGAGCTCAAAATACTCTAAATTTGACCACTGAGGAAAGAGTTTTATGAAGGTTACTATTGGTCAAGGATATGAATGTGAAATTCAGGACCGACGATTGCGATCCAACTTAAGGATGCCCAAATGGTCTCGGAATACTGCGATCCCTGTCAGGAATGAAAGAGCACTAAACTACCTTTTAGATGACCAAAAATTGAGCCAATCCGACATCAAACGAGGGAGTTATGAGCGTCACCATTGGATAACGCAATCTGGAAAGATTAACAATCCAAATTGTTAAATGACGATAGAAGAGTTTCAACGTGCTTTTGGGATATCGAACGGTGTCAAAATTAGCCAATTATGGTCCCATTTGGAAGCTTGTCAAGTTACCATTCCAATGAGCTCAAAACAGTCTACATTCAACCACTATAGAGCGAGTTATGAAGGGTACTATTGGACAAGGAGATGAATGAAAAATTCAGGACTGGCAACTGCGATCCCACTTACGGATGTCTAAATAATTTTCGAATATGATAATTCCTGTCAGGATTGAAAGAGCACTAAATTACCTTTTAGATGACCAAAAAAAAATCCAATCCAACCTCAAGCAAGGGAGTTGTGAGCGTGTGCGTTGGATCACGCGATTCAGAAAGATTAACAACACAAATTGTAAAATGATGATAGAAGAATTCCAAGGTGCTATTGGGATATCGAATGGTCTTAAAATTAGCCAATTTCAGTCCCATTTTGAAGCTTACTAAGTTACAAATCCAATAGCTCAAAATAGTCCAAATTTGACCACTGAAGAGAGAGTTATGAAGGTTACTACTGGACAAGGAGATCAAGGAAAAATTCAGGACTGACGGTGGCTGCGATCCCAATTACAGATGCCCAAATGGTCTTTGAATATGGCGAATCCAGTCGGGAATGAAAGATGACTAAATTACCTTTTAAATGACCAAAACTCGACCAAATCGGACATCGAACTCGGGAGTTAGGAGCGTCACCGTTGGATCGCGCGATTTGTAAAGATTAACAATCCAAATTGCTAAATGACGGTAAAAGAGTTACAACGTGCTTTCGGGATATCGAACGGTCTCAGAATTACCCAATTATGGTCCCATTCGGAAGCTTGTAAAGCTACCATTCCAATGAGCTCAAAATAGTCTAAATTTGACCACTGAAGAGAGAGTTATGAAGGTTACTATTGGACAAGGATATGATCGAGAAATTCAGGAACGACGACTGAGATCCAATTTATGGATGCTCAAATGATCTCGGAATACGGCGATTCTTGTCAGGAATAAAAGAGCACTAAAGTACCATTTAGATGACCCAAAATTGACCCAATCCGACATCGAACGAGGGAGTTATGAGCGTGTCCGTTGGATAGCATGATTTGGAAAGATTAATAACCCAAATTTTAAAATGACGGACGAAGAGTTCCAAAGTGCTTTTGGGTTATCGAACGGTCTAACAATGAGCTCATTATGGTCCCATTTGGAAGCTTGTCAAGTTACTAATCTAATGAGCTGAAAATACTCTAAATTTGACCACAGAGGAAAGAGTTTTATGAAGGTTACTATTGGACAAGGATATGAATGAGAAATTCAGGTCCGATGACTGCGATCTAACTTAAGGATGCCCAAATGGTGTCGGAATACTACGATTCCTGTCAGGAATGAAAGAGCACTAAACTACCTTTTAGATGACCAAAAATTGAGCCAATCCGACATCAAACGAGGGAGTTATGAGTGTCACTATTGGATCGCGCAATCTGGAAAGATTAACAATCCAAATTGTTAAATGACGATATAAGAGTTCCAATGTGCTTTTGGGATATCGAACGGTCTCAATATTAGCCAATTATGGTCCCATTTGGAAGCTTGTCAAGTTACCATTCCAATGAGCTCAAAACAGTCTACATTCGACCACTATAGAGCGAGTTATGAAGGGTACTATTGGACAAGGAGATGAATGAAAAATTCAGGACTGGCAACTGCGATCCCACTTACGGATGCCTAAATGATTTCTGAAGATGATAATTCCTATCAGGATTGAAAGAGCACTAAAATGGGTTTTAGATGACCAAAAATCAACCCAATCCAACCTCAAACAAGGGAGTTGTGAGCGTGTGCGTTGGATCACCCGATTTGAAAAGATTAACAACCCAAATTGTAAAATAATGATCGAAGAATTCCAAGGTGCTATTGAGATATCGAACGGTCTTAGAATTAGCGAATTTCAGTCCCATTTTGAAGCTTACTAAGTTACAAATCCAATAACTCAAAATAGTCCAAATTCGACCACTGAAGAGAGAGTTATGAAGGTTACTACTGGACAAGGAGATGAAGGAAAAATTCAGGACTGATGGCGGCTGCGATCCCAATTACGGATGCCCAAATGGTCTTCGAATATGACGAATTCAGTCGGGAACGAAAGACCACTAAAGTACCTTTTAAATGACCAAAACTTGACCAAATCGGACATCGAACTAGGGAGTTATGAGGGTCACCGTTGAATCACGTGATTTGTAAAGATTAACAATCCAAATTGCTAAATGCCAATAAAAGAGTTACAACATGCTTTCGGGATATCGAACGGTCTCGGAATTAGCCAATTATGGTCCCATTCGGAAGCTTGTAAAGCTACCATTCCAATGAGCTCAAAATAGTCTAAATTTGACCACTGAAGAGAGAGTTATGAAGGTTACTATTGGACAAGGATATGAACGAGAAATTCAGGAACGACGATTGCGATCCAATTTATGGATGCTCAAATGGTCTCGGAATACGGCGATTCTTGTCAGGAATAAAAGAGCACTAAAGTACCATTTAGATGACCCAAAATTGACCCAATCCGACATCGAACGAGGGAGTTATGAGCGCGTCCATTGGATAACATGATTTGGAAAGATTAATAACCCAAATTTTAAAATGACGGTCGAAGAGTTCCAAAGTGCTTTTGGGTTATCGAACGGTCTTACAATGAGCCAATTATGGTCCCATTTGGAATCTTGTCAAGTTACTAATCCAATGAGCTCAAAATACACTAAATTTGACCACTGAGGAAAGAGTTTTATGAAGGTTACTATTGGACAAGGATATGAATGAGAAATTCAGGACCAACGACTGCGATCTAACTTAAGGATGCCCAAATGGTGTCGGAATACTGGGATTCCTGTCAGGAATGAAAGAGCACTAAACGACCTTTTAGATGACCAAAAATTGAGCCAATCCAACATCAAACGTGGGAGTTATGAGCGTCACCATTGGATCGCGCAATCTGGAAAGATTAACAATCCAAATTGTTAAATGACGATAGAAGAGTTCCAACCTACTTTTGTGATATCGAACGGTCTCAAAATTAGCCAATTATGGTCCCATTTGGAAGCTTGTCAAGTTACCATTCCAATGAGCTCAAAACAGTCTACGTTCGACCATTATAGAGCGAGTTATGAAGGGTACTGTTGGACAAGGAGACGAATGAAAAATTCAGGACTGGCAACTGCGATCCCACTTACGGATGCCTAAATGATTTCCGAATATGATAATTCCTGTCAGGATTGAAAGAGCACTAAAATGCCTTTTAGATGACCAAAAATCAACTCAATCCAACCTCAAACAGGGGAGTTGTGAGCGTGTGCGTTGGATCACGCGATTCGGAAAGATTAAAACCCAAATTGTAAAATGATGATCGAAGAATTCGAAGGTGCTATTGGGATAACGAACGGTCTTAGGTGTTATGGTTGCCCCACAGCCCAATGATTCACATTTACGGGTTTAGAATCGTTCAAAGAACGTCTCAACCCACCTGCCTACGACATAGGAGCTACTTAGGTCACTTCACGCGACCCTAGATGCTTTACGGACTTGATTGCGCGATCGATATGAATAGTCTTCGCCTATTGGCGAATCTGCTATCCTATAAGTATTTTTAGACCCTTCTCGCACCCACCTAAGTCAAAGGAAGTGACAGCGTACGTCGCGTGACCATAACCCAGGCCCGTTTTAATTCAAATCATGCTCTGATACCATCTGTAACATCCTGAAAATCGGGTGGTCGAGTAAAAACCCAACTCCCGAGTTCCAAAATGTTATTTATGCAACATAGACATGTATGATTGAATGTTGTCTGTGTTAATGTATAAAAAATGAGTGGGATTACGCCAGAACATCATATCATACTCAAGAGACAGTTAAATTAACCAGCGGAAGACTGTGATAGTATGTATAACATATATAAACTGTTGTGTGTCTCTAGAGTGTGAACATATTACCAGGTTAAACATATACATGTATACCTCAAAATAGAAAGAAAGCATATACATGAGTGCTCTGAAAATATAAAATGACAAGTGTCAAGGCATTTAATCAACCTCCCTGTAATCCCGTTGATTAGAACACGCATAAAGGAGGGATCCTCCTCATCATCATCAAGTCCGGCTCCGCCTCGCAGGCCGCGCCATCATCTGCAATTACAAAAGGGTCTGGTGGGTGTCCTCATACTGTTGTTAATGCAATATGACATGACGTGATGTATGGCCTCACCGACGATCTCCCTCATACGGCACCATCTTACGACCGCAGCATGCCACACTCCCTTAAGTGCTCCACATCTTCCAGGCACATGCAATGTAATGGTGATATAATTTCCAAGTTGTTATTAGTCCATTCAAACAGCAGGATTGGGAAACTAAGGTACTTCCCTTATATCAATCCCAACGCAGATCCTGTCTAGGGTCGTCACTCCTAGTAATCTCATGCGATGTATATTTTGTAGGTCGCTGCAAGGGCTGCCAGGGCTGTTGCACGCACTCGTTGCTCTGCTCCCCCATCACCTTATCAATACAGGCCTACTGTACTCTACTGCTACTGAAGGATCGTCACCTCCCGTAGACTCAGAATACACTCACGGTCACTACAAAGGACTGGTCGCCTGATCAGTGTATGCCGACAGCAAGAATATAGTGTCCCATACCACCATAATCTGCTCACGAGACTAGGTGCTCACTGGTCACTACGGGGAGGTTTGTGGCCCCAGCGTAGGCCGACAGCTCGACCACGGTGTCCCATACCACCATGCCCGGCTCATGAGTCTTCGTGGATCAAGGTACCATGGTTAACGGGATTTACAATGGTAAGTTCAGTACCCTAGGTTCAAGTAGTTATGACTCATGCAGGGTGAACATACAACGGCCAGTCGGGTTACTTGACGGGCTCGACTAGCACGAACGGCTCGCAAGTCGAACGACATGAAGTGCGTGAAACACTTTGCGTGGCCTAACCACTGCCGTCAACTCCAAACACGACTCGCGTTCATCGACGCGTCCTTCATGGCAAATACAAGCTAGCCACGAATTTTCTCTATTACCGACTGCCTGGACTAAGTATAGTCCCAAGCAATTATGAATCCACATCAGTAATTCATGTAAGAGTATTGGAATTGAAATACAACCATGTGAGCATGTTAACACATGTTATAACGTACAACTTAAGTAAATCATCTTACACATGTCTTTCACACATATAATGAAATTATGCATATCGCCAACATATAGGAAATCATCTCCATCAGCGTATTAATTGAGAATTCAATCTCAAACTAAATCATAAGGAAATCATCAAGCACATGTTATTACATACCACTTAAGTGAATCATCAAGCACATGCATTTCATACATATAATGAAATTGTACATATGGCTAACATGTAGGAAATCATTTACATCAGCATTTTAATTGAGAAATCAATCTCAAATTCATTCATAACACCATTTAATTCAATATATACTAATACAAGCATTTATATAAACACTTACACTACACACTTAAGTCTACATATAGTATGTCGACCCGAAGAGCGCATTTAGGCGAATCTCTTCGCCAAACTAATTATGCACATATTCCTAACATTCTAATGTGACAATAAACCATGTTAATCATATCAGCAAATTATGGATGAAAACAGTATTTCCTACAAATGACTAAAATGCCCTAAATCTCATATTCTTCGTCGAATTACGAAACAGGAAACGGACAGCATGTTGTACATGTTAAACGGCGTTGCCGTCAATAATCTACTATTAAACGACATTGAAAGCGTTGGAAACAGTCAATCAAAGCGTCTAAAATCCGCACCTTATCTCTTATAAACGTATCGTTTCGAACGGAGCGTATACGCTTCGTCTACGGCGACTAGGGAACCTGATTTACTAGATTTATCAACTAACAAGCTATGGAACGAAAGGAACCTCAAATCAGCGACTAAATGGGGTATTTTCTTACCTAAAAATGTGGAGAAATCACCGGCCAGGTGATCGGAGCGTGTTGCTAAAGCACGTGCAACAGGTAAGCCAACAGCAGGAAAATCCTCTCCTACTCTCTCTCACAAACTCTCACCTTTTCTCTCTCCCAATCTAGGGTTTTTCTCAAATTCGGATGGGAGAGAGGAGTGAGGGTTTCAACCCCTTTTATAAGCCTAAAAATGCCCAAAATAGGCTCAGGAACAAATTTTACTTAGGGCATATCCAATTCGGGGCTGTTTTGGTCCAAAAGATGATTTCTGGTGGTCCCCTGGCCGAACGCGATCGAACTTAAGTTCATGCTTACAGGATCTAGCACGCATCAAGTTTTCAGTTCGGCAGGGTTCGCAGATCGCAAGTTGCGGTCCAGTTTCAGTTCAGCGGTCACCGCACGTAGATCAGGCCTGCAAGTCTCATGATATGAAATAGAAATTTTTCCTGATCCGAGGGTGTAATCTGGCTGAATTCTGACGGTCAAAATGCTCAATACTGACGCGTCAAGTCGTGTGCCAGATTTGGAATTTGCCAGATTTGAATTTCAAATTCCAAATCTGTCCCTATTCTTACTCTCTTCAGTCCAGGCTCAATGAAATAGCCTGCGAATGTCGGTTAGACTTGATTTTCAAAATGATTGTCAAGTCCAGCAAGGCGGTTCCAACGGTCTAAGATAGTGGACTTTCGACGCACGGTCTAGATCCAATACAGATTTTTAAAGTGGTCCAGAGAACAAACCTGCTTAGAGTTTGATCCGAGGTTTTAGAGTATTATAGAGTCATTGGTTCTACTCGATTTGGGTCTTGTAGAACGTATTTAAAGTGATCAGGGACTATTTCCCAGCTACTCTAGCATTGCGCTAGCTAACTTATGCTTAGTTTCTAAAGGATTTTACCCTAAGTGATTTCTTTGGCTATGGAATTGGGTTCTAAGCGATTTTCCAGGTGTTTTAATTAACCCATTGCCTAAGGACGTCTAATCCCAGGTTGGCCAGAATCCGGGGTGTTACAATCTACCCCCCTTTAAACACAATTTCATCCCCGAAATTGGCGAAGGGCAAGGAGTACTTTTTCTAAGGAAGGTTCAAATCCTATTTAATAACTTAACTGTACGTATAACCTAAATCAAATGTTTCGATCTTGGGCCAGTGGGGAAGAGGCCAACCACGCCTCCGCTGTGCCACACTGATCGAACGGTAGTGTCGACTAACCTAACTGGATTGGACTCAATACGTTCTACCCCCCTTAAAACTTAGTTTTACTTAAGGTTGAAGAATCTTTGCATCGCTCCGTATATCGGAACGAGGTGCAACTTAAGGGCTATCCTTGACATGAATTAGGAAACAACCTCTCATTATAGTGGTTTTCCCTTGCCAATGATGCGTTCTATGGCATTGGTATCTACGGCGATAGAGATGAGCCTAATCTCTATGGTGGTTAAGTTCAGGGGCAGGTATGAATTGGTGGCAAGATATCTAATTCTCTACTGGCTTTAAGTCCTCACCATTTTCCAAAGACAATGTGATCCTGTTTGGTTGTAGGTGGTTGGGCCATCACAGAAGAAAGGTTATGTAGTGGGTCTAAGCCGGATACGTTGAACTTTCTGTCTAATCAGGATAGAAAATGCGTTGTATCAGTTCTTAATCCGAGTCGATGCCGATCCTCTACTTGATCAGAGCATTGGATTCATTGGTAACCACTAAGATTAAGAAGTCGACTCAAACCGCGAATACCTCGCTTACATATATAGTTCCTTTACTTTGCGTTCCCGAATGCAATAAGCCCTTGGGGAAGCCAATTCTAAGGGTGTGTTAGTTTATTCTAAGTTCAATTGGAGGGATTTATAAATGTTCCCTGAGAGTGTATGGTTCCTTCCTATGGGCAACAACAGAAGTCTATAAGTCATAAGGGGATCTATCGAAGGAAGGGAGTCCCTTTCCAACCAAATCTAACCTACTATCCCTTAGCATATATAGACCTTACACTGCCTAAGACAACTAGTAGCCTAGTCTGTAACTCAGTAGTTATAATTCAAAGCCTAAGTTTATACGTTAAATGGTTCCAGACCATTTCTACTACAGGGAGTTGTTCTATTGCTTAGGGTCAAGATTGTCTAAATGGAATTGGATTTCCTATATCGTCAGACCCTTCAAATCTTGAAGTGCTAACTCTAGGTCCAAAAAGCCAAGGGCCTATGTGACCAGTAGCGTTAAGTTGTATTAAATGGAACTGTATTTTTAATCCCAGGTTGGGATAGGGTGTGACATGCTTGGTAGGAGGGTGGGGTGGGATAAAAATTAATTTGTAGGCTGAATCCCGGGAGTTATAATACTCCCAATCTAGGGACAATACCTCACAACAAATGAACGGAATGCACTCTATTCAACAAAATTCGGATATATTAAGCCCAAACCACTAACACAAACACATTTTCTACCGAACAACAACAAAATATAGAAATTTCAAACGGCAATCAAACAAGCGAAGAACGTGGAGAAATGGGATGGGTAAGCAGGTTTCCATGAGTCTGAGGATCAAATAAAAGGGACATGAGAGGGAGGACGATGGAAAGGGAGGAAAAGGCTAAAATAGCCTTAACAATGGCCGTGGAAAGAGGAGGAAATGCGGAGAAATCGTTGCCCAAATGGACAGAACGAAATCTAGGCATTGTAGAGGGACGCATCAAGCTCCCCTAGGATGTATTTTCAGAAAGAAAAGAGAATGAAAAAGGAGAATGGAGCACCTCATGATTCCAGCTCGTTTTGGGGGTTGTAAGAACTCCAAACGACGAGATTTGCAAGAGGGAAGGCTACAAACTTCAATGGAGTGATGGAGTGTGGTCGTTTGCAGCAAGGAATGAATTTAAGAACGATTTGAAATCACGGTTTTGGGTTAGGGCAGCAAGAAAACGTAAACGGGGCTAGGGGAAGGGTTGTTTGTGAAGGAAGTAGGGTATATAGGGGGTTTCAAGGTGCGAACCACATATGGGGGAGGTGCCCTAGCCGTATTAGGGTGTGCGCCCAAAAATTACATTCAGTGGGCTCCACCGGACGGCAATGCATCACCGAACCGGCGATGGCATTGCCGGCCAACTCTCATGTTGGTCGGTGGGACCACATGGGTCTGGTCCCCCATGGTCCAAGGACCCCAAATAACTATGGGCCCCACCTTGGTTCATTGTAGATTGCCCTATATTGGCCCAAACATGAGTTTGGGGCTTTTCGGGGGCAATCTGCAAACCTGAATAGAAAACCCTATCATGCAGCATATGATTTTGAGGTAGAAGGAGCTAGTAAATCCATCTAACCCATTAATTACTAAAGAAAGAGAAGTTAGAATGGCCTTATAGCCATTTTTCATGAAATTTTACTATTCACTGTAAAATTTTGTGAAAGTATGATTTTATGTCATTTTCATATTAGGATTGATGCCTAACATGAAAAGGATAAGAAATAATTGAAGATTGGAGTGGTGAGAGGAAGAATTTTGAAGATTTTTAGTGAAACGGGATTTTTAAGCCCTGGCGATTGAATACAGGGGTTGTGGTTGCCCACAGCCCAATGATTCACATTTACGGGTTTAGAATCATTCAAAGAACGTCTCAACCCACCTACCTATGACCTAAGAGCTACTTAGGTCGCTTCACGCGACCCTAGATGCGTTACGGACTCGATTACGCGATCGATATGAATAGTCTTCGCCTATTGGCGAATCTGTGATCCTATAAGTATTTTTAGACCCTTCTCGCACCCGCCTAAGTCAAAGGAAGCGACAGCGTACGTCGCGTGACCATAACCCAGGCCCAGTTTAATCCAAATCATGCTCTGATACCATCTGTAACATCCCAAAAATCGGGAGGTCGAGTAAAAACCCAACTCCCGAGTTCCAAAATGTTATTTATGCAACATAGACATGTATGATTGAATGTTGTCTGTGTTAATGTATAAAACATGAGTGGGATTACGTCAGAACATCATATCATACTCAAGAGACAGTTAAATTAACCAGCGGAAGACTGTGATAGTATGTATAACATATATAAACTGTTGTGTGTCTCTAGAGTGTGAACATATTACCAGGTTAAACATATACATGTATACCTCAAAATAGAAAGAAAGCATATACATGAGTGCTCTGAAAATATAAAATGACAAGTGTCAAGGCATCTAATCAACCTCCATGTAATCCCGTTGATTAGAACACGCATAGAGGGATCCTCCTCATCATCATCAAGTCCGGCTCCGCCTCGCAGGCCGCGCCATCATCTGCAATTACAAAAGGGTCTGGTGGGTGTCCAGGAACACCGTCCCGTAACGTGGGAGTGAGTAACTAACTCAGTGGAATAATAGAGCAAGGATTACCATGTTCTCAAATCAATCATGCGATAATAGTAAAGCAGTAAATCAAACAATCCTAATACTGTTGTTAATGCAATATGACATGACGTGATGTATGCCCTCACCGACGATCTCCCTCATACGGCACCATCTTACGACCGCGGCATGCCACACTCCCTTAAGTGCTCCACATCTTCCAGGCACATGCAATGTAATGGTGATATAATTTCCAAGTTGTTATTAGTCCATTCAAACAGCAGGATTGGGAAACTAAGGTACTTCCCTTATATCAATCCCAACAAAGATCCTGTCTAGGGTCGTCACTCCTAGTAATCTCATACGATGTATATTTTGTAGGTCGCTGCAACGGCTGTCAGGGCTGTTGCATGCACTCGTTGCTCCCCTCCCCCATCACCTTATCAATACAGGCCTACTATACTCTACTGCTACTGAAGGATCGTCGCCTCCCGTAGACTCAGAATACGCTCGCGGTCACTACAAAGGACTCGTCGCCTGATCAGTGTAGGCCGACAGCAAGAATATAGTGTCCCATACCACCATAATCTGCTCACGAGACTAGGTGCTCACTGGTCACTATGGGGAGGGTTGTGGGCCCAGCGTAGGCCGACAGCTCGACCACGGTGTCCCATACCACCATGCCCGGCTCATGAGTCTTCGTGGATCAAGGTACCATGGTTAACGGGATTTACAATGGTAAGTTCAGTACCCTAGGTTCAAGTAGTTATGACTCATGCAGGGTGAACATACAACGGCCAGTCGGGTTACTTGACGGGCTCGACTAGCACGAACGGCTCGCAAGTCGAACGACATGAAGTGCGTGAAACACTTTGCGTGGCCTAACCACTGCCGTCAACTCCAAACACGACTCGCGTTCATCGACGCGTCCTTCATGGCAAA
Source organism: Magnolia kwangsiensis (assembly GCA_037074715.1). Classification (NCBI taxonomy): domain Eukaryota; kingdom Viridiplantae; phylum Streptophyta; class Magnoliopsida; order Magnoliales; family Magnoliaceae; genus Magnolia; species Magnolia kwangsiensis. Next base: position 84,758,807 of record CM073577.1, on the reverse strand, counting down.
TACAAGCTAGCCACGAATTTTCTCTATTACCGACTGCCTGGACTAAGTATAGTCCCAAGCAATTATGAATCCACATCAGTAATTCATGTAAGAGTATTGGAATTGAAATACAACCATGTGAGCATGTTAACACATGTTATAACGTACAACTTAAGTAAATCATCTTACACATGTCTTTCACACATATAATGAAATTATGCATATCGCCAACATATAAGAAATCATCTCCATCAGTGTATTAATTGAGAATTCAATCTCAAACTAAATCATAAGAAAATCATCAAGCACATGTTATTACATACCACTTAAGTGAATCATCAAGCACATGCATTTCATACATATAATGAAATTGTACATATGGCTAACATGTAGGAAATCATTTACATCAGCATTTTAATTGAGAAATCAATCTCAAATTCATTCATAACACCATTTAATTCAATACATACTAATACAAGCATTTATACAAACACTTACACTACACACTTAAGTCTACATATAGTATGTCGACCCGAAGAGCGCATTTAGGCGAATCTCTTCACCAAACTAATTATGCACGTATTCCTAACATTCTAATGCGACAATAAACCATGTTAATCACATCAGCAAATTATGGATGAAAACAGTATTTCCTAAAAATGACTAAAATGCCCTAAATCTCATATTCACCGTCAGTTTACGAAACAGGAAACGGACAACATGTTGTACATGTTAAACGGCGTTGCCGTCGATAATCTACTATTAAATGACATTGAAAGCGTTGGAAACAGTCAATCAAAGCGTCGAAAATAGTCAATCAAAGCGTCTAAAATCCGCACCTTATCTCTTATAAACGTATCGTTTCGAACGGAGCGTATACGCTTCGTCTATGGCGACTAGGGAACCTGATTTACAAGATTTATCAACTAACAAGCTATGGAACGAAAGGAACCTCAAATCAGCGACTAAATGGGGTATTTTCTTACCTAAAAATGCAGAGAAATCATCGGTCAGGTGATCGGAGCGTGTTGCTAAAGCACGTGCAACAGGTAAGCCAGCAGCAGGAAAATCCTCTCCTACTCTCTCTCACAAACTCTCACCTTTTCTCTCTCCCAATCTAGGATTTTTCTCAAATTCGGATGGGAGAGAGGAGTGAGGGTTTCAACCCCTTTTATAAGCCTAAAAATGCCCAAAATAGGCTCAGGAACAAAGTTTACTTAGGCCATATCCAATTCGGGGCTGTTTCGGTCCAAAAGATGATTTCTGGTAGTCCCCTGTCCGAACGTGATCGGACTTAAGTTCATGCTTAAAGGATCTAGCACGCATCAAGTTTTTAGTCCGGCAGGGTTCGCAGATCGCAAGTAGCGGTCCAGTTTCAGTTCAGCGGTCACCGCACGTAGATCAGGCCTGCAAGTCTCATGATATGAAATAGAAATTTTTCCTGATTCGAGGGTGTAATCTGGCTGAATTCTGACGGTCAGAATGCTCAATACTGACACGTCAAGTCGTGTGCCAGATTTGAATTTCAAATTCCAAATCTGTCCCTATTCTTACTCTCTTCAGTCCAGGCTCAATGAAATAGCCTGCGAATGTCGGTTAGACTTGATTTTCGAAATGATTGTCAAGTCCCACAAGGCGGTTCCAATGGTCTTTGATAGTAGGTATTAGACTTTCGACGCGCGGTCTAGATCCAATACAGATTTTCAAAGTGGTCCAGAGAACAAACCTGCTTAGAGTTTGATCCGAGGTTTTACAGTATTATAGAGTCATTGGTTCTACTCGATTTGGGTCTTGTAGAACGTATTTAAAGTGATCAGGGATTATTTTCGAGCTACTCTTGCGTTGCGCTAGCTAACATATGCTTAGTTTCTAAAGGAATTTACCCTAAGTGACTTCTTTGGCTATGAAATTGGGTTCTAAGCGATTTTCCAGGTGCTTTAATTAACCCATTGCCTAAGGATGTCTAATCCCAGGTTGGCCAAACTCCGGGGTGTTACAGTTATTGGGATATCGAACGGTCTTAGAATTAACCAATTTCAGTCCCATTTTGAAGCTTACTAAGTTACAAATCCAATAGCTCAAAATAGTCCAAATTCGACCACTGAAGAGAGAGTTATGAAGGTTACTACTGAACAAGGAGATGAAGGAAAAATTCAGGACTGACGGCGGCTGCGATCCCAATTACGGATGCCCAAATGGTCTACGAATATGACGAATCCAGTCGGGAATGAAAGACCACTAAAGTACCTTTTAAATGACCAAATCGGACATCGAACTAGGGAGTTATGAGTGTCACCGTTGGATCGCGCGATTTGTAAAGATTAACAATCCAAATTGCTAAATGATGATAAAAGAGTTACAACGTGCTTTCGGGATATCGAACGGTCTCGGAATTAGCCAATTATGGTCCCATTTGGAAGCTTGTAAAGCTACCATTCCAATGAGCTCAAAATAGTCTAAATTTGACCATTGAAGAGAGAGTTATGAAGGTTATTATTGGACAAGGATATGAACGAGAAATTCAGGAACGACGACTGCAATCCAATGTATGGATGCTCAAATGGTCTTGGAATATGGCGATTCTTGCTAGGAATAAAAGAGCACTAAAGTACCATTTAGATGACCCAAAATTGACCCAATCCGACATCGAACGAGGGAGTTATGAGCGTGTCTGTTGGATAGCATGATTTGGAAAGCTTAATAACCCAAATTTTAAAATGACGGTCAAAGATTTCCAAAGTGCTTTTGGGTTATCGAACGGTCTGACAATGAGCCAATTATGGTCCCATTCGAAAGCTTGTTAGGTTACTAATCCAATCAGCTCAAAATACTCTAAATTTGACCACTGAGGAAAGAGTTTTATGAAGGTTACTATTGGACAAGGATATGTATGAGAAATTCAGGATCGACGACTGCGATCCAACTTATGGATGCCCAAATGGTCTCGGAATACTACGATTCCTATCAGGAATGAAAGAGCACTAAACGACCTTTTAAATGACCAAAAATTGAGCCAATCCGACATCAAACGAGGGAGTTATGAGCGTCACCATTGGATCACGTAATCTGAAAAGATTAACAATCCAAATTGTTAAATGACGATAGAAGAGTTCCAATGTGCTTTTGGGATATCGAACGGTCTCAATATTAGCCAATTATGGTCCCATTTGGAAGCTTGTCAAGTTACCATTCCGATGAGCTCAAAACAGTCTACGTTCGACCACTATAGAGCGAGTTATGAAGGGTACTATTGGATAAGGAGATGAATGAAAAATTCAGGACTGGCAACTGCGATCCCACTTACGGATGCCTAAATGATTTCTGAATATGATAATTCCTGTCAGGATTGAAAGAGCACTAAAATGAATTTTAGATGACCAAAAATCAACCCAATCCAACCTCAAACAAGGGAGTTGTGAGCGTGTGCGTTGGATCACGCGATTCGGAAAGATTAAGAACCCAAATTGTAAAATGATGATCTAAGAATTCTAAGGCGCTATTGGGATATCGAACGGTCTTAGAATTATCCAATTTTAGTCCCATTTTGAAGCTTACTAAGTTACAAATCCAATAGCTCAAAATAGTCCAAATTCGACCATTGAAGAGAGAGTTATGAAGGTTACTACTAGACAAGGAGATGAAGGAAAAATTCAGGACTGACGGCGGCTGCGATCCCAATCACGGTTGCCCAAATGGTCTTCGAATATGACGAATACAGTCGGGAATGAAAGACCACTAAAGTACCGTTTAAATGACCAAAACTCGACCAAATCGGATATCGAACTAGGGAGTTATGAGCGTCACCGTTGGATCGCGCGATTTGTAAAGATAAACAATCCAAATTGCTAAATGACGTTAAAAGAATTACAACGTGCTTTCGGGATATTGAACGGTCTCGGAATTAGCCAATTATGGTCCCATTCGGAAGCTTGTAAAGTTACCATTCCAATGAGCTCAAAATAGTCCAAATTTAACCACTGAAGAGAGAGTTATGAAGGTTACTATTGGACAAGGATATGAACGAGAAATTCAGGAACGACGACTGCGATCCAATTTATGGATGCTCAAATGGTCTCGGAATACGGCGATTTTTGTTAGGAATAAATGAGCACTAAAGTACCATTTAGATGACCCAAAATTGACCCAATCCGACATCGAACGAGTGAGTTATGAGCGTGTCTGTTGGATAGCATGATTTGGAAAGATTAATAACCCAAATATAAAAATGACGGTCGAAGAGTTCCAAAGTAATTTTGGGTTATCGAACGGTCTGACAATGAGCCAATTATGGTCCCATTCAGAAGCCTGTAAAGTTTCCATTCCAATGAGCTCAAAATAGTCTAAATTTGACCACTGAAGAGAGAGTTATGTAGGTTACTATTGGACAAGGATATGAACGAGAAATTCAGGAACGACGACTGCGATCCAATTTATGGATGCTCAAATGGTCTCGGAATACGGCGATTCTTGTCAGGAATAAAAGAGCACCAAAGTACCATTTAAATGACCCAAAATTGACCCAATCCGACATCGAACGAGGGAGTTATGAGCGTGTCCGTTGGATAGCATGATTTGGAAAGATTAATAGCCCAAATTTTAAAATGACGGTCGAAGAGTTCCAAAGTGCTTTTGGGTTATCGAACGGTCTGACAATGAGCCAATTATGGTCCCATTCGGAAGCTTGTCAAGTTACTAATCCAATGAGCTCAAAATATTCTAAATTTGACCACTGAGGAAAGAGTTTTATGAAGGTTACTATTGGACAAGGATATGAACGAGAAATTCAGGAACGACGACTGCGATCCAATTTATGGATGCTCAAATGGTCTGGAAATACTGCGATTCCTGTCAGGAATGAAAGAGAACTAAATTACCTTTTAGACGACCAAAAATTGAGCCAAATATAAAAATGATTTCCGAATATGATAATTCCTGTCAGGATTGAAAGAGCACTAAAATGAATTTTAGATGACCAAAAATCAACCCAATCCAACCTCAAACAAGGGAGTTGTGAGCCTGTGTGTTGGATCACGCGATTCGGAAAGATTAACAACCCAAATTGTAAAATGATGATCGAAGAATTCCAAGGTGCTATTGGGATATCGAACGGTCTTAGAATTAGCCAATTTCAGTCCCATTTTGAAGCTTACTAAGTTACAAATCCAATAGCTCAAAATAGTCCTAATTCGACTACTGAAGAGAGAGTTATGAAGGTTACTACTGGACAAGGAGATGAAGGAAAAATTCAGGACTGACGGCGGCTGCGATCCCAATTACGGATGCCCAAATGGTCTTCGAATATGACGAATCCAGTCAGGAATGAAAGACCACTAAAGTACCCAAAACTCGACCTAATCGGACATCGAACTCGTGAGTTATGAGCGTCACCGTTGGATCGCGCGATTTCTAAAGATTAACAATCCAAATTGCTAAATGATGATAAAAGAGTTTCAACGTGCTTTCGGGATATCGAACGGTCTCGGAATTAGCCAATTATGGTCCCATTCGGAAGCTTGTAAAGCTAACATTCCAATGAGCTCAAAATAGTTTAAATTTGACCACCGAAGAGAGAGTTATGAAGGTTACCATTGGACAAGGATATGAACGAGAAATTCAGGAACGACGACTGCGATCCAATTTATGGATGCTTAAATGGTCTCGGAATACCGCGATTCTTGTCAGGAATAAAAGAGCACTAAAGTACCATTTAGATGACCCAAATTTGACCCAATCCGACATCGAATGAGTGAGTTATGAGCGTGTCTGTTGGATAGCATGATTTGGAAAGATTAATAACCCAAATATAAAAATGACGGTCGAAGAGTTCCAAAGTGATTTTGGGTTATCGAACGGTCTGACAATGAGCCAATTATGGTCCCATTCAGAAGCTTGTAAAGTTACCATTCCAATGAGCTCAAAATAGTCTAAATTTGACCACTGAAGAGAGAGTTATGAAGGTTACTATTGGACAAGGATATGAACGAGTAATTCAGGAACGACGACTGCGATCCAATTTATGGATGCTCAAATGGTCTCGGAATACGGCGATTCTTGTTATGAATAAAAGAGCACTAAAGTACCATTTAAATGACCCAAAATTGACCCAATCCGACATCGAACGAGGGAGTTATGAGCGTGTCCGTTGGATAGCAAGATTTGGAAAGATTAAAATCCAAATTTTAAAATGACGGTCAAAGAGTTCCAAAGTGCTTTTGGGTTATCGAACGGTCTGACAATGAGCCAATTATGGTCCCATTTGGAAGCTTGTCAAGTTACTAATCCAATGAGCTCAAAATACTCTAAATTTGACTACTGAGGAAAGAGTTTTATGAAGGTTACTATTGGACAAGGATATGAATGTGAAATTCAGGACCGACGACTGCGATCCAACTTAAGGATGCCCAAATGGTCTCGGAATACTACGATTCCTTTCAGGAATGAAAGAGCACTAAACTACCTTTTAGATGACCAAAAGTTGAGCCAATCCGACATCAAACGAGGGAGTTATGAGCGGCACCATTGGCTCGCGCAATGTGGAAAGATTAACAATCCAAATTGTTAAATGACGATAGAAGAGTTCCAACGTGCTTTTGGGATATCGAACGGTCTCAATATTAGCCAATTATGGTCCCATTTGGAAGCTTGTCAAGTTACCATTCCGATGAGCTCAAAACAGTCTACGTTCGACCACTATAGAGCGAGTTATGAAGGGTACTATTGGATAAGGAGATGAATGAAAAATTCAGGACTGGCAACTGCGATCCCACTTACGGATGCCTAAATGATTTTCGAATATGATAATTCCTGTCAGGATTGAAAGAGCACTAAAATGAATTTTAGATGACCAAAAATCAACCCAATCCAACCTCAAACAAGGGAGTTGTGAGCGTGTGCGTTGGATCACGCGATTTGGAAAGATTAACAACCCAAATTGTAAAATGATGATCGAAGAATTCCAAGGTGCTATTGGGACATCGAACGGTCTTAGAATTATCCAATTTTAGTCCCATTTTGAAGCTTACTAAGTTACAAATCCAATAGCTCAAAATAGTCCAAATTCGACCAATGAAGAGAGAGTTATGAAGGTTCCTACTAGACAAGGAGATGAAGGAAAAATTCAGGACTGACGGCGGCTGCGATCCCAATTACGGATGCCCAAATGGTCTTCGAATATGACGAATCCAGTGGGGAATGAAAGACCACTAAAGTACCTTTTAAACGACCAAAACTCGACCAAATCGGACATCGAACTAGGGAGTTATGAGCGTCACCGTTGGATCGCGCGATTTGTAAAGATTAACAATCCAAATTGCTAAATGACGATAAAAGAGTTACAACGTGCTTTCGGGATATCGAACGGTCTCGGAATTAGCCAATTATGGTCCCATTCGGAAGCTTGTAAAGCTACCATTCCAATGAGCTCATAATAGTCTAAATTTGACCACTAAAGAGAGAGTTATGAAGGTTATTATTGGACAAGGATATGAACGAGAAATTCAGGAACGACGACTGCGATCCAATTTATGGATGCTCAAATGGTCTCGGAATACGGCGATTCTTGTCAGGAATAAAAGAGCACTAAAGTACCATTTAGATGACCCAAAATTGACCCAATCCGACATCGAACGAGGGAGTTATGAGCGTGTCCGTTGGATAGCATGATTTGGAAAGATTAAGAACCCAAATTTTAAAATGACGGTCGAAGAGTTCCAAAGTGCTTTTGGGTTATCGAACGGTCTGACAATGAGCCAATTATGGTCCCATTTGAAAGCTTGTCAAGTTACTAATCCAATCAGCTCAAAATACTCTAAATTTGACTTCTGAGGAAAGACTTTTATGAAGGTTACTATTGGACAAGGATATGAATGAGAAATTCAGGACCGACGACTGCGATCCAACTTAAGGATGCCCAAATGGTCTCGGAATACTTCGATTCCTGTCAAGAATGAAAGAGCACTAAACGACCTTTTAGATGACTAAAAATTGAGCCAATCCGACATCAAACGAGGGAGTTATGAGCGTCACCATTGGATCGCGCAATCTGGAACGATTAACAATCCAAATTGTTAAATGACGATAGAAGAGTTCCAACGTGCTTTTGGGATATCGAACGGTCTCAATATTAGCCAATTATGGTCCCATTTGGATGCTTGTCAAGTTACCATTCCGATGAGCTCAAAACAGTCTACGTTCGACCACTATAGAGCGAGTTATGAAGGGTACTATTGGACAAGGAGATGAATGAAAAATTCAGGACTGGCAACTGCGATCCCACTTACGGATGCCTAAATGATTTTCGAATATGATAATTTCTGTCAGGATTGAAAGAGCACTAAAATGCCATTTAGATGACCCAAAATCAACCCAATCCAACCTCAAACAAGGGAGTTGTGAGCATGTGTGTTGGATCACGCGATTCAGAAAGATTAACAACCCAAATTGTAAAATGATGATCGAAGAATTCCAAGGTGCTATTGGGATATCGAACGGTCTTAGAATTAGCCAATTTCAGTCCCATTTTGAAGCTTACTAAGTTACAAATCCAATAGCTCAAAATAGTCCTAATTCGACTACTGAAGAGAGAGTTATGAAGGTTACTACTGGACAAGGAGATGAAGGAAAAATTCAGGACTGACGGCGGCTGTGATCCCGATTACGGATGCCCAAATGGTCTTCGAATATAACGAATCCAATCGGGAATGAAAGACCACTAAAGTACATTTTAAATGACCAAAACTCGACCAAATCGGACATCGAACTAGGGAGTTATGAGCATCACCGATGGATCGTGCGATTTCTAGAGATTAACAATCCAAATTGCTAAATGACGTTAAAAGAGTTACAACGTGCTTTCGGGATATCGAACGATCTCGGAATTAGCCAATTATGGTCCCATTCGGAAGCTTGTAAAGCTACCATTCCAATGAGCTAAAAATAGTCTAAATTTGACCACTGAAGAGAGAGTTATGAAGGTTACTATTGGACAAGGATATGAACGAGAAATTCAAGAACGACGATTGCGATCCGATTTATGAATGCTCAAATGGTTTCGGAATACGGTGATTCTTGTCAGGAATAAAAGAGCACTAAAGTACCATTTAGATGACCCAAAATTGACCCAATCCGACATCGAACGAGGGAGTTATGAGCGTGTCCATTGGATAGCATGATTTGGAAAGATTAAAACCCAAATTTTAAAATGACGATCGAAGAGTTCCAAAGTGCTTTTGGGTTATCGAACGGTCAGACAATGAGCCAATTATGGTCCCATTTGGAAGCTTGTCAAGTTACTAATCCAATCAGCTCAAAATACTCTAAATTTGACTACTGAGGAAAGAGTTTTATGAAGGTTACTATTGGACAAGGATATGAATGAGAAATTCAGGACCGACGACTGCGATCCAACTTAAGGATGCCCAAATGGTCTCGGAATACTTCGATTCCTGTCAGGAATGAAAGAGCACTAAACGACCTTTTAGATGACTAAAAATTGAGCCAATCCGACATCAAACGAGGGAGTTATGAGCGTCACCATTGGATCGTGCAATCTGGAAAGATTAACAATCCAAATTGTTAAATGGCGATAGAAGTGTTCCAACGTGCTTTTGGGATATCGAACGGTCTCAATATTAGCCAATTATGGTCCCATTTGGAAGCTTGTCAAGTTACCATTCCAATGAGCTCAAAACAGTCTACCTTCGACCACTATAGAGCGAGTTATGAAGGGTACTATTGGACAAGGAGATGAATGAAAAATTCAGGACTGGCAACTGTGATCCCACTTACGGATGCCTAAATGATTTCGGAATATGATAATTCCTGTAAGGATTGAAAGAGCACTAAAATGCCTTTTAGATGACCAAAAATCAACCCAATCCAACCTCAAACAAGGGAGTTGTGAGCATGTGCGTTGGATCACGCGATTCGAAAAGATTAACAACCCAAATTGTAAAATGATGATCGAAGAATTCCAAGGTGCTATTGGGACATCGAACGGTCTTAGAATTATCCAATTTCAGTCCCATTTTGACGCTTACTAAGTTACAAATCCAATAGCTCAAAATAGTCCAAATTCGACCAATGAAGAAAGAGTTATGAAGGTTACTACTGGACAAGGAGATGAAGGAAAAATTCAGGACTGACGGTGGCTGCGATCCCCATTACGGATGCCCAAATGGTCTTCGAATATGACGAATCCAGTCGGGAATGAAAGACCACTAAAGTACCTTTTAAATGACCAAAACTCGACCAAATCAGACATCGAACTCGGGCGTTATGAGCATCCCCGTTGGATCCCACGATTTCTAAAGATTAACAATCCAAATTTCTAAATGAGGATAAAAGAGTCACAACGTGCTTTCGGGATATCGAACGATTCAATTTATGGATGCTCAAATGGTCTCAGAATACGGCGATTCTTGTCAGGAATAAAAGAGCACTAAAGTACTATTTAGATGACCCAAAATTGGCCCAATCCAACATCAAACGAGGGAGTTATGAGCATGTCCGTGGATAGCATGATTTGAAAAGATTAAGAACCCAAATTTTAAAATGACGGTTGAAGAGTTTCAAAGTGCTTTTGGGTTATCGAACGGTTTGACAATGAGCCAATTATGGTCCCATTTGGAAGCTTGTCAAGTTACTAGTCCAATGAGCTCAAAATACCCTAATTTGACCACTGAGGAAAGAGTTTTATGAAGGTTACTATTGGACAAGGATATGAATGAGAAATTCAGGACCGACGACTGCGATCCAACTTAAGGATGCCCAAATGGTCTCGGAATACTGCGATTCCTGTCAGGAATGAAAGAGCACTAAACTACCTTTTAGATGACCAAAAATTGAGCCAATCCGACATCAAACGAGGGAGTTATGAGTGTCACCATTGGATCGCGCAATCTGGAAAGATTAACAATCCAAATTGTTAAATGACGATAGAAGAGTTCCAACGTGCTTTTGAGATATCGAACGGTCTCAATATTAGCCAATTATGGTCCCATTTGAAAGCTTGTCAAGTTACCATTCCAATGAGCTCAAAACAGTCTACGTTCGACCACTATAGAGCGAGTTATGAAGGGTACTATTGGACAAGGAGATGAATGAAAAATTCAAGACTGGAAACTGCAATCCCACTTACGGATGCCTAAATGATTTTCGAATATGATAATTCCTGTCAGGATTGAAAGAGTACTAAAATGCCATTTAGATGACCGAAAATGAACCCAATCCAACCTCAAACAAGGGAGTTGTGAGCGTGTGCGTTGGATCACACAATTTGCAAAGATTAACAACCCAAATTGTAAAATGATGATCGAAGAATTCCAAGGTGCTATTGGGATATCGAACGGTCTTAGAATTATCCAATTTCAATCCCATTTTGAATCTTACTAAGTTACAAATCTAATAGCTCAAAATAGTCCAAATTCGACCAATGAAGAGAGAGTTATGAAGGTTCCTACTGGACAAGGAGATGAAGGAAAAATTTAGGACTGACGGCGGCTGCGATCCCAATTACGGATGCCCAAATGGTCTTCGAATATGGCGAATCCAGTCGGGAATGAAAGACCACTAAAGTACCTTTTAAATGACCAAAACTCGACCAAATCGGACATCGAACTCGGGACTTATGAGCATCACCGTTGGATCGCGCGATTTCTAAAGATTAACCATCCAAATTTCTAAACGATGATAAAATAGTTACAACGTGCTTTCGGGATATCGAACGGTCTCGAAATTAGCCAATTATGATCCCATTTGGAAGCTTGTAAAGCTACCATTCCAATGAGCTCAAAATAGTCTAAATTTGACCACTGAAGAGAGAGTTACGAAGGTTACTATTGGACAAGGATATGAACGAGAAATTCAGGAATGACGACTGCGATCCAATTTATGGATGCTCAAATGGTCTCGAAATACGGCGATTCTTGTCAGGAATAAAAGAGCACTAAAGTACCATTTAGATGACCCAAAATTGACCCAATCCAACATCAAACGAGGGAGTTATGAGCGTGTCCGTTGGATAGCATGATTTGGAAAGATTAAGAACCCAAATTTTAAAATGACGGTCGAAGAGTTTCAAAGTGCTTTTGGGTTATCGAACGGTCTGACAATGAGCCAATTATGGTCCCATTTGGAAGCTTGTCAAGTTACTAGTCCAATGAGCTCAAAATACCCTGAATTTGACCACAGAGGAAAGAGTTTTATGAAGGTTACTATTTAACAAGGATATGAATGAGAAATTCAAGACCGATGACTGCGATCCAACTTAAGGATGCCCAAATGGTCTCGGAATACTGCGATTCCTGTCAGGAATGAAAGAGCATTAAACTACCTTTTAGATGATCAAAAATTGAGCCAATCCGACATCAAACGAGGGAGTTATGAGCGTCATAATTGGATCGCGCAATCTGGAAAGATTAACAATCCAAATTGTTAAATGACGATAGAAGAGTTCCAATGTGCTTTTGGGATATCGAACGGTCTCAATATTAGCCAATTATGGTCCCATTTGGAAGCTTGTCAAGTTACCATTCCAATGAGCTCAAAACAGTCTACGTTCGACCACTATAGAGCGAGTTATGAAGGGTACTATTGGACAAGGAGATGAATGAAAAATTCAAGACTGGAAACTGCAATCCCACTTACGGATGCCTAAATGATTTCCGAATATGATAATTCCTGTCAGGATTGAAAGAGTACTAAAATGCCATTTAGATGACCAAAAATGAACCCAATCCAACCTCAAACAAGGGAGTTGTGAGTGTGTGCGTTGGATTACGCGATTCGAAAAGATTAACTACCCAAATTGTAAAATGATGATCGAAGAATTCCAAGGTGCTATTGGGATATCGAACGGTCTTAGAATTATCCAATTTCAGTCCCATTTTGAAGCTTACTATGTTACAAATCTAATAGCTCAAAATAGTCCAAATTCGACCAATGAAGAGAGAGTTATGAAGGTTACTACTGGACAAGGAGATGAAGAAAAAATTTAGGACTGACGGCGGCTGCGAACCCAATTACGAATGCCCAAATGGTCTTCCAATATGACGAATCCAGTCGGGAATGAAAGACCACTAAAGTACCTTTTAAATGACCAAAACTCGACCAAATCGGACATCGAACTCTGGAGTTATGAGCATCACCGTTGGATCGCGCGATTTCTAAAGATTAACAATCCAAATTTCTAAATGATGATAAAATAGTTACAACATGCTTTCGGGATATCGAACGGTCTCGGAATTAGCCAATTATGATCCCATTTGGAAGCTTGTAAAGCTACCATTCCAATGAGCTCAAAATAGTCTAAATTTAACCACTAAAGAGAGAGTTACGAAGGTTACTATTGGACAAGGATATGAACGAGAAATTCAGGAACGACGACTGCGATCCAATTTATGGATGCTCAAATGGTCTCGGAATACGGCGATTCTTGTCAAGAATAAAAGAGCACTAAAGTACCATTTAGATGACCCAAAATTGACCCAATCCAACATCAAACGAGGGAGTTATGAGTGTGTCCGTTGGATAACATGATTTGGAAAGATTAAGAACCTAAATTCTAAAATGACAGTCGAAGAGTTTCAAAGTGCTTTTGGGTTATCGAACGGTCTGACAATGAGCTAATTATGGTCCCATTTGGAAGCTTGTCAAGTTACTAGTCCAATGAGATCAAAATACCCTAAATTTGACCACTGAGGAAAGAGTTTTATGAAGGTTACTATTGGACAAGGATATGAATGAGAAATTCAGGACCGACGACTGTGATCCAACTTAAGGATGCCCAAATGGTCTCGGAATACTGCGATTCCTGTCAGGAATGAAAGAGCACTAAACTACCTTTTAGATGACCAAAAATTGAGCCAATTCGACATCAAACGAGGGAGTTATGAGTGTCACCATTGGATCGCGCAATCTGGAAAGATTAACAATCCAAATTGTTAAATGACGATAGAAGAGTTCCAACGTGCTTTTGGGATATCGAACGGTCTCAATATTAGCCAATTATGGTCCCATTTGGATGCTTGTCAAGTTACCATTCCAATGAGCTCAAAACAGTCTATGTTCGACCACTATAGAGCGAGTTATGAAGGGTACTATTGGACAAGGAGATGAATGAAAAATTCAAGACTGGAAACTGCAATCCCACTTACGGATGCCTAAATGATTTTCGAATATGATAATTCCTGTCAGGATTGAAAGAGTACTAAAATGCCATTTTGATGACCAAAAATGAACCCAATCGAACCTCAAACAAGGGAGTTGTGAGCGTGTGCGTTGGATCACGCGATTCAAAAAGATTAACAACCCAAATTGTAAAATGATGATCGAAGAATTCCAAGGTGCTATTGGGATATCGAACGGTCTTAGAATTATCCAATTTCAGTCCCATTTTGAAGCTTACTAAGTTACAAATCCAATAGCTCAAAATAGTCCAAATTCGACCACTGAAGAGAGAGTTGTGAAGGTTACTACTGGACAAGGAGATGAAGGAAAAATTCAGGACTGACGGCAGCTGTGATCCCAATTACGGTTGCCCAAATGGTCTTCGAATATGACGAATACAGTCGGGAATAAAAGACCACTAAAGTACCTTTTAAATAACCAAAACTTGACCAAATCGGACATCGAACTAGGGAGTTATGAGCGTCACCGTTGGATCGCGCGATTTGTAAAGATTAACAATCCAAATTGCTAAATGACGATAAAAGAGTTACAACGTGCTTTCGGGATATCGAACGGTCTCGGAATTAGCCAATTATGGTCCCATTCGGAAGCTTGTCAGGTTACTAATCCAATGAGCTTAAAATACTCTAAATTTGACCACTGAGGAAAGAGTTTTATGAAGGTTACTATTGGACAAGGATATGAACGAGAAATTCAGGAACGACGACTGCAATCCAATTTATGGATGCTCAAATGGTCTCGGAATACTGCGAATCCTGTCAGGAATTAAAGAGCACTAAACTACCTTTTAGATGACCAAAAATTGAGCCAATCCGACATCAAACGAGGGAGTTATGAGCGTCACAATTGGATCGCACAATTTGGAAAGATTAACAATCCAAATTGTTAAATGACGATAGAAGAGTTCCAATGTGCTTTTGGGATATCAAACGGTCTCAAAATTAGGCAATTATGATCCCATTTGAAAGCTTGTCAAGTTACCATTCTAATGAGCTCAAAATAGTCTACATTCGACCACTATAGAGCGAGTTATGAAGGGAACTACTGGACACGGAGATGAATGAAAAATTCAGGACTGGCAACTGCGATCCCACTTACGGATGCCTAAATGATTTTTGAATATGATAATTCCTGTCAGGATTGAAAGAGCACTAAAATGAATTTTAGATGACCAAAAATCAACCCAAACCAACCTCAAACAAGGGAGTTGTGAGCGTGTGCATTGGATCACGCGATTTGAAAAGATTAACAACCCAAATTGTAAAATGATGATCGAAGAATTCCAAGGTGCTATTGGGATATCGAATGGTCTTAGAATTAGCCAATTTTAGTCCCATTTTGAAGCTTACTAAGTTACAAATCCAATAGCACAAAATAGTCCAAATTCGACCACTGACGAGAGAGTTATGAAGGTTACTACTGGACAAGGAGATGAAGGAAAAATTCAGGACTGACGGCGGCTGTGATCCCAGTTACGGTTGCCCAAACGGTCTTCGAATATGACGAATACAGTCGGGAATGAAAGACCAATAAAGTACCTTTTAAATGACCAAAACTCGACCAAATTGGACATCGAACTAGGGAGTTATGAGCGTCACCGTTGGATCGCTCGATTTGTAAAGATTAACAATCTAAATTGCTAAATGACGATAAAAGAGTTACAACGTGCTTTCGGGATATCGAACGGTCTCGGAATTAGCCAATTATGGTCCCATTCGGAAGCTTGTAAAGTTACCATTCCAATGAGCTCAAAATAGTCTAAATTTGACCACTGAAGAGAGAGTTATGAAGGTTACTATTGGACAAGGATATGAACGAGAAATTCAGGAACGACGACTGCGATCCAATTTGTGGATGCTCAAATGGTCTCGGAATACGGCGATTCTTGTCAGGAATAAAAGAGCACTAAAGTACCATTTAGATGACCCAAAATTGACCCAATCCGACATCGAACGAGGGAGTTATGAGCGTGTCCGTTGGATAGCATGATTTGGAAAGATTAATAACCCAAATTTTAAAATGACGGTCGAAGAGTTCCAAAGTGCTTTGGGGTTATCGAACGGTCTGACAATGAGCCAATTATGGTCCCACTCAGAAGCTTGTCAAGTAACCATTCCAATGAGCTCAAAATACTCTAAAATTGACCACTGAGGAAAGAGTTTTATGAAGGTTACTATTGGACAAGGATATGAACGAGAAATTCAGGACCGACGACTGCGATCCAGCTTAAGGTTGCCAAACGGTCTCAGAATACTGCGATTCCTGTCAGGAATGAAACAGCACTAAACTACCATTTAGATGACCCAAGATTGACCCAATCCGACATCGAACGAGGGAGTTATGAGCGTGTCCGTTGGATAGCATGATTTGGAAAGATTAATAACCCAAATTTTAAATTGACGGTCGAAGAGTTCCAAAGTGCTTTTGGGTTATCGAACGGTCTGACAATGAGCCAATTATGGACCCATTCGGAAGCTTGTCAAGTTACTAATCCAATGAGCTCAAAATATTCTAAATTCGACCACTGAGGAAAGAGTTTTATGAAGGTTACTATTGGACAAGGATATGAACGAGAAATTCAGGAACGACGACTGCGATCCAATTTATGGATGCTCAAATGGTCTGGGAATACTGCGATTCCTGTCAGGAATGAAAGAGAACTAAACTACCTTTTAGATGACCAAAAATTGAGCCAATCCGACATCAAACGAGGGAGTTATGAGCGTCATAATTGGATCGCGCAATTTGGAAAGATTAACAATCCAAATTGTTAAATGACGATAGAAGAGTTCCAACGTGCTTTTGGGATATCGAACGGTCTCAAAATTAGCCAATTATGGTCCCATTTGGAAGCTTGTCAAGTTACCATTCTAATGAGCTCAAAATAGTCTACATTCGACCACTATAGAGCGAGTTATGAAGGGTACTACTGGACAGGGAGATGAATGAAAAATTCAGGACTGGCAACTGCGATCCCACCTACAGATGCCTAAATGATTTTCGAATATGATAATTCCTGTCAGGATTGAAAGAGCACTAAAATGAATTTTAGATGACCAAAAATCAACCCAATCCAACCTCAAACAAGGGAGTTGTGAGCGTGTACGTTGGATGACGCGATTCGGAAAGATTAACAACCCAAATTGTAAAATGATGATCGAAGAATTCCAAGGTGCTATTGGGATATCGAACGGTCTTAGAATTAGCCAATTTTAGTCCCATTTTGAAGCTTACTAAGTTACAAATTCAATTGCTCAAAATAGTCCAAATTCGACCACTGTAGAGAGAGTTATGAAGGTTACTACTGGACAAGGAGATGAAGGAAAAATTCAGGACTGACGGCGGCTGCGATCCCAATTACGGTTGCCCAAATGGTCTTCGAATATGACGAATACAGTCAGGAATGAAAGACCACTAAAGTACCTTTTAAATGACCAAAACTCGACCAAATCGGACATCGAACTAGGGAGTTATGAGCGTCACTGTTGGATCGCGCGATTTGTAAAGATTAACAATCCAAATTGCTAAATGACGATAAAAGAGTTACAACGTGCTTTCGGGATATCGAACGGTCTCGAAATTAGCCAATTATGGTCCCATTCGGAAGCTTGTAAAGTTACCATTCCAATGAGCTCAAAATAGTCTAAATTTGACCACTGAAGAGAGAGTTATGAAGGTTACTATTGGACAAGGATATGAACGAGAAATTCAGGAACGACGACTGCGATCCAATTTATGGATGCTCAAATGGTCTCGGAATACGGCGATTCTTGTCAGGAATAAAAGAGCACTAAAGTACCATTTAGATGACCCAAAATTGACCCAATCCGACATCGAACGAGGGAGTTATGAGCGTGTCCGTTGGATAGAATGATTTGGAAAGATTAATAACCCAAATATAAAAATGACGGTCGAAGAATTCCAAAGTGATTTTGGGTTATCGAACGGTCTGACAATGAGCTAATTATGGTCCCATTCAGAAGCTTGTAAAGTTACCATTCCAATGAGCTCAAAATAGTCTAAATTTGACCACTGAAGAGAGAGTTATGAAGGTTACTATTGGACAAGGATATGAACGAGAAATTCAGGAACGACGACTGCGATCCAATTTATGGATGCACAAATGGTCTCGGAATACGGCGATTCTTGTCAGGAATAAAAGAGCACTAAACTACCATTTAGATGACCCAAAATTGACCCAATCCGACATCGAACGAGGGAGTTATGAGCGTGTCCGTTGGATAGCATGATTTGGAAAGATTAATAACCCAAATTTTAAAATGACGGTCGAAGAGTTCCAAAGTGCTTTTGGGTTATCGAACGGTCTGACAATGAGCCAAATATGGTCCCATTCGGAAGCTTGTCAAGTTAGTAATCCAATGAGCTCAAAATATTCTAAATTTGACCACTGAGGAAAGAGTTTTATAAAGGTTACTATTGGACAAGGATATGAACGAGAAATTCAGGAACGACGACTCCGATCCAAATTATGGATGCTCAAATGGTCTGGGAATAGTGCGATTCCTGTCAGGAATGAAAGAGAACTAAACTACCTTTTAGATGACCAAAAATTGAGCCAATCCGACATCAAACGAGGGAGTTATGAGCGTCATAAATGGATCGCGCAATTTGGAAAGATTAACAATCCAAATTGTTAAATGACGATAGAAGAGTTCCAACGTGCTTTTGGGATATCGAACGGTCTCAAAATTAGCCAATTATGGTCCCATTTGGAAGGTTGTCAAGTTACCATTCTCAAAATTAGCCAATTATGGACCCATTTGGAAGCTCAAAATAGTCTACATTCGACCACTATAGAGCGAGTTATGAAGGGTACTACTGGACAGGGAGATGATTGAAAAATTCAGGACTGGCAACTGCGATCCCACTTACGGATGCCTAAATGATTTCCGAATATGATAATTCCTGTTAGGATTGAAAGAGCACTAAAATGAATTTTAGATGACCAAAAATCAACCCAATCCAACCTCAAACAAGGGAGTTGTGAGCGTGTGCGTTGGATCACGCGATTCGGAAAGATTAACAACCCAAATTGTAAAATGATGATCGAAGAATTCCAAGGTGCTATTGGGATATCGAACGATCTTAGAATTAACCAATTTTAGTCCCATTTTGAAGCTTACTAAGTTACAAATCCAATAGCTCGAAATAGTCCAAATTCGACCACTGAAGAGAGAGTTATGAAGGTTACTACTGGACAAGGAGATGATGGAAAAATTCAGGACTGACGGCGGCTGCGATCCCAATTACGGTTGCCCAAATGGTCTTCGAATATGACGAATACAGTCGGGAATGAAAGACCACTAAAGTACCTTTTAAATGACCAAAACTCGACCAAATCAAACATTGAACTAGGGAGTTATGAGCGTCACCGTTGGATCGCGCGATTTGTAAAGATTAACAATCCAAATTGCTAAATGACGATAAAAGAGTTACTACGTGCTTTCGGGATATCGACTAGTCTCGGAATTAGCCAATTATGGTCCCATTCGGAAGCTTGTAAAGTTACCATTCCAATGAGCTCAAAATAGTCTAAATTTGACCACTGAAGAGAGAGTTATGAAGGTTACTATTGGACAAGGATATGAACGAGAAATTCAGGAACGACAACTGCGATCCAATTTATGGATGCTCAAATGGTCTCGGAATACGGCGATTCTTGTCAGCAATAAAAGAGCACTAAAGTACCATTTAGATGACCCAAAATGGACCCAATCCGACATCGAACGAGGGAGTTATGAGCGTGTCTGTTGGATAGCATGATTTGAAAAGATTAATAACCCAAATTTTAAAATGACGGTCGAAGAGTTCCAAAGTGCTTCTGGGTTATCAAACGGTCTAACAATGAGCGAATTATGGTCCCATTCGGAAGCTTGTCAAGTTAATAATCCAATGATCTCAAAATATTCTAAATTTGACCACTGAGGAAAGAGTTTTATGAAGGTTACTATTGGACAAGGATATGAACGAGAAATTCAGGAACGACGACTGCGATCCAATTTATGGATGCTCAAATGGTCTGGGAATACTGCGATTCCTGTCAGGAATGAAAGAGAACTAAACTACCTTTTAGATGACCAAAAATTGAGCCAATCCGACATCAAACGAGGGAGTTATGAGCGTCATAATTGGATCGCGCAATTTGGAAAGATTAACAATCCAAATTGTTAAATGACGATAGAAGAGTTCCAACGTGCTTTTGGGATATCGAACGGTCTCAAAATTAGCCAATTATGGTCCCATTTGGAAGCTTGTCAAGTTACCATTCTAATGAGCTCAAAATAGTCTACATTCGACCACTATAGAGCGAGTTATGAAGGGTACTACTGGACAGGGAGTTGAATGAAAAATTCAGGACTGGCAACTGTGGTCCCACTGATGGATGCATAAATGATTTCCGAATATGATAATTCCTGTCAGGATTGAAAGAGCACTAAAATGAATTTTAGATGACCAAAAATCAACCCAATCCAACCTCAAACAAGGGAGTTGTGAGCGTGTGCGTTGGATCACGCGATTCGGAAAGATTAACAACCCAAATTGTAAAATGATGATCGAAGAATTCCAAGGTGCTATTGGGATATCGAACGGTCTTAGAATTAGCCAATTTTAGTCCCATTTTTAAGCTTACTAAGTTACAAATCAAATAGGTCAAAATAGTCCAAATTCGACCACTGAAGAGAGAGTTATGAAGGTTACTACTGGACAAGGAGATGAAGGAAAAATTCAGGACTGACGGCGGCTGCGATCCCAATTACGGTTGCCCAAATGGTCTTCGAATATGACGACTACAGTCGGGAATGAAAGACCACTAAAGTACCTTTTAAATGACCAAAACTCGACCAAATTGGACATCGAACTAGGGAGTTATGAGCGTCACCGTTGGATCGCACGATTTGTAAAGATTAACAATCCAAATTGCTAAATGATGATAAAAGAGTTACAACGTGCTTTCGGGATATCGAACGGTCTCGGAATTAGCCAATTATGGTCCCATTCGGAAGCTTGTAAAGTTACCATTCCAATGAGCTTAAAATAGTCTAAATTTGACCACTGAAGAGAGAGTTATGAAGGTTACTATTGGACAAGGATATGAACGAGAAATTCAGGAACGACGACTGCGATCCAATTTATGGATGCTCGAATGGTCTCGGAATATGGCGATTCTTGTCAGGAATAAAAGAGCACTAAAGTACCATTGAGATGACCCGAAATTGACCCAAACAGACATCGAACGAGGGAGTTCTGAGCGTGTCCGTTGGATAGCAGGATTTGGAAAGATTAATAACCCAAATTTTAAAATGACGGTCGAAGAGTTCCAAAGTGCTTTTAGGTTATCGAACGGTCTGAGAATGAGCCAATTACGGTCCCATTCGGAAGCTTGTCAAGTTACTAATCCAATGAGCTCAAAATATTCTAAATTTGACCACTGAGGAAAGAGTTTTATGAAGGTTACTATTGGACAAGGATATGAACGAGAAATTCAGGAACGACGACTCCGATCCAATTTATGGATGCTCAAATGGTCTGGGAATAATGCGATTCCTGTCAGGAATGAAAGAGAACTAAACTACCATTTTGATGACTAAAAATTGAGCCAATCCGACATCAAACGAGGGAGTTATGAGCGTCATAAATGGATCGCGCAATTTGGAAAGTTTAACAATCCAAATTGTTAAATGACGATAGAAGAGTTCCAACGTGCTTTTGGGATATCGAACGGTCTCAAAATTAGCCAATTATGGTCCCATTTGGAAGCTTGTCAAGTTACCATTCTAATGAGCTCAAAATAGTCTACATTCGACCACTATAGAGTGAGTTATGAAGGGTACTACTGGACAGGGGGATGAATGAAAAATTCAGGACTGGCAACTGCGATCCCACTTACGGATGCCTAAATGATTTCCGAATATAATAATTCCTATCAGGATTGAAAGAGCACTAAAATGAATTTTAGATGACCAAAAATTAACCCAATCCAACCTCAGACAAGGGAGTTGTGAGCGTGTGCATTGGATCACGCGATTCGGAAAGATTAACAACCCAAATTGTAAAATGATGATCGAAGAATTCCAAGGTGCTATTGGGATATCGAACAGTCTTAGAATTAGCCAATTTTAGTCCAATTTTGAAGCTTACTAAGTTACAAATCAAATAGCTCAAAATAGTTAAAATTCGACCACTAAAGAGAGAGTTATGAAGGTTACTACTGGACAAGGAGATGAAGGAAAAATTCAGGACTGACAGCGGCTGCGATCCCAATTACGGTTGCCCAAATGGTCTTCGAATAAGAAGAATACAGTCGGGAATGAAACACCACTAAACTACCTTTTAAATGACCAAAACTCGACCAAATCGGACATCGAACTAGGGAGTTATGAGCGTCACCGTTGGATCGCGCGATATGTAAAGATTAACAATCCAAATTGCTAAATGACGATAAAAGAGTTACAACGTGCTTTCGGGATATCGAACGGTCTCGGAATTAGCCAATTATGGTCCCATTCGGAAGCTTGTATAGTTACCATTCCAATGAGCTCAAAATAGTCTAAATTTGACCACTGAAGAGAGAGTTATGAAGGTTACTATTGGACAAGGATATGAACGAGAAATTCAAGAACGACGACTGCGATCCAATTTATGGATGCTCAAATGGTCTCGGAATACGGCGATTCTTGTCAGGAATAAAAGAGCACTAAAGTACCATTTAGATGACCCAAAATTGACCCAATCCGACATCGAACGAGGGAGTTATGAGCGTGTCCGTTGGATAGCATGATTTGGAAAGATTAATAACCCAAATTTTAAAATGACGGTCGAAGAGTTCCAAAGTGCTTTTGGGTTATCGAACGGTCTGACAATGAGTCAATTCTGGTCCCATTCGGAAGCTTGTCAAGTTACTAATCCAATGAGCTCAAAATATTCTAAATTTGACCACTGAGGAAAGAGTTTTATGAAGGTTACTATTGGACAAGGATTTGAACGAGAAATTCAGGAACGACGACTCCGATCCAATTTATGGATGCTCAAATGGTCTGGGAATACTGCGATTCCTATCAGGAAAGAAAGAGAACTAAACTACCTTCTAGATGACCAAAAATTGAGCCAATCCGACATCCAACGAGGGAGTTATGAGCGTCATAATTGGATCACGGAATTTGGAAAGATTAACAATCCTAATTGTTAAATGACGATAGAAGAGTTCCAACGTGCTTTTGGGATATCGAACGGTCTCAAAATTAGCCAATTATGGTCCCATTTGGAAGCTTGTCAAGTTACCATTCTAATGAGCTCAAAATAGTCTATATTCGACCACTATAGAGCGAGTTATGAAGGGTACTACTGGACAGGGAGATGAATGAAAAATTCAGGACTGGCAACTGCGGTCCCACTTACGGATGCCTAAATGATTTCCGAATATGATAATTCCTGTCAGGATTGAAAGAGCACTAAAATAAATTTTAGATGACCAAAAATCAACCCAATCCAACCTCAAACAAGGGAGTTGTGAGCGTGTGGGTTGGATCACGCGATTCGGATAGATTAACAACCCAAATTGTAAAATGATGATCGAAGAATTCGAAGGTGCTATTGGGATATCGAACGGTCTTAGAATTAGCCAATTTTAGTCCCATTTTGAAGCTTACTAAGTTACAAATCCAATAGCTCAAAATAGTCCAAATTCGACCACTGAAGAGAGAGTTATGAAGGTTACTACTGGACAAGGAGATGAAGGAAAAATTCAGGACTGACGGCGGCTGCGATCCCAATTACGGTTGCCCAAATGGTCTTCGAATATGACGAATACAGTCGGGAATGAAAGACCACTAAAGTACCTTTTAAATGACCAAAACTCGACCAAATCGGACATCGAACTAGGGAGTTATGAGCGTCACCGTTGGATCGCGCGATTTGTAAAGATTAACAATCCAAATTGCTAAATGACGATAAAAGAGTTACAACGTGCTTTCGGGATATCGAACGATCTCGGAATTAGCCAATTATGGTCCCATTCGGAAGCTTGTAAAGTTACCATTCCAATGAGCTCAAAATAGTCTAAATTTGACTACTGAAGAGAGAGTTATGAAGGTTACTATTGGACAAGGATATGAACGAGAAATTTAGGAACGACGACTGCGATCCAATTTATGGATGCTCAAATGGTCTTGGAATGCGGCGATTCTTGTCAGGAATAAAAGACCACTAAAGTACCATTTAGATGACCCAAAATTGACCCAATCCGACATCGAACGAGTGAGTTATGAGCGAGTCAGTTGGATAGCACGATTTGGAAAGATTTATAACCCAAATATAAAAACGACGGTCGAAGAGTTCCAAAGTGATTTTGGGTTATCGAACGGTCTGACAATGAGCCAATTATGGTCCCATTCGGAAGCTTGTCAAGTTACTAATCCAATGAGCTCAAAATATTCTAAATTTGACCACCGAGGAAAGAGTTTTATGAAGGTTACTAGGGGACAAGGATATGAACGAGAAATTCAGGAACGACGAATGCGATCCAATTTATGGATGCTCAAATAGTCTGGGAATACTGCGATTCCTGTCAGGAATGAAAGAGAACTAAACTACCTTTTAGATGACCAAAAATTGAGCCAATCCGACATCAAACAAGGGAGTTATGAGCGTCATAATTGGATCGCGCAATTTGGAAAGATTAACAATCTAAATTGTTAAATGACGATAGAAGAGTTCCAACGTGCTTTTGGGATATCGAACGGTCTCAAAATTAGCCAATTATGGTCCCTTTTAGAAGCTTGTCAAGTTACCATTCTAATGAGCTCAAAATAGTCTACATTCGACCACTATAGAGCGAGTTATGAAGGGTACTACTGGACAGGGAGATGAATGAAAAATTCAGGACTGGCAACTGCGATCCCACTTACGGATGCCTAAATGATTTCTGAATATGATAATTCCTGTCAGGATCGAAAGAGCACTAAAATGAATTTTAGATGACCAAAAATCAACCCAATCCAACCTCAAACAAGGGAGTTGTGAGCGTGTGCCTTGGATCACGCGATTCGGAAAGATTAACAACCCAAATTGTAAAATGATGATCGAAGAATTCCAAGGTGCTATTGGGATATCGAACGGTCTTAGAATTAGCCAATTTTAGTCCCATTTTGAAGCTTACTAAGTTACAAATCCAATAGCTCAAAATAGTCCAAATTCGACCACTGAAGAGAGAGTTATGAAGGTTACTACTGGACAAGGAGATGAAGGAAAAATTCAGGACTGACGGCGGCTGCGATCCCAATTACGGTTGCCCAAATGGTCTTCGAATATGACAAATACAGTCGGGAATGAAAGACCACTAAAGTACCTTTTAAATGACCAAAACTCGACCAAATCGAACATCGAACTAGGGAGTTATGAGCGTCACCGTTGGATCGCGCGATTTGTAAAGATTAACAATCCAAATTGCTAAATGACGATAAAAGAGTTACAGCGTGCTTTCGGGATATCGAACGATCTCGGAATTAGCCAATTATGGTCCCATTCGGAAGCTTCTAAAGTTACCATTCCAATGAGCTCAAAATAGTCTAAATTTGACCACTGAAGAGAGAGTTATGAAGGTTACTATTGGACAAGGATATGAACGAGAAATTCAGGAACGACGACTGCGATCCAATTTATGGATGCTCAAATGGTCTTGGAATGCGGCGATTCTTGTCAGGAATAAAAGAGCACTAAAGTACCATTTAGATGACCCAAGATTGACCCAATCCGACATCGAACGAGGGAGTTATGAGCGTGTCCGTTGGATAGCATGATTTGGAAAGATTAATAACCCAAATTTTAAATTGACGGTCGAAGAGTTCCAAAGTGCTTTTGGGTTATCGAACGGTCTGACAATGAGCCAATTATGGACCCATTCGGAAGCTTGTCAAGTTACTAATCCAATGAGCTCAAAATATTCTAAATTCGACCACTGAGGAAAGAGTTTTATGAAGGTTACTATTGGACAAGGATATGAACGAGAAATTCAGGAACGACGACTGCGATCCAATTTATGGATGCTCAAATGGTCTGGGAATACTGCGATTCCTGTCAGGAATGAAAGAGAACTAAACTACCTTTTAGATGACCAAAAATTGAGCCAATCCGACATCAAACGAGGGAGTTATGAGCGTCATAATTGGATCGCGCAATTTAGAAAGATTAACAATCCAAATTGTTAAATGACGATAGAAGAGTTTCAACGTGCTTTTGGGATATCGAATGGTCTCAAAATTAGCCAATTATGGTCCCATTTAGAAGCTTGCCAAGTTACCATTCTAATGAGCTCAAAATAGTCTACATTCGACCACTATAGAGCGAGTTATGAAGGGTACTACTGGACAAGGAGATGAATGAAAAATTCAGGACTGGAAACTGCGGTCCCACTTACGGATGCATAAATGATTTCCGAATATGATAATTCCTGTCAGGATTGAAAGAGCACTAAAATGAATTTTAGATGACCAAAAATCAACCCAATCCAACCTCAAACAAGGGAGTTGTGAGCGTGTGCGTTGGATCACGCGATTCGGAAAGATTAACAACCCAAATTGTAAAATGATGATCGAAGAATTCTAAGGTGCTATTGGGATATCGAACGGTCTTAGAATTAGCCAATTTTAGTCCCATTTTTAAGCTTACTAAGTTACAAATCAAATAGCTCAAAATAGTCCAAATTCAACCACTTAAGAGAGAGTTATGAAGGTTACTACTGGACAAGGAGATGAAGGAAAAATTCAGGACTGACGGCGGCTGCGATCCCAATTACGGTTGCCCAAATGGTCTTCGAATATGACGAATACAGTCGGGAATGAAAGATCACTAAAGTACCTTTTAAATGACCAAAACTCGACCAAATCGGACATCGAACTAGGGAGTTATGAGCGTCACCGTTGGATCGCGCGATTTGTAAAGATTAACAATCCAAATTGCTAAATGACGATAAAAGAGTTACAACGTGCTTTCGGGATATCGAACGGTCTCGGAATTAGCCAATTATGGTCCCATTCGGAAGCTTGTAAAGTTACCATTCCAATGAGCTCAAAATAGTCTAAATTTGACCACTGAAGAGAGAGTTATGAAGGTTACTATTGGATAAGGATATGAACGAGAAATTCAGGAACGACGACTGCGATCCAATTTATGGATGCACAAATGGTTTCGGAATACGGCGATTCATGTCAGGAATAAAAGAGCACTAAAGTACCATTTAGATGACCCAAAATTGACCCAATCCGACATCGAACGAGGGAGTTATGAGCATGTCCGTTGGATAGCATGATTTGGAAAGATTAACAATCCAAATTGTTAAATGATGATAGAAGAGTTCCAAAGTGCTTTTGGGTTATCGAACGGTCTGACAATGAGCCAATTATTGTCCCATTCGGAAGCTTGTCAAGTTACTAATCCAATGAGCTCAAAATATTCTAAATTTGACCACTGAGGAAAGAGTTTTATGAAGGTTACTATTGGACAAGGATATGAACGAGAAATTCAGGAACGACGACTCCGATACAATTTATGGATGCTCAAATGGTCTGGGAATACTGCGATTCTTGTCAGGAATGAAAGAGAACTAAACTACCTTTTAGATGACCAAAAATTGAGCCAATCCGACATCAAACGAGGGAGTTATGAGCGTCATAATTGGATCGCGCAATTTGGAAAGATTAACAATCCAAATTGTTAAATGACGATAGAAGAGTTCCAACGTGCTTTTGGGATATCGAACGGTCTCAAAATTAGCCAATTATGGTCCCATTTGGAAGCTTGTCAAGTTACCATTCTAATGAGCTCAAAATAGTCTACATTCGACCACTATAGAGCGAGTTATGAAGGGTACTACTGGACAGGGAGATGAATGAAAAATTCAGGACTGGCAACTGCGATCCCACCTACAGATGCCTAAATGATTTTCGAATATGATAATTCCTGTCAGGATTGAAAGAGCACTAAAATGAATTTTAGATGACCAAAAATCAACCCAATCCAACCTCAAACAAGGGAGTTGTGAGCGTGTACGTTGGATGACGCGATTCGGAAAGATTAACAACCCAAATTGTAAAATGATGATCGAAGAATTCCAAGGTGCTATTGGGATATCGAACGGTCTTAGAATTAGCCAATTTTAGTCCCATTTTGAAGCTTACTAAGTTACAAATTCAATTGCTCAAAATAGTCCAAATTCGACCACTGTAGAGAGAGTTATGAAGGTTACTACTGGACAAGGAGATGAAGGAAAAATTCAGGACTGACGGCGGCTGCGATCCCAATTACGGTTGCCCAAATGGTCTTCGAATATGACGAATACAGTCAGGAATGAAAGACCACTAAAGTACCTTTTAAATGACCAAAACTCGACCAAATCGGACATCGAACTAGGGAGTTATGAGCGTCACTGTTGGATCGCGCGATTTGTAAAGATTAACAATCCAAATTGCTAAATGACGATAAAAGAGTTACAACGTGCTTTCGGGATATCGAACGGTCTCGAAATTAGCCAATTATGGTCCCATTCGGAAGCTTGTAAAGTTACCATTCCAATGAGCTCAAAATAGTCTAAATTTGACCACTGAAGAGAGAGTTATGAAGGTTACTATTGGACAAGGATATGAACGAGAAATTCAGGAACGACGACTGCGATCCAATTTATGGATGCTCAAATGGTCTTGGAATACGGCGATTCTTGTCAGGAATAAAAGAGCACTAAAGTACCATTTAGATGACCCAAAATTGACCCAATCCGACATCGAACGAGGGAGTTATGAGCGTGTCCGTTGGATAGAATGATTTGGAAAGATTAATAACCCAAATATAAAAATGACGGTCGAAGAATTCTAAAGTGATTTTGGGTTATCGAACGGTCTGACAATGAGCTAATTATGGTCCCATTCAGAAGCTTGTAAAGTTACCATTCCAATGAGCTCAAAATAGTCTAAATTTGACCACTGAAGAGAGAGTTATGAAGGTTACTATTGGACAAGGATATGAACGAGAAATTCAGGAACGACAACTGCGATCCAATTTATGGATGCACAAATGGTCTCGGAATACGGCGATTCTTATCAGGAATAAAAGAGCACTAAAGTACCATTTAGATGACCCAAAATTGACCCAATCCGACATCGAACGAGGGAGTTATGAGCGTGTCCGTTGGATAGTATGATTTGGAAAGATTAATAACCCAAATTTTAAAATGACGGTCGAAGAGTTCCAAAGTGCTTTTGGGTTATCGAACGGTCTGACAATGAGCCAAATATGGTCCCATTCGGAAGCTTGTCAAGTTAGTAATCCAATGAGCTCAAAATATTCTAAATTTGACCACTGAGGAAAGAGTTTTATAAAGGTTACTATTGGACAAGGATATGAACGAGAAATTCAGGAACGACGACTCCGATCCAAATTATGGATGCTCAAATGGTCTGGGAATAGTGCGATTCCTGTCAGGAATGAAAGAGAACTAAACTACCTTTTAGATGACCAAAAATTGAGCCAATCCGACATCAAACGAGGGAGTTATGAGCGTCATAAATGGATCGCGCAATTTGGAAAGATTAACAATCCAAATTGTTAAATGACGATAGAAGAGTTCCAACGTGCTTTTGGGATATCGAACGGTCTCAAAATTAGCCAATTGTGGTCCCATTTGGAAGGTTGTCAAGTTACCATTCTCAAAATTAGCCAATTATGGACCCATTTGGAAGCTCAAAATAGTCTACATTCGACCACTATAGGGCGAGTTATGAAGGGTACTACTGGACAGGGAGATGATTGAAAAATTCAGGACTGGCAACTGCGATCCCACTTACGGATGCCTAAATGATTTCCGAATATGATAATTCCTGTTAGGATTGAAAGAGCACTAAAATGAATTTTAGATGACCAAAAATCAACCCAATCCAACCTCAAACAAGGGAGTTGTGAGCGTGTGCGTTGGATCACGCGATTCAGAAAGATTAACAACCCAAATTGTAAAATGATGATCGAAGAATTCCAAGGTGCTATTGGGATATCGAACGGTCTTAGAATTAGCCAATTTTAGTCCCATTTTTAAGCTTACTAAGTTACAAATCAAATAGCTCAAAATAGTCCAAATTCAACCACTTAAGAGAGAGTTATGAAGGTTACTACTGGACAAGGAGATGAAGGAAAAATTCAGGACTGACGGCGGCTGCGATCCCAATTACGGTTGCCCAAATGGTCTTCGAATATGACAAATACAGTTGGGAATGAAAGACCACTAAAGTACCTTTTAAATGACCAAAACTCGACCAAATCGGACATCGAACTAGGGAGTTTTGAGCGTCACTGTAACGCCCGTGAAAAATCCATCCTTGGGCTCGAGTACCAACTCGACCCGAATTTGCGTAGAATTCATTCCTTTGGAAAATTTGACTAGGTTAGCTAGTGCAACGTTAGAATAGCTGGGAAATGGTCCCTGATCACTTTAAATACGTTCTACAAGGCCCGAAGCGAGTGGAACTAAGGGTGCTATAATGCTCTAAAGCCTCGGATCAAACTCTAAGCCGGTTTGTTCTCTGGACCACTTTGAATCTTTGTATTGGATCTAGACCGCACGTTGAAAGTCCGATACCTCCTATCTTAGACCGTTAGGACCGTCTAGCTGGGCTTGACACTCATTCCAAAAATCAAGTCAAACCGATTATTACAGGCTATTTCATTGAGCCCGGACCGAAGAGAGTGTGAATAGGGACATAGTTGGAATTTCAAATTCAAATCTGGCACACAAATTTGACGCATCAGTATTAAGCATTCTGACCGTCAGAATACAGCCAAATTACACCCTTGGATCAGGAAAAATATCTATTATATATCACGGGACTTATAGGCCTGATCTTGGTGCGGTGACCGTTAAACTGAAACTGGGCCGCCACGTGCGATCTGGGAACCCAACCGGTCTGAAAACTGGATGTATGCTAGATCTAGTATGCATGAGCTTAAGTCCGACCGCATCTGGCCTGGGGACCTCCAGAAATGCCCTTTTGGACCGAAACGGCCCCGATTTGGTTAGGCACCAAGTAAACATTGTTCCCAAGCCTATTTTGGGAATGTTTTAGGCTATAAAAGGGGTTGAAACCCTCACTCCTCTCTCCCATCCGAATTTGAGAGAAGCCCTAGCTTGGGAGAGAGAAAAAGAGTGAGAGATTGTGAGAGAGTGGGAGAGTTCTTCCCGCCACTTGTGCTACGTGTTGCACGTGCTTAAGCGACACTCCTCTACCGCTTTCCCGGCGATTCCACCGCAATCCTAGGTAAGTAAAAACCCTAAATAGTTGGTGATTTGAGTTTTTCTTGTTTCCATAGCGATGTAGCTTATGGATCTTATGTATTAGGCTCCTTACTCGCCGTAGACGAACCATATACACTCCGCTTCAATTCCCGAGTCTACAAGACACTAGGTGAGGATTTTAGACGCTTTGATTGACGGTTCCCAACGCTTTCAATGTCGTTTAATAGTAGATTCTTGACGGCATCGCCGTTTGACATGTACAAAATGCTCTCCGTTTCCCGTTTCGTAAGCTAACGAAGAATATGAGATTTAGGGAATTTTAGTCATTTGTAGGAAGTACTGTTTACATTCATATTTTGCTGAAGTGATTGACATGGTTTGTTGTCGCATTAGGAAGTTAGGAATGCGTGCATAATTAGTTTGGCGAAGAGGTTCGCCTAGTTGCACACTTTGGGTCGACATACCATATGTAGACTTAAGTGTGTAGTGTATGTGTTTGTATAAATGTTTGTATTAGTATGTATTGAATTAAATGATGTTATATGATAGTTTGTGATTGATTTTTCAACTATTATGCTGACCTAGATGATTTTCTACATGTTGATAAAATGCATGATTTCATTACATGCATTGAATGTATGTGCTTGAGGATTTGCTTAAGTTGAATATGCATGGGAAGTATGCCTTGAAGATTTGCTTAAGTTGAATGTTATAACATGTGCTAACATGCTCACATGATGTATTTCAATTCCAATACCTTTTATAGTGATTCCATAGATGTGTGGGACTTGACTTAGTCCAGGCAGTCGGTAACCGAGCGAATTCGTGGCTGACTGGTCATAGCCACGAATGACGCGTCGATGAACGTGATTCGTGTTGAGAGTTGGCGGCAGTGGTTAGGCCACGCGAAGTATTTTACGCACTTCATGTCGTTCAATTCGAGATGCGATCGCGCTAGTCGAGCCCGTCAAGTAACCCGACTGGCCGATGTTTGTTCACCTTGTATGTAACATAACTGCTTGAACCTAGGGTACTGAACTTACCATTGTAAACCCTATTAACCGTGGTACCTTGATCCACAAAGACTCATGAGCCGGGCATGGTGGTATGGGACACCGTGGTCGAGCTGTCGGCCTACGCTGGGGTCACAAACCTCCCCGTAGTGACCAGTGAGCACCTAGACTCGTGAGCAGATTATGGTGGTATGGGACACTATATTCTAGCTGTCGGCCTACACTGATCAGGCGACGAGCCCTTTGTAGTGACCGCGAGCGTATTCTGAGTTCACGGGAGGCGACGACCCTTCCGTGCAGTAGAGTACAGTAGGCCTGTATTGATAAGGTGATGGGGGAGCGGTGCAACGAGTGCGAGCAACAGCCCTGGCAGCCCTTGCAGTGACCTACGAAATGTACATCGTATGAGATTACTAGGAGTGACGACCCTAGACAGGATCCTTGTTGGGATTGATACAAGGGAGGTACCTTAGTTTCTCAATCCTGCTGTTTGAATGGACTAATAACAACTTGGTAATCATATCACCATAGCATTGCATGTGCCTGGAAGATGTGGAGCACTCTAGGGAGTGTGGCATGCCGCGGTCGTAAGATGTTGCCGTATGAGGGTGATCGTCGGTGAGGGCATACATCACGTCATATCATCTTGCATTAACAACAGTTTTAGGACTTGTCTGATTTACTGCTTTACTATTATCGCGTGATTGAATTGTGAACATGCTAATCTTTGCTCTATGATTCCACTGAGTTGATCACTCATTCCCACGTTACGGGATGGTGTTTGCAACACCCACCAGACCCTGTTGTAGTTGCAGGTGACGATGAGATCCAGGAGGTGGAGCTAGATGATGACGATGACCAGGATGAGTTCTCGTATATGCAGTATCATGACGGCTTCCCGTAGGTGACCTGGATCGAGGGGACATCAGTGGGACTTTTCTTTTTGAACATTATTCTTTTGTTATGTACATGTATATGAGACTCAGAGATGTAGTCATACTTTGGAGACAGTTGAGATTACTTTGTTTTTCCATACAGTGATATATATCTTGTTTAGTCTTCCGCTTGCTTTTATCACTGGATCTGAAGTATGAATTGCAGTTTTGGTATACTTTTACTCATGTGAATGCTTTAAATCAGACAACATTGAATCATAACCATTTTTGTTGCATAAGTGACGGTCTGGAACTCGGGAGTTGAGTTTATACACGACCCCCGATTTTCAGGGTGTTACAGTCACCGTTGGATCGCGCGATTTGTAAAGATTAACAATCCAAATCGCTAAATGACGATAAAAGAGTTACAACGTGCTTTCGGGATATCGAACGGTCTCGGAATTAGCCAATTATGGTCCCATTCGGAAGCTTGTAAAGTTACCATTCCAATGAGCTCAAAATAGTCTAAATTTGACCACTGAAGAGAGAGTTATGAAGGTTACTATTGGACAAGGATATGAACGAGAAATTCAGGAACGACGACTGCGATCCAATTTATGGATGCTCAAATGGTCTCGGAATACGGCGATTCTTGTCAGGAATAAAAGAGCACTAAAGTACCATTTAGATGACCCAAAGTTGACCCAATCCGACATCGAACGAGGGAGTTATGAGCGTGTCCGTTGGATAGCATGATTTGGAAAGATTAACAATCCAAATTGTTAAATGATGATAGAAGAGTTCCAAAGTGCTTTTAGGTTATCGAACGGTCTGACAATGAGCCAATTATGGTCCCATTCGGAACCTTGTCAAGTTACTAATCCAATGAGCTCAAAATATTCTAAATTTGACCACTGAGGAAAGAGTTTTATGAAGGTTACTATTGGACAAGGATATGAACGAGAAATTCAGGAACGACGACTCCGATCCAATTTATGGATGCTCAAATGGTCTAGGAATACTGCGATTCCTGTCAGGAATGAAAGAGAACTAAACTACCATTTTGATGACTAAAAATTGAGCCAATCCGACATCAAACGAGAGAGTTACGAGCGTCATAAATGGATCGCGCAGTTTGGAAAGATTAACAATCCAAATTGTTAAATGACGATAGAAGAGTTCCAACGTGCTTTTGGGATATCGAACGGTCTCAAAATTAGCCAATTATGGTCCCATTTGGAAGCTTGTCAAGTTACCATTCTAATGAGCTCAAAATAGTCTACATTCGACCACTATAGAGCGAGTTATGAAGGGTACTACTGGACAGGGAGATGAATGAAAAATTCAGGACTGGCAACTGCGATCCCACTTACGTATGCCTAAATGATTTCCGAATATGATAATTCCTGTCAGGATTGAAAGAGCACTAACATGAATTTTAGATGACCAAAAATCAACCCAATCCAACCTCAAACAAGGGAGTTGTGAGTGTGTGCGTTGGATCACGCGATTCGAAAAGATTAACAACCCAAATTGTAAAATGATGATCGAAGAATTCCAAGGTGCTATTGGGATATCGAACGGTCTTAGAATTAGCCAATTTTAGTCCCATTTTGAAGCTTACTAAGTTACAAATCCAATAGCTCAAAATAGTCCAAATTCAACCACTGAAGAGAGAGTTATGAAGGTTGATGAAGGAAAAATTCAGGACTGACGGCGGCTGCGATCCCAATTACGGTTGCCCAAATGGTCTTCGAATATGACGAATACAGTTAGGAATGAAAGACCACTAAAGTACCTTTTAAATGATCAAAACTCGACCAAATCGGACATCGAACTAGGGAGTTATGAGCGTCACCGTTGGATCGCGCGATTTGTAAAGATTAACAATCCAAATCGCTAAATGACGATAAGAGAGTTACAACGTGCTTTCGGGATATCGAACGGTCTCGGAATTAGCCAATTATGGTCCCATTCGGAAGCTTGTAAAGTTACCATTCCAATGAGCTCAAAATAGTCTAAATTTGACCACTGAAGAGAGAGTTATGAAGGTTACTATTGGACAAGGATATGAACGAGAAATTCAGGAACGACGACTGCGATCCAATTTATGGATGCTGAAATGGTCTCGGAATATGGCGATTCTTGTCAGGAATAAAAGAGAACTAAAGTACCATTTAGATGACCCAAGATTGACCCAATCCGACATCGAACGAGGGAGTTATGAGCGTGTCCGTTGAATAGCATGATTTGGAAAGATTAATAACCCAAATTTTAAATTGACGGTCGAAGAGTTCCAAAGTGCTTTTGGGTTATCGAACGGTCTGACAATGAGCCAATTATGGACCCATTCGGAAGCTTGTCAAGTTACTAATCCAATGAGCTCAAAATATTCTAAATTCGACCACTGAGGAAAGAGTTTTATGAAGGTTACTATTGGACAAGGATATGAACGCGAAATTCAGGAACGACGACTCCGATCCAATTTATGGATGCTCAAATGGTCTGGGAATACTGCGATTCCTGTCAGGAATGAAAGAGAACTAAACTACCTTTTAGATGACCAAAAATTGAGCCAATCCGACATCAAACGAGGGAGTTATGAGCGTCATAATTGGATCGCGCAATTTAGAAAGATTAACAATCCAAATTGTTAAATGACGATAGAAGAGTTTCAACGTGCTTTTGGGATATCGAATGGTCTCAAAATTAGCCAATTATGGTCCCATTTAGAAGCTTGTCAACTTACCCTTCTAATGAGCTCAAAATAGTCTACATTCGACCACTATAGAGCGAGTTATGAAGGGTACTACTGGACAGGGAGTTGAATGAAAAATTCAGGACTGGAAACTGCGGTCCCACTTACGGATGCATAAATGATTTCCGAATATGATAATTCCTGTCAGGATTGAAAGAGCACTAAAATGAATTTTAGATGACTAAAAATCAACCCAATCCAACCTCAAACAAGGGAGTTGTGAGCGTGTGCGTTGGATCACGCGATTCGAAAAGATTAACAACCCAAATTGTATAATGATGATCGAAGAATTCCAAGGTGCTATTGGGATATCGAACGGTCTTAGAATTAGCCAATTTTAGTCCCATTTTGAAGCTTACTAAGTTACAAATCCAATAGCTCAAAATAGTCCAAATTCGACCACTGAAGAGAGAGTTATGAAGGTTACTACTGGACAAGGAGATGAAGGAAAAATTCAGGACTGACGGCGGCTGCGATCCCAATTACGGTTGCCCAAATGGTCTTCGAATATGACGAATACTGTCGGGAATGAAAGACCACTAAAGTACCTTTTAAATGACCAAAACTCGACCAAATCGGACATCGAACTAGGGAGTTATGAGCGTCACCGTTGGATCGCGCGATTTGTAAAGATTAACAATCCAAATTGCTAAATGACGATAAAAGAGTTACAACGTGCTTTCGGGATATCGAACGGTCTCGGAATTAGCCAATTATGGTCCCATTCGGAAGCTTGTAAAGTTACCATTCCAATGAGCTCAAAATAGTCTAAATTTGACCACTGAAGAGAGAGTTATGAAGGTTACTATTGGACAAGGATATGAACGAGAAATTTAGGAACGACGACTGCGATCCAATTTATGGATGCTCAAATGGTCTTGGAATGCGGCGATTCTTGTCAGGAATAAAAGAGCACTAAAGTACCATTTAGATGACCCAAAATTGACCCAATCCGACATCGAATGAGTGAGTTATGAGCGAGTCAGTTGGATAGCACGATTTGGAAAGATTAATAACCCAAATATAAAAATGACGGTCGAAGAGTTCCAAAGTGATTTTGGGTTATCGAACGGTCTGACAATGAGCCAATTATGGTCCCATTCGGAAGCTTGTCAAGTTACTAATCCAATGAGCTCAAAATATTCTAAATTTGACTACCGAGGAAAGAGTTTTATGTAGGTTACTAGTGGACAAGGATATGAACAAGAAATCCAGGAACGACGAATGCGATCCAATTTATGGATGCTCAAATGGTCTGGGAATACTGCGATTCCTGTCAGGAATGAAAGAGAACTAAACTACCTTTTAGATGACCAAAAATTGAGCCAATCCGACATCAAACGAGGGAGTTATGAGCGTCATAATTGGATCGCGCAATTTGGAAAGATTAACAATCCAAATTGTTAAATGACGATAGAAGAGTTCCAACGTGCTTTTGGGATATCGAACGGTCTCAAAATTAGCCAATTATGGTCCCTTTTAGAAGCTTGTCAAGTTACCATTCTAATGAGCTCAAAATAGTCTACATTCGACCACTATAGAGCGAGTTATGAAGGGTACTACTGGACAGGGAGATGAATGAAAAATTCAGGACTGGCAACTGCGATCCCACTTACGGATGCCTAAATGATTTCTGAATATGATAATTCCTGTCAGGATCGAAAGAGCACTAAAATGAATTTTAGATGACCAAAAATCAACCCAATCCAACCTCAAACAAGGGAGTTGTGAGCGTGTGCATTGGATCACGCGATTCGGAAAGATTAACAACCCAAATTGTAAAATGATGATCGAAGAATTCCAAGGTGCTATTGGGATATCGAACGGTCTTAGAATTAGCCAATTTTAGTCCCATTTTGAAGCTTACTAAGTTACAAATCCAATAGCTCAAAATAGTCCAAATTCGACCACTGAAGAGAGAGTTATGAAGGTTACTACTGGACAAGGAGGTGAAGGAAAAATTCAGGACTGACGGCGGCTGCGATCCCAATTACGGTTGCCCAAATGGTCTTCGAATATGACAAATACAGTCGGGAATGAAAGACCACTAAAGTACCTTTTAAATGACCAAAACTCGACCAAATCGGACATCGAACTAGGGAGTTATGAGCGTCACCGTTGGATCGCGCGATTTGTAAAGATTAACAATCCAAATTGCTAAATGACGATAAAAGAGTTACAACGTGCTTTCGGGATATCGAACGATCTCGGAATTAGCCAATTATGGTCCCATTCGGAAGCTTGTAAAGTTACCATTCCAATGAGCTCAAAATAGTCTAAATTTGACCACTGAAGAGAGAGTTATGAAGGTTACTATTGGACAAGGATATGAACGAGAAATTCAGGAACGACGACTGCGATCCAATTTATGGATGCTCAAATGATCTGGGAATGCGGCGATTCTTGTCAGGAATAAAAGAGCACTAAAGTACCATTTAGATGACCCAAGATTGACCCAATCCGACATCGAACAAGGGAGTTATGAGCGTGTCCGTTGGATAGAATGATTTGGAAAGATTAATAACCCAAATTGTTAAATGATGATAGAAGAGTTCCAAAGTGCTTTTGGGTTATCGAACGGTCTGACAATGAGCCAATTATTGTCCCATTCGGAAGCTTGTCAAGTTACTAATCCAATGAGCTCAAAATATTCTAAATTTGACCACTGAGGAAAGAGTTTTATGAAGGTTACTATTGGACAAGGATATGAACGAGAAATTCAGGAACGACGACTCGGATCCAATTTATGGATGCTCAAATGGTCTAGGAATACTGCGATTCCTGTCAGGAATGAAAGAGAACTAAACTACCTTTTAGATAACCAAAAATTGAGCCAATCCGACATCAAACGAGGGAGTTATGAGCGTCATAATTGGATCGCGCAATTTGGAAAGATTAACAATCCAAATTGTTAAATGACGATAGAAGAGTTCCAACGTGCTTTTGGGATATCGAACGGTCTCAAAATTAGCCAATTATGGTCCCATTTGGAAGCTTGTCAAGTTACCATTCTAATGAGCTCAAAATAGTCTACATTCGACCACTATAGAGCGAGTTATGAAGGGTACTACTGGACAGGGAGATGAATGAAAAATTCAGGACTGGCAACTGCGATCCCACTTACGTATGCCTAAATGATTTCCGAATATGATAATTCCTGTCAGGATTGAAAGCGCACTAAAATGAATTTTAGATGACCAAAAATCAACCCAATCCAACCTCAAACAAGGGAGTTGTGAGCGTGTGCGTTGGATCACGCGATTCGAAAAGATTAACAACCCAAATTGTAAAATGATGATCGAAGAATTCCAAGGTGCTATTGGGATATCGAACGGTCTTAGAATTAGCCAATTTTAGTCCCATTTTGAAGCTTACTAAGTTACAAATCCAATAGCTCAAAATAGTCCAAATTCGACCACTGAAGAGAGAGTTATGAAGGTTGATGAAGGAAAAATTCAGGACTGACGGCGGCTGCGATCCCAATTACGGTTGCCCAAATGGTCTTCGAATATGACGAATACAGTTGGGAATGAAAGACCACTAAAGTACCTTTTAAATGACCAAAACTCGACCAAATCGGACATCGAACTAGGGAGTTATGAGCGTCACCGTTGGATCGCGCGATTTGTAAAGATTAACAATCCAAATCGCTAAATGACGATAAAAGAGTTGCAACGTGCTTTCGGGATATCGAACGGTCTCGGAATTAGCCAATTATGGTCCCATTCGGAAGCTTGTAAAGTTACCATTCCAATGAGCTCAAAATAGTCTAAATTTGACCACTGAAGAGAGAGTTATGAAGGTTACTATTGGACAAGGATATGAACGAGAAATTCAGGAATGACGACAGCAATCCAATTTATGTATGCTCAAATGGTCTCAAAATACGGCGATTCTTGTCAGGAATAAAAGAGCACTAAAGTACCATTGAGATGACCCAAAATTGACCCAAACAGACATCGAACGAGGGAGTTCTGAGCGTGTCCGTTGGATAGCAGGATTTGGAAAGATTAATAACCCAAATTTTAAAATGACGGTCGAAGAGTTCCAAAGTGCTTTTAGGTTATCGAACGGTCTGAGAATGAGCCAATTATGGTTCCATTCGGAAGCTTCTCAAGTTACTAATCCAATGAGCTCAAAATATTCTAAATTTGACCACTGAGGAAAGAGTTTTATGAAGGTTACTATTGGACAAGGATATGAACGAGAAATT
This sequence comes from Magnolia kwangsiensis, assembly GCA_037074715.1. NCBI lineage: Eukaryota > Viridiplantae > Streptophyta > Magnoliopsida > Magnoliales > Magnoliaceae > Magnolia > Magnolia kwangsiensis. Next base: position 84,718,492 of record CM073577.1, on the reverse strand, counting down.
CAGGAACGACGACTCCGATCCAATTTATGGATGCTCAAATGGTCTGGGAATACTGCGATTCTTGTTAGGAATGAAAGAGAACTAAACTACCATTTTGATGACTAAAAATTGAGCCAATCCGACATCAAACGAGGGAGTTATGAGCGTCATAAATGGATCGCGCAATTTGGAAAGATTAACAATCCAAATTGTTAAATGACGATAGAAGAGTTCCAACGTGCTTTTGGGATATCGAACGGTCTCAAAATTAGCCAATTATGGTCCCATTTGGAAGCTTGTCAAGTTACCATTCTAATGAGCTCAAAATAGTCTACATTCGACCACTATAGAGTGAGTTATGAAGGGTACTACTGGACAGGGAGATGAATGAAAAATTCAGGACTGGCAACTGCGATCCCACTTACGGATGCCTAAATGATTTTCGAATATGATAATTCCTGTCAGGATTGAAAGAGCACTAAAACGAATTTTAGATGACCAAAAATCAACCCAATCCAACCTCAAACAAGGGAGTTGTGAGCGTGTGCGTTGGATCACGCGATTTGGAAAGATTAACAACCCAAATTGTAAAATGATGATCGAAGAATTCCAAGGTGCTATTGGGATATCGAACGGTCTTAGAATTAGCCAATTTTAGTCCCATTTTTAAGCTTACTAAGTTACAAATCAAATAGCTCAAAATAGTCCAAATTCAACCACTGAAGAGAGAGTTATGAAAGTTACTACTGGACAAGGAGATGAAGGAAAAATTCAGGACTGACGGCGGCTGCGATCCCAATTACGGTTGCCCAAATGGTCTTCGAATATGACGAATACAGTCGGGAATGAAAGACCACTAAAGTACCTTTTAAATTACCAAAACTCGACCAAATCGGACATCGAACTAGGGAGTTATGAGCGTCACCGTTGGATCGCGCGATTTGTAAAGATTAACAATCCAAATCGCTAAATGACGATAAAAGAGTTACAACGTGCTTTCGGGATATCGAACGGTCTCGGAATTAGCCAATTATGGTCCCATTCGGAAGCTTGTAAAGTTACCATTCCAATGAGCTCAAAATAGTCTAAATTTGACCACTGAAGAGAGAGTTATGAAGGTTACTATTGGACAAGGATATGAACGAGAAATTCAGGAACGACGACTGCGATCCAATTTATGGATGCTCAAATGGTCTCGGAATACGGCGATTCATGTCAGGAATAAAAGAGCACTAAAGTACCATTTAGATGACCCAAAGTTGACCCAATCCGACATCGAACGAGGGAGTTATGAGCGTGTCCGTTGGATAGCATGATTTGGAAAGATTAACAATCCAAATTGTTAAATGATGATAGAAGAGTTCCAAAGTGCTTTTAGGTTATCGAACGGTCTGACAATGAGCCAATTATGGTCCCATTCGGAAGCTTGTCAAGTTACTAATCCAATGAGCTCAAAATATTCTAAATTTGACCACTGAGGAAAGAGTTTTATGAAGGTTACTATTGGACAAGGATATGAACGAGAAATTCAGGAACGACGACTCCGATCCAATTTATGGATGCTCAAATGGTCTAGGAATACTGCGATTCCTGTCAGGAATGAAAGAGAACTAAACTACCATTTTGATGACTAAAAATTGAGCCAATCCGACATCAAACGAGAGAGTTACGAGCGTCATAAATGGATCGCGCAATTTGGAAAGATTAACAATCCAAATTGTTAAATGACGATAGAAGAGTTCCAACGTGCTTTTGGGATATCGAACGGTCTCAAAATTAGCCAATTATGGTCCCATTTGGAAGCTTGTCAAGTTACCATTCTAATGAGCTCAAAATAGTCTACATTCGACCACTATAGAGTGAGTTATGAAGGGTACTACTGGACAGGGAGATGAATGAAAAATTCAGGACTGGCAACTGCGATCCCACTTACGGATGCCTAAATGATTTTCGAATATGATAATTCCTGTCAGGATTGAAAGAGCACTAAAATGAATTTTAGATGTCCAAAAATCAACCCAATCCAACCTCAAACAAGGGAGTTGTGAGCGTGTGCGTTGGATCACGCGATTTGGAAAGATTAACAACCCAAATTGTAAAATGATGATCGAAGAATTCCAAGGTGCTATTGGGATAGCGAACGGTCTTAGAATTAGCCAATTTTAGTCCCATTTTTAAGCTTACTAAGTTACAAATCAAATAGCTCAAAATAGTCCAAATTCAACCACTGAAGAGAGAGTTATGAAAGTTACTACTGGACAAGGAGATGAAGGAAAAATTCAGGACTGACGGCGGCTGCGATCCCAATTACGGTTGCCCAAATGGTCTTCGAATATGACGAATACAGTCGGTAATGAAAGACCACTAAAGTACCTTTTAAATGACCAAAACTCGACCAAATCGGACATCGAACTAAGGAGTTATGAGCGTCACCGTTGGATCGCGCGATTTGTAAAGATTAACAATCCAAATTACTAAATGACGATAAAAGAGTTACAACGTGCTTTCGGGATATCGAACGGTCTCAGAATTAGCCAATTATGGTCCCATTCAGAAGCTTGCAAAGTTACCATTCCAATGAGCTCAAAATAGTCTAAATTTGACCACTGAAGAGAGAGTTATGAAGGTTACTATTGGACAAGGATATGAACGAGAAATTCAGGAACGACGACTGCGATCCAATTTATGGATGCTCAAATGGTCTCGGAATTCGGCGATTCTTGTCAGGAATAAAAGAGCACTAAATTACCATTGAGATGACCCAAAATTGACCCAATCCGACATCGAACGAGGGAGTTATGAGCGTGTCCGTTGGATAGCAGGATTTGGAAAGATTAATAACCCAAATTTTAAAATGACGGTCGAAGAGTTCCAAAGTGCTTTTAGGTTATCGAACGGTCTGACAATGAGCCAATTATGGTCCCATTCGGAAGCTTGTCAAGTTACTAATCCAATGAGCTCAAAATATTCTAAATTTGACCACTGAGGAAAGAGTTTTATGAAGGTTACTATTGGACAAGGATATGAACGAGAAATTCAGGAACGACGACTCCGATCCAATTTATGGATGCTCAAATGGTCTAGGAATACTGCGATTCCTGTCAGGAATGAAAGAGAACTAAACTACCATTTTGATGACTAAAAATTGAGCCAATCCGACATCAAACGAGGGAGTTATGAACGTCATAAATGGATCGCGCAATTTGGAAAGATTAACAATCCAAATTGTTAAATGACGATAGAAGAGTTCCAACGTGCTTTTGGGATATCGAACGGTCTCAAAATTAGCCAATTATGGTCCCATTTGGAAGCTTGTCAAGTTACCATTCTAATGAGCTCAAAATAGTCTACATTCGACCACTATAGAGTGAGTTATGAAGGGTACTACTGGACAGGGAGATGAATGAAAAATTCAGGACTGGCAACTGCGATCCCACTTATGGATGCCTAAATGATTTTCGAATATGATAATTCCTGTCAGGATTGAAAGAGCACTAAAATGAATTTTAGATGACCAAAAATCAACCCAATCCAACCTCAAACAACGGAGTTGTGAGCGTGTGCATTGGATCACGCGATTCGGAAAGATTAACAACCCAAATTGTAAAATGATGATCGAAGAATTCCAATGTGCTATTGGGATATTGAACGGTCTTAGAATTAGCCAATTTTAGTCCCATTTTGAAGCTTACTAAGTTACAAATCAAATAGCTCAAAATAGTTTAAATTCGACTACTGAAGAGAGAGTTATGAAGGTTACTACTGGACAAGGAGATGAAGGAAAAATTCAGGACTGACAGCGGCTGCGATCCCAATTACGGTTGCCCAAATGGTCTTCGAATATGACAAATACAGTCGGGAATGAAAGACCACTAAAGTACCTTTTAAATGACCAAAACTCGACCAAATCGGACATCGAACTAGGGAGTTATGAGCGTCACCGTTGGATCGCGCGATATGTAAAGATTAACAATCCAAATTGCTAAATGACGATAAAAGAGTTATAACGTGCTTTCGGGATATCGAACGGTCTCGGAATTAGCCAATTATGGTCCCATTCGGAAGCTTGTAAAGTTACCATTCCAATGAGCTCAAAATAGTCTAAATTTGACCACTGAAGAGAGAGTTATGAAGGTTACTAATGGACAAGGATATGAACGAGAAATTCAGGAACGACGACTGCGATCCAATTTATGGATGCTCAAATGGTCTCGGAATACGGCGATTCTTGTTAAGAATAAAAGAGTACTAAAGTACCATTTAGATGACCCAAAATTGACCCAATCCGACATCGAACGAGGGAGTTATGAGCGTGTCCGTTGGATAGCATGATTTGGAAAGATTAATAACCCAAATTTTAAAATGACGGTCGAAGAGTTCCAAAGTGCTTTTGGGTTATCGAACGGTCTGACAATGAGCCAATTATGGTCCCATTCGGAAGCTTGTCAAGTTACTAATCCAATGAGCTCAAAATATTCTAAATTTGACCACTGAGGAAAGAGTTTTATGAAGGTTACTATTGGACAAGGATATGAACGAGAAATTCAGGAACGACGACTCCGATCCAATTTATGGATGCTCAAATGGTCTAGGAATACTGCGATTCCTGTCAGGAATGAAAGAGAACTAAACTACCATTTTGATGACTAAAAATTGAGCCAATCCGACATCAAACGAGGGAGTTATGAGCGTCATAAATGGATCGCGCAATTTGGAAAGATTAACAATCCAAATTGTTAAATGATGATAGAAGAGTTCCAATGTGCTTTTGGGATATCGAACGGTCTCAAAATTAGCCAATTATGGTCCCATTTGGAAGCTTGTCAAGTTACCATTCTAATGAGCTCAAAATAGTCTACATTCGACCACTATAGAGTGAGTTATGAAGGGTACTACTGGACAGGGAGATGAATGAAAAATTCAGGACTGGCAACTGCGATCCCACTTACGGATGCCTAAATGATTTTCGAATATGATAATTCCTGTCAGGATTGAAAGAGCACTAAAATGAATTTTAGATGACCAAAAATCAACCCAATCCAACCTTAAACAAGGGTGTTGTGAGCGTGTGTGTTGGATCACGCGATTCGGAAAGATTAACAACCCAAATTGTAAAATGATGATCGAAGAATTCCAAGGTGCTATTGGGATATCGAACGGTCTTAGAATTAGCCAATTTTAGTCCCATTTTTAAGCTTACTAAGTTACAAATCCAATAGCTCAAAATAGTCCAAATTCGACCACTGAAGAGAGAGTTATGAAGGTTACTACTGGACAAGGAGATGAAGGAAAAATTCAGGACTGACGGCGGCAGCGATCCCAATTACGGTTGCCCAAATGGTCTTCGAATATGACGAATACAGTCGGGAATGAAAGACCACTAAAGTACCTTTTAAATGTCCAAAACTTGACCAAATCCGACATCGAATTAGGGAGTTATGAGCGTCACCGTTGGATCGCGCGATTTGTAAAGATTAACAATCCAAATTGCTAAATGACGATAAAAGAGTTACAACGTGCTTTCGGGATATCGAACGGTCTCGGAATTAGCCAATTATGGTCCCATTCGGAAGCTTGTAAAGTTACCATTCCAATGAGCTCAAAATAGTCTAAATTTGACCACTGAAGAGAGAGTTATGAAGGTTACTATTGGACAAGGATATGAACGAGAAATTCAGGAACGACGACTGCGATCCAATTTATGGATGCTCAAATGGTCTCGGAATACGGCGATTCTTGTCAGGAATAAAAGAGCACTAAAGTACCATTTAGATGACCCAAAATTGACCCAATCCGACATCGAACGAGGGAGTTATGATCGTGTCCGTTGGATAGCATGATTTGGAAAGATTAATAACCCAAATTTTAAAATGACGGTCGAAGAGTTCCAAAGTGCTTTTGGGTTATCGAACGGTCTGACAATGAGCCAATTATGGTCCCATTCGGAAGCTTGTCAAGTTACTAATCCAATGAGCTCAAAATATTCTAAATTTGACCACTGAGGAAAGAGTTTTATGAAGGTTACTATTGGACAAGGATATGAACGAGAAATTCAGGAACGACGACTCCGATCCAATTTATGGATGCTCAAATGGTCTGGGAATACTGCGATTCCTGTCAGGAATGAAAGAGAACTAAACTACCATTTTGATGACTAAAAATTGAGCCAATCCGACATCAAACGAGGGAGTTATGAACGTCATAAATGGATCGCGCAATTTGGAAAGATTAACAATCCAAATTGTTAAATGACGATAGAAGAGTTCCAACGTGCTTTTGGGATATCGAACGGTCTCAAAATTAGCCAATTATGGTCCCATTTGGAAGCTTGTCAAGTTACCATTCTAATGAGCTCAAAATAGTCTACATTCGACCACTATAGAGTGAGTTATGAAGGGTACTACTGGACAGGGAGATGAATGAAAAATTCAGGACTGGCAACTGCGATCCCACTTACGGATGCCTAAATGATTTTCGAATATGATAATTCCTGTCAGGATTGAAAGAGCACTAAAACGAATTTTAGATGACCAAAAATCAACCCAATCCAACCTCAAACAAGGGAGTTGTGAGCGTGTGCGTTGGATCACGCGATTCGGAAAGATTAACAACCCAAATTGTAAAATGATGATCGAAGAATTCCAAGGTGCTATTGGGATATCGAACGGTCTTAGAATTAGCCAATTGTAGTCCCATTTTGAAGCTTACTAAGTTACAAATCCAATAGCTCAAAATAGTCCAAATTCGACCACTGAAGAGAGAGTTATGAAGGTTACTACTGGGCAAGGAGATGAAGGAAAAATTCAGGACTGACGGCGGCTGCGATCCCAATTACGGTTGCCCAAATGGTCTTCGAATATGACGAATACAGTCGGGAATGAAAGACCACTAAAGTACCTTTTAAATGACCAAAACTCGACCAAATCGGACATCGAACTAGGGAGTTATGAGCGTCACCGTTGGATCACGCGATTTGTAAAGATTAACAATCCAAATTTCTAAATGACGATAAAAGAGTTACAACGTGCTTTCAGGATATCGAACGGTCTCGGAATTAGCCAATTATGGTCCCATTCGGAAGCTTGTAAAGTTACCATTCCAATGAGCTCAAAATAGTCTAAATTTGACCACTGAAGAGAGAGTTATGAAGGTTACTATTGGACAAGGATATGAACGAGAAATTCAGGAACGACGACTGCGATCCAATTTATGGATGCTCAAATGGTCTCGGAATACGGCGATTCTTGTCAGGATTAAAAGAGCACTATAGTACCATTTAGATGACCCAAAATTGACCTAATCCGACATCGAACGAGGGAGTTATGAGCGTGTCCGTTGGATAGCATGATTTGGAAAGATTAATAACCCAAATTTTAAAATGACGGTCGAAGAGTTCCAAAGTGCTTTTGGGTTATCGAACAGTCTGACAATGAGCCAATTATGGTCCCATTCGGAAGCTTGTCAAGTTACTAATCCAATGAGCTCAAAATATTCTAAATTTGACCACTGAGGAAAGATTTTTATGAAGGTTACTATTGGACAAGGATATGATCGAGAAATTCAGGAACGACGACTCCGATCCAATTTATGGATGCTCAAATGGTCTGGGAATACTGCGATTCCTGTTAGGAATGAAAGAGAACATAGATTCTTGAACCTTAAGTAGAACTAAGTTTTAAGGGGGGTAGAACGTATTGAGTCCAGTCTACTTAGGATTATCTAATACAACCGTTAGATCAGTGTAGCGCAACGGAAGCGTGGTTAGCCCCTTCCCCACTAGCCCAGGATCGAAACAGTTGATTTAGGTTATATGTAAGCTTAGGTCATTAAATAAGATTTGAGCCTTCCTTAGAATGTCAATACGAAAGTCTCTTTAAGGACTCATTACCCTTAGCCAAAATTTGGGGATGAAATTTTATTTTAAGGGGAGTAGATTGTAACACCCCAAATTTTTGCCTACCTGGAGATTTAAACGTCCTTAGGCAATGGGTCAATCCTAACACCTGATTAACTTCTCAAAACTTAATCCAAAAGTCTCAAATCCTTAATTCCTTTGAAAATCTCACCTTTCACTACTTTATCCTTTAAAATTTTCTAGGAGCTTTCATATTAGACACAAATCTTACATTTAGGTGATGTTAATCAATACTTAAACTAAAAAGTACTATGAATAGTAAATAAATAAATAAAAAGGGATTTTAACCATTACCTTTTTGTAATCTCACGAAATAAGTAGGCTATTTGGATAGATCAGCTTCTCCTACCCCAAAATCATATATTGCCTGTCAAATAACTCATCCCAGGTTCTAAAATACATTCATTTTAAATATTAGACGGTGAAATCACCCCAAACAGGTCAGCGAGCGACGAGGGGATCGCCGGTTTGGCGAGGCATCGCCGAACCCGTCCGTATAACGGTCTGACAGGCCGATTTCTGCACTTTTTCCTATGCATTTCTTCCAAATTTGAAAAATCATATCTCCTTCGTTATAACTTCGATTTAGGTGATTAAAAAACTAGATTGAAGATAAATGAGTCTAGGTTTATATAAAAATATGTGAAAAATATAATAAAATAATTAATATAGTTTAAAGTAGGTCATTGTGAGAAACTATCCGATAATCACTTGTTGGACAGCTGCTGTTTCTAGAATTTTTAGAATTTTTCTACAACTTAAAATCTTATGAAATTTGGTGAAGTCAGGGTAAACTTGATGATGAACTCCCAAAAAAATAATAAAAATAATATGATAACTAGAAGTACCTAAAATGGGGCATAGAATGGACCTAGGACTGTATTCTGCCCTATTAGGGTAGAATTTGATTAAGTACCAAACTGAATACTCAGTAGAATTAACTTGGATCACTTTAAATATAAACTATAAGACCCAAAATTAGTAGAAATGCTAACACTATGTTACCTAGAAACCTAGGATCAAAGTCTAAACCTGTTTGCCCTCAGGAACCTTCAGAAACTTTGTATTGGATCTAGACCGCGCGTCGAAAGTCCAATATCGAAAATCTTAGACCATTGCGACCGCCTTCTTGGACATGACAATCGTTTAGAAAATCAAGGCCAACTGACGCTCTGAGGCTATTTCATTGAGCCTGGAGTAAAGAGAGTGAGAAAGGGGAAAGATTTGGATATTTTAATTCAAATCTGGCACATGAATTTGCACGTTATTATTAAGCGTTCTGACCGTTAGAATTCAACCAAATTTCACTCTCGGATCAGGAAAAATTTCTCTTTCATATCATAAGACTTGTGGACCTGATTTAGGTACGATAATCGCTGAACTGAAACTGGACCGCCACGTGCGATCTAAGAACTCTACCGGTTTAAAAATTTAGTGTGGATAATATCCAGTGATCATGAGTTTAAGTCCGACCGCGTTCGGCCAGGGGACCTCCCGAAACATTCTTTTGGATCGAAAAAGTCCCGATTTGGTTATAACTCAAGTATACTTTGTTCCCAAGTCTGTTTTGGTGAAGTTTTAGCCTATATAAGGGCTTGAAACCCTCGCATATCTCTCCCATCCGAATTTGGATAAAACCCTAGATTGAGAGAGAGAGAGAAAGTGAGAGATTTTGAGAGAGTAGTGGGAGAGAATTCCCGCCACTTGTTGCAGCTTTTGCACATGCCAAAGCATCACACTCCAATGACTTTTCAGGTGATTTCAATGCCCTCCTAGGTAAGAAAAACCCTAACTACTTGCTGTTTTGGGATTCTTTCGATTCAAATATCGAAATAGCTTATGTATCTTGTGCATTAGGTCGCATTTACCACGTTGACGAAGCGTAGACGTTCTATTCGAAACAATACACGTCTAAGGCAAAAGGTGAGGATTTTAGATGCTTAGATTGACTGATTTCAAAGCTTTCAATGTCGTTTAATAGTAGATTATCGACGGCAATGCCGTTTGACATGTACAACATGCTGTCTGTTTTCTGTTTCGTAAACGTACGATAAATATGAGATTTAGGGTATTTTAGGCATTTATAGAAAATACGGTATAAGTCTATATTTTGCTGAAATGATTTCCATGGCTATTTGTTATATTATGATATTAAAAATGCGTGTATGATCTGTTTGGCTAAGAGATTCGCCCTAACGCACATATTGGCCGACATATGCTATGTGGACTAATGTGTGTAGAATAAGTGTTTGTTGAAATGCCTAAATCAATATGATTTATGCCTGCCATATATATTGAATGTAAGAACATGACTGTTGTGTATTAGACATCTCCTTGATATAAGGATTTGTCATATTATATGTTGGAATCAACATACATAACGTACGTTGGAGTTGTGTAGTCTGGTTGTTTGTATAAATGATTGTATTAGTATGTATTGAGCTAATGTTGTTGTAGCTTAGCTTTGAGAATGAATTCTTAATTAATATGATCATGTATATGATTTCCACCATGTTGGCTATATGAATTGCTTTCATGATATATGTGGAATGCAAGTGTTGGTTGATTTGCTTACGTGGTATGTTATAACATGTGTCAACATGCTTGTATTGTTTATATTCATTTCTATGACTCTCATATGATTCTTGATGTTGTTTACAAATGCTTGGGGCTATATGTTAGTCCAGGCGGTCGGTAATAAATTGAATTCGTGGTTGGTTTCTATGTACCACAAAGGACGCGTCGATGAACGCGAGTCGTGTTTTGAGTTGGCGGCAGTGGTTAGGCCACACGAAGTGTTTTATACACTTCATGTCACTCAGTTTGAGATGCGCTCGTGCTATTCGAGCCCGTCAAGTAACCCGACTGGCCATTGTATGTTCACCCTGTATGAGTCATAACTGATTGAACCTTGGGTACTGAACTTATCATTGAAAACCCTGTCAACCATGGTACTTTGATCCATAAAGACTCATGAGCCGGGCATGGTGGTATGGGACACCGTGGTCGAGCTGTCGGCCTACGCTGGGGCCACAAACCTCCCTGTAGTGACCAGTGAGCACCCTACTCTGAGCAGATTATGGTGGTATGGGAGACTATATTCTTGTTGTCGGCCTACACTGATTGGTGACGAGCCCTTTTTAGTGACCTTGAGTTTATCATGACACCGCATGGGGGCGATGAGTCCTGATGCAGTCTTAAGGATATAAATAGGCCTGTATTGATAAGGTGATGGGGGAGAGGAACAACGAGTGCGTGCAACAGCCCTGGCAGCCCTTGAAGCGACCTATAAATATAACATCGTATGAGATTACTAAGAGTGACGACCCTAGACAGGATCTGTGTTGGGATTGATATAAGGAAGGTACCCTAGTTTATAATCCTGCTGTATGAAAAGGATTAATAACAACTTAATAATCATTATCCATATCACATTGCATGTGCCTGAAAGATGTGGAGCACTGCGGGAAGAAAGCATCTCGCGGACACAGATGGTGCCACATGAGGGAGAATGTCGGTGAGGGCATCCATCATGTCATTTCATGCATGCATTAACAATAGTATCTGGGAATGTTTGATTGTTTGCTTTACTATTAACGCGTGATTGATTTGATAACATGCTAATCTTTGCTCTATTATTCCACTGAGTTGATCACTCACTCCCACATTACGGGACGGTGTTTCTGGACACCCACCAGACCCGGTTGTAGTTACAGATGATGACGCTGCTTGTGAAGCGGAGACGAACTTGTATGATGATAAGGAGGACTTACCCTCCGTGTTCTGATTGACAGGATTAAAGGGAGGTTGATTAGATACCTTGATACTTGTCATTTTATATTTTTGGAGCACTCATGTATATTCTTTTTTTTCCATTTTTGGAGTATACATGTATTTAATTAACCTAGTAACATGTTCACACTCTGGAGACTTGCAATCAATTATATATTTTATGTATTTATCACAGTCTTCTGCTTGCTGATTTAACTGTCTCTGGAGTATGATATGTTATTTTGGCTTAGTCTCAATCTTGTTTAATGTCATTCTACACACAACATACATTTATCATTATCTATGTTGCATTAGTGACGTCCTGGACATCCTACGACCAGTCCTATGAGTTTTACGACTCATCTTTCGACCAATATTAGCCCTACGACTCAAACTCCGACAACTAAACTGGGGGTCATACGACCAGTCGTAGGTGACCCTCGACCAGTCATAGGTGGCCCACGACCGGTCGTAGGCTACCCAGGACCGGTCGTGGAATAATAAATCCTTATCCCAAGGAAATCTTTGAAAATCTTTAAAGCTACGACCAGTCCTAGGATCTTAAGACCCGTCGTGGATGGAATTTTTCAGGCTATAAATAGAGCACGAACTTCAGAGTTTTAGAAATTCAATTCAACTCTATTCAAGCATTCTTTAGGCTATACTCTGAGATAAGTTTGTGTTTATTTTAAGCTACTTTGTGCTCATTTAATATTCCTTTTGCTAGCTTGTTTTTTATTTAATTTTGATCTACATTCTAATCTTATTAAGAAAAGGGGAATTTCTGATATTCCTTCTTCTTAGATTCAAAATCAAATAGAACTAGCCCTTTTGATTTAAAATCAATTAGACTTAGAACCATTCTTAAAGTGAGTATTGGACTTTGAACGTTGAATCGAACTTCTACTCCGATTGGTTCTACCGGGCTACTTCAAAAGGAGATTCAGGTATTTTACATTTGTGTAATTTGCTTTCTTTAGTTTTTTTTGAGATTTGTCAGAAAAATCTCATTGTATTGGTTATCTGAAGAGAGCCAGAAAACTCAGATTATGTGGGTTTTTTTATTGTGTAAGCCCGATATCAAAGACACAATTGTGAAGGTTTTAGGTGAACCTGTGAAAACTATTTTGATAGTGCATGCTAATATCCCTTGTGTGAGGATATTAGGAGTGGAGTAGCATTCTGTGTGGCTGTTGGATAACAGTTACTGTACACACAGGCGAACCACTATATATCGTTGTGTTGTGGACGTGCTTTATTCTTTCATTCCTTTATTCATTCAATTTTGTGGTTTGTGTTTGTGAATGAATGTTGTAATCATTTTATTTCAAGTAAGTGTGGATGAATGTTGTAATAACTTAGGATTTATTTTCTGCAAGTTATTTTGATTTTCTTGCTTTTTATTCCTCATTGGTTTATGATACAAAGGACGTTCTAGAAATAAGGTTGTCCTACCTTAAACCTTTGGTTTTTGGTGTAAGGTTGTCCTTAGAACTAATATAGTATCATTATCTTAATTCTAGGCTATAGAGATTATTTTAAATTCAGCATTGTGCTTTATTTCTTTTATTATTCCGTTGTTATAAGTTTTATTTGGCATTGCCCTATTCACCCCCCTCTAGGGCATATAGCTAGGCCCTTTCAGAGCTCTCACTCATGTCCTGAGCCTCCTCTTCTTCTTCTATTTCAGCCCCGCCTTCTCCTTCACTTTCTTCTTCTTCGCTTTCTATTTCATCCTCGCTCTCTTCAAGTTGGGCTTGTCGTTGTCGTGGCCCGATCTTCATCTGATTGAGAGTGGTCTCACTGATGTAATGGACTGACACTGACAATTCTGCCCCAAGTCTGTAGCCAAACTCTAGTGCAATCTTGCATATGAGTCGACCGAAGGGGAGCGACTCAGTCATTCTATTTGATCACGTGATAAGGATAATTTGTCGCAGTACAAACATAGGCACACAAAACTTTGCTCCCTGCTCCACTTGATACAGGAAATCCACCATGAGACGCGTGCACTTACTGTGATTGCTCCACCTGGGGCAGACGTTAAACGTGCAGATGTGGTGAAGTAGATGAAAATCGCCTGACATATGGGTCGCTAAGAGGCTCCTGTTAAGCTACCATTCAACTAGACGACCACAAAGGAATTATGTGCGGTGATCCCTTTCACGTACACTATTCAGGTTTCTCTTATTAACATGTACCTCGCCAAGAGGCACATTCAGGAGTCAAGCTATAAACCCAACGTTGATTGTGGCTTCTCGGTTTCAGCCAAAGGGGATCTTGAACTACAAGGGCTTTAGCGTAGGCTCTCGAATGTGGGCATAGAAGGCTCGGACAGTGCTCACGTTTACACGAGACTCGTCTTCAAATAGTGGACCCCACCCGGCTTCTTCCAAGCACTCGAACAACAAGTATTCGCCAAAGAGTCATCCATCCACATGCGCTTCAAAAAGAACCCTACATCCCTCATAAATGCCATGGGATGGCTCTGCAAACAATGCTCTTCCAACGGGAGCCTGGGTATCAAGACCTCGCTTGGTCTGTAACTCTCTACCGAGGCTTGTACTCGCAGCGGCTCCTCTTGGTCTCCTTGAGCGAGCAGGGCGACTAGGCCCAGCCTCATTCACAGGGGCTCGTTTCTTTCCCATGAGAGAAAGGATAGTAGAAATCAAGACTAAAGCCATGACAAGCTCCAAGAAAGCCATGAAAAGTGAATTAATGAAGGAAAGGGGTGAGATCTTTGGGTCTCCATGGATTTGGGCCTGATATGGGAGTGTAAAGGCTCAAATGAAAGGGAAAGAATGGGAAGGACAGCAAAATAGGATGGGTTAGTGGACTTACATGAATTTGAGACTCAAATGAGAAATTTGAGAGCTCAAATCAAAGAAAATGAGAGCGTTAGGTGATGGGTATGGCTGAGCACGGTGGAGAGATGTAAACCTTGAAGAAAAATAAGAAAAAGAGAGATTGGAAGGGCGATTTGAGAGGGAATGGAGTAGTTTTAAAGAAAAGGGAAAGCTTGGGAAGGGGTTTTGCAAAGGAAGTATGTGTTTTGGGGGATTTTAGACGTCGAACCATGGACCAGTGGGTCCCACTAGGCTCCACGTGCCATCGGCCCGTCGGCCCAGCCTGGTCGGGCCCATCGGTCGGTGAGGCCTCATCGAACCGGTGAGGTCCTCATTGGTAACTATCTAAAAATGTATGGGTCCCACCCTGGGTCCCCCTGGAAGTGGTCCGTTTGGCCCACACTTCCGATTCATGCCGTTTCGGGTCATTTCGAGACAAATCTGGTGTACATCTACATTTACCAATTTTTAACGGCTAGAATGGGATGAAACTCGGTCTATACCCGTCAATTGATGGTCTAAACTTGATTTGGGGTCGTCGTGTGTGATCAGGCGTATGCACGAACTCGACCTCAGTGATCGTTTTCCTTAAACTTTTACCAACAAACAAACTGGGAGTCCTAGACCTGTTTCTAGATTGTTCTCGCACCCTCCTACGCTATAGTTGCGTCAACGTACGTTATGTGACCATAACCCAGGTCCAGTTTAATCCAAATCATACTCTAATACCAACTTGTAACACCTTAAAATTTAGGGGTTGAGCATAAGCTCCACTCCCGAGTTCCAATGCATCATTTATGCAACATAGATAATGATGATTAAATGTTGTTCATATTCGTGCATTAAACATGAGTGAGATTACACCAAAATAGTAATTCATACTCCAGATCAGTTTATATAATGCAAGCAAAAGACTGAAAGATGTATAAAAATGAATATAAATATAAAAGATTGCTGTCGATCGCCAGAGTATGAATACATCACCGAGTCATCATATACATGTAATGTTTCAAAAATAAAATGTTAAAAAGAATCCAACTACAATAGTATGCCCTTTAGCCCCGTCGATCAGTACGCCCTAAGCGAAATAGTCAGAGAACTGCATATATGAGAACTCGTCCTGATCGTCGTAGTAATTAGGCTCCGCCTCCTGAGTCACATCATCATCTGCAACTAAGATAGAGTCTAGTAGGTGTTGTAAACACCATTCCGTAACGTGGGAGTGAGTGATCAACTCAGTGGAATCATAGAGTAAAGATTAACATGTTATTAATTCAGTTAAGTAGTAATGATAAAGCAAACATTTCAAACATTGCTAAATACTCTTATTAATGTAGGGATGAGATGTTTTCATAAATGCATGCCCTCGCCTACACTCCCTCGTGCAACACCATCTTATGTTTGTGGCATCCTTTCTTCCCTCTGTGCACTTCATCGTCGGCACATGCAGTGCGATGATATGAACATGATTACCGAGTTCTTATTAGTCCTTTTCATACAACAGGATTGGGAAGCTAAGGTACCTCCCTAGTATCATTACCTAAATGATGATCCATTCTTGGGTCGTCAGTCCGAGATAATCTCATACTATAGTATAATTCTAGATCGCTGTAAAGGGCTCATCACCAATCAGTACAGGTCTAGTTATATCCTATATATTGCAATAAGGCTCGTCGCCCCACTACAGTTTAAGGATATTCTCAAGGTCACTACAAAGGGCTCGTCACCAATCAGAGTAGGCTGACAATTCGAATATAGTGTCCCATACCACCATAATTGGCTCACGATTATAGGTGCTCACTGGACACTACGGGGAGGCTCTTCGCTCCAGCGTAGGCTGATAGCTCGACCACGGTGTCCCATACCACCATCTTCAGCTCATGAGTCTTAGAAGATCGAGGTACCAAGGTTAACAGGATTACATTGGTAAGTTTGGTACCCTAGATTCAAACAGAAGCGTCCATACATGGTGAACATACATCGGGTCAATCGAGTTACTTGATGATCTCGACTAGCACGAGCGCACGTCGAGTGAATCGACATGAAGTGCGTAAACACTTCGTGTGGCCAAACCACTATCGACAACTCTAGTACGGCCCGGGTTCGTCAAACACGTCTTACGTAGCGAATCAATCTCAACTATGAATTCTAGTCTGTTACCGAATTCCTACACCATAATATGGCCCCAATCACGTACAACCTCAATAATAGACATTTGATCAACTTCTTCATTCATATGAGCATAGTATGAAATATAACTTAAGCATGGATACTATACATGGAGGAAATCATACACACAATTAGCAGAAATAAAATAAACTAAACATACATGAAGGAAATCATACACACAATTAACATGAACAAAATAGACTAAATATAACATAGAAGAAATCATACACACAAGTAAGGAGATTGAGATTCATATCTCAATACCCTTAAAAATCATGGTTTACCTATTTCTAACTCATTCAGACATTTACACAAATACTTAAATTACACTCTTTAACATACATCACGTATGTTGTCATATTTTATATTTAGGAAATTCCTTTTACTAAGGAGTTGTCGCATACATAACAAGCACATACTAACAATAATTTATCATCGCAATCACAGATTCAAAATTTATACGCATACAGGTATTTCAATAAATACATAGAATACACTACGGCATACATATTTCATACGTATTCGTAATGCGAAACAAACAACACTTTTTGTATGTGAAATAACATCCACATTGAAAGCTCTGAAAACCATAACCTATACATCTATAATCAGCACCTTATGCCAATAAATGTGTAACGAACTTAGTTCGTTCACGCACGCTTCGTCTACGGCCCAACGATAACCTATTACATGAAATAGGTTAGTTATTACATCACTTTAACTAGTTGAAACCCTAGAACTGATTAGGGTTAGGATTTCTTATCCAATAGTGTAACACCCTGAAAATCGAGGGCCGTGTATAAACCCAACTCTCGAGTTCCAGACCGTCACTTATGCAACAAAAATGATTATGATTCAATGTTGTCTGAGTTAAAGCATTCACATGAGTAAAAGTATACCAAAACTGCAATTCATACTCCAGATTCAGTGATAAAAGCAAGCGGAAGACTAAAAGGTATACATATCACTGTATGAAAAACAAAATAGATCTCAACTGTCTCCAAAGTATGAATACATCTCTGAGTCTCAAATACATGTAAATAAACAGAATCAAAATGTCAAAAATAGTCCCATTGAGAAGTCCCGTCAATTCAGGCAACCTAAGTAAAGCCATTGTGGTACTACATATATGAGAACTCGTCCTGGTCCTCATCATAATCCGTCTCTGCTTCCTGAATCGCTGCCTCACCTGCATCTAAGACAGGGTCTGGTGGGTGTTGCAAACACCATCCCGTAACGTGGGAGTGAGTAGCTAACTCAGTGGAATAATAGAGCAAAGATTAGCATGTTCTCAAATCAATCATGCGATAATAGTAAAGCAGTAAATTAAACATTCCTAATACTATTGTTAATGCAATATGACGTGACATGATGGATGCCCTCACCGACGATCTCCCTCATACGGCACCATCTTACGCCTGCGGTATGCTTTCATCCCACAGTGCTCCACATCTTCCAGGCACATGCAATGTGATGGTGATATGATTACCGAGTTATTATTAGTCCATTCAAATAGCAGGATTGGGAAACTAAGGTACTTCCCTTATATCAATCCCAACACAGATCCTGTCTAGGGTCGTCACTCCTAATAATCTCATACGATGTATATTTTGTAGGTCGTTGCAAGGGCTGTTGCTCGCACTTGTTGCACCGCTCCCCTATCACCTTATCAATACAGGCTTACTGTACTCTCATTGCTACGGAAGGGTCGTCGCCTCCCGTAGACTCAGAATACGCTCGATGTCACTACAAAGGGCTGTCAGGGCTGTTGCTTGCACTCGTTGACCGTTCCCCCATCACCTTATCAATGTAGGCCGACAGCAAGAATATAGTGTCCCATACCACCATAATCTGCTCACGAGTCATAGGTTGCTCACTGGTCACTACGGGGAGGTTTGTGGCCCCAGCGTAGGCCGACAGCTCGACCACGGTGTCCCATACCACCATGCCCGGCTCATGAGTCTTTATGGATCAAGGTACGGTGGTTAATAGGGCTTACAGAGGTAAGTTCAGTACCCTAGGTTCAAGCAGTTATGACTCATACAAGGTGAACATACAATGGTCAGTCGGGTTACTTGAGGGGCTCGACTAGCACGATCGCATCTCAAGTTGAATGACATGAAGTGCATAAAATACCTCATGTGACCTAACCACTGCCGCCAACTACAAAACACGACTCGCATTCATCGACGCGTCGTTCGTGGTAAAGATAAGCCAACTACTAATTTTCTCGGTTGCCGACTGCCTGGACTAGGTATAGTCCCAAACATTTATGAATTCACATCAGCAATCACATAAGATTAATGGAAATGAAATACAACAATGTGAGCATGTTAACACATGTTATAACATACAACTTAAGTAAAACATCTAACACATGCATTTCATACATGTAATGAAATCATGCATATAGCCAACATGTAGGAAATCATTACATCAACATATTAATTGAGAATTCAATCTCAAACAAATTCATAACACCATTTAATTCAATACATACTAATACAAACATTTATACAAACACTTAGTCTACACACTTAAGTCTACATATAGTATATCGACTCAAAGTGCGCATTTGGGCGAATCTCTTCGCTAAACTGATTATGCACGCATTCCTAATATCCTAATGTGACAAGAAACCATGTCAATCACATCAGAAAAATATGGATGAAAACAGTATTTCCTACAAATGATTAAAATGCCCTAAATCTCATATTTTTCGTCTGCTTACGAAACAGGAAATGGACAACATGTTGTACATGTCAAACGGCGTTGCCGTCGATAATCTACTATTAAACGACATTGAAAGCATTGAAAACAGTCAATCGAAGCGTCTAGAATCTGCACCTTTTATCCTAGAAGTGTATTGATTCGAACGGAGCGTGTACGCTTCGTCTACGGCGAACCGGGAACCTAATACACAAGATCTATAAGCTACCATGCTAAGGAACCGAAGGAACCTTAAATCAGCAAGTATTTGGGGTATTTTCTTACCTAGAAATGTTGCAAAATTACCAAAAAAGTGATTGAGGCACATTGCTTAAGCACGTGCAACCGGTAGTGCAAGCAGCAGGAAGATCTCTCCCCCTCTCTCTCACAATCTCTCACCTTTTCTCTCACACCAGCTAGGTTTTCTAGCAAATTCGGATGGGTGAGAAAAGTGAGAGTTTAAGCCCCTTTTATAACCTAAAAAATTCCCAAAATAGGCTTGGGAACAATGTTTACTTGATGCCTAACCAAATCGGGGCTGTTTCGGTCCAAAAAGACATTTCTGGAGGTCCCCTTGCCGAACGCGATCAGACTTAAGCTCATGCATGTCGGATGTCGCTCACATCCCATTTTCAGACCAGTAGTGTTCGTAGATCGCACGTGGCGGTCCAGTTTCAGTTCAACGGTCATCGCACGTAGATCAGGTCTACAAGTCTCATGATATGAAATAGAAATTTTTCCTGATCCAAGGGTGTAATTTGGCTGAATTCTGACGGTCAGAATGCTTAATAATAACGCGTCAAGTCGTGTGCCAGATTTGAATTTCAAATTCCAAATTTAACCCTATTCTCACTCTCTTCACTCCCGGCTCAATGAAATAGCCTCTGAATGTCGGTTGGACTTGATTTTCGAAATGATTGTCAAGTCCAACTAGGCGGTTATAACGGTCTAAGATTGTAGGTATCGGACTTTCGACGCGCGGTCTAGATCCAATACTAAGTTTCAAAGAGGTCCTGAGAACAAACCGGTTTAGAGTTTGATCCGAGGTTTTAGAGTATTATAGCGTCATTGGTTCTACTCGCTTTGGGTCTGGTAGAACGTATTTAAAGTGATCAGGGACTATTTCCCAACTACTCTAGCATTGCGCTAGCTAACTTACACTTATTTTCCAAAGGAATTAATCCTACGCGATTTCTGGTCGAGTTGGTACTCGAGTCCAAGTACGGATTTTTCCAGGGCGTTACAATCTACCCCCCTTAACAAAAAATTTCATCCTCAAAATTTGTACCTTTTCGTACTCCTCGAGAAGCTGTGGGTAGTTCTTTCTGATCTCGGCTTCTGTCTCCCAGGTAGCCTCTTCCTCAGAGTGATGCGTCCACAATACCTTCACAAGGGGAATCACCTTGCTACGCAGTACCTGCTCCTTCCTGTCTAGGATACGCATCGGTCGCAGGATATATGTAACATCCTCTCCTAACTGCACCTGCTCCCATCTGATGATATAGGAAGGATCAGAAATGTATTTCTTCAGCATAGAAATATGAAATACGTTGTGAACGCTCGCGAGAGGCGTGGGTAAAGCCAAACGGTATGCCACTGCTCCCATACGATCGAGGATCTGGAATGGACCAATGAATCGCTGTGCTAGCTTCCCCTTCTTCCCGAACCGAAGGACTCCCTTCATAGGGAAAACTCGCAAAAATACATGATCCCCAACTGTGAACTCTAGCAGCCGCCGTCTCGCATCGGCATAACTCTTCTGTCTGCGCTGCGCTATGAGAAGCCGACGTCTAATAATATCAATCTTCTCCGACATCGCCTGCACTAGCTCTAGGCCAATCAATCTGCGCTCACCGACCTCTGCCCAGCAATGTGGTGCTCGACAAGGTCGCCCATACAATGCCTCGTAAGGTGCCATATCGATACTCGCCTGAAAACTGTTGTTGTACGTAAACTCCGCATATGTACGACAGTCATCCCAACTGTCCTTGAAGTTCCATGCGCAAGCTCACAACATGTCCTCTAAGATCTGGTTCACCTGCTCTGTCTGTCCGTCTGTCTATGGGTGGAAGGCAGTACTGAACTTCAACTTCACACTCATAGCCTCCTGAATGCGAGTCCAGAAAATAGAAGTGAACCGCGTGTCTCTGTTCGACACGATCTCCAACGAAACTACATGCAGACACACGATCTCTCTGATGTATAGTCTAGCCAACTCGTCTGCAGAGTTCGTGACTCTGATCGGTAGGAACTGCACCTACTTCGTCAGACGGTCGACGATCACCCATATGAAATCATGTCCCTTCCTCGTCTTCGGCAGCCCTAAAACGAAATCCATGGAAATGAAGTCCCACTTCCACTCTGCGATCGGCATAGGCTAGAAGAGTCCAGGTGGTCGGTGATGATCTGCCTTCACCTACTGGCAAGTAAGACAACGGGACACGAACTCTGCTATGTGGGTCTTCATACCTTCCTACCAATAGGTCCTCTTCACGTCGCGATACATCTTCATACTACCTGGATGCATCGCGAGTCTGGTACAATGCGCAGCCTCGAGAATCTCTCGTCTCAAGTCAGGGATATCTGGGACGCATAGGCGGCCACGATAACGTAAGCCCCCATCCGTGCCAACTTGCCACTCGGCGTCTGCATCATCACTGGCCTGCTCTCGAAGCTCAGTCAGACGCGCATCATCCCTCTGCGCCTCGATGACCAGGTCATCGATCTGAGATCGCACCTGCACATGTGCGATGAACTCATACGGCTCCTCTACAGTGAGTTTCTGCTCAAAGTCTCGCAAAAAGTCAACCATATCCCACTCAGCAACCATCAGCGGAGCCACAAACTCTATCGCCTTCTTGCGGCTCAATGCGTCAGCCACAAGGTTCGCCTTCCCAGGGTGGTAAGAGACTTCGAACTTGAAGTCCTTCAAAGTCTCCATCCATTGCCGCTGCCTCATATTCAAGTCTCGCTGCGTGAATATGTACTTGAGGCTCTTGTGGTCGCAAAAGAGCTTGAACTCCTCTCCATAGAGGTAATGTCTCCAGAGTCTCAGTGCGAATATGACGACTGCCAACTCCAGGTCGTGTGTAGGGTAATTCTCCTCGTGCTTCCTTAATTGTCTCGAGGCATACGAAATTACCCTGTCCTTCTATATAAGGACACAACCCAGACCAACGCTAGATGTGTCAGTGTATATAGTGTATCTAAACCCTTGCTCTGGCAATACTAGCACAGGGGGGGACATAAGCCTGTCCTTCAGCTCCTAAAAAGCTGACTTCGCCTTGTCATTCCAGGTGAACTTCACGTTCTTCCGTGTCAACTGAGATAAAGGTCTCACGATCTTCGAGAAATCCCGAATGAAGCGTCGATAATAGCCAGCGAGACCCAAGAAACTCCTCACCTTAGTGACAGAACCAGGCTGCTCCC
This sequence comes from Magnolia kwangsiensis, assembly GCA_037074715.1. NCBI lineage: Eukaryota > Viridiplantae > Streptophyta > Magnoliopsida > Magnoliales > Magnoliaceae > Magnolia > Magnolia kwangsiensis. The sequence goes on along the minus strand of CM073577.1, from coordinate 84,695,674 downwards.
AGTCCTGAACTGCAGCTACCTTAGACAGGTCGACTGCCATGCCATCCTTGGACACCACGTGTCCCAGGAACTTCACTTCCTGCTTCCAGAAGTCGCACTTCTTGTACTATGTGAACAACTGATGCTGTCTGAGTGTATCCAGGATCAAGCGCAAGTGCTCCTCATGCTCCTCTCGACTCCTGGAGTATATCAAAATGTCATCAATGAACACAATGATGAATCTATAGAGGAAGGGCTGAAATACCCGGTTCATCAGATCCATGAACACGGCTGGTGCGTTCGTGAGACCGAACGACATCAGAAGGAACTCGTAGTGGCCAAAGCTAGTCCTGAATGCTGTCTTCTGCAGGTCCTCATCCCTGACGCACAACTGATGATATCCTGACTGAAGATCAATCTTCAAGAAGTACTGCGCTCCTCTCAACTGATCAAACAAGTCATCGATCCTGGGTAAAGGGTACTTGTTCTTCACCGTGATCTGGTTCAATCTGCGATAATCAATACACAATCGCTTACACAATCGCATCGAACCATCCTTCTTCCTTATAAACAGGACTGGTGCTCCCCAAGGAGGCACACTAGGTCAACTAAGGCCAAGCTCCAACAAACCATCAATCTGCGTCCTCAACTCCTCCATCTCACACGGTGTCATGCGATACGTCGGCAGTGAGACGGGCGCGGAACCAGGCATCAGATCAATAGTGAAATCAATCTCTCGTCGAGGTGGCAAACCAGGGATCTTCCTAAACAGATCCTCAAAATCACAAACGACTGACGTATGCTCAAGAATCGGGGCATCAGCGTCCCAAATAAAGAAGCATAGCTAAGTATGCGGGAGGAGAGATTTACCCAGACTGAAAATGTAAAAGGCTTACCCTCTGGCTCGTACACCGTCACCATACGAATCTCGCAGTCAATCTCGGCTCTCCCAGCAGTCAACCAGTCCATGCCAAGAATGACGTCGAGATAAAAAAGAGAGGGGTCGACAATAAGATCAAGAGCCATCGTCTGCCTCCCAGATCCACCAAGCACCCCTCACACATCAGGGTGGCATCAGAAAAATCCCCATGAGCTGAAAGGACTCGCACTCCATACATACGAATGGTCAGCAGTCCAAGACGCCTGACTATGGAATGCGATATCAAAGAAAGTGTGGATCCAGTATCCACCATCATGAGAATAGGAATACCTCCGATGTGGGCAGTGACCTCAAAGGCCGAATGTTGCTAAGTCTCTGTCTCGACTGCCTCGGCTGTCAAAGCATGCACCCGCACCTGTTGTGGCATGTTCGGCCACTGTGCCATGGCCGTAGAGGCGGCCTGAACTACGATACGGGAGGTCTGAAGGAAGGGTGCGCAGGAGCCAACCGTAAAGGCGTTGCTGATATATCCTGTGAGCGTGTATGGTCGATCTTCTACAGCGGCGAGAACCCACTGTCTCGCATCCGAGCGAAACAACTCTGTGCCAAATGGCCCGCTCTCCCACAATAAGTACATAATAAATCGGGGCACCGTATCAGGGGTACTGGCGCTGTAGCCCTAAGAGGAGGGTCGACGCGAGGCCTCTTGCCCGCAAAGGGCCTGTCCTGTAACTCTGGTCATGGCCTAGGAGCAATGGGGCCACGAGATCGCGTAAGTCGATCCACATCCTGCTCTGCCCGTATGGACATGTGAATCAGCTCTACATAGGAGGGAATGCTCATGCAACACATCTTCGACCGAATATCCGGTCGCAAACCCTCAGAAAAGCGCCGTATGTGCATCTGTTCATCTGTCAGTATAGTTGGGACGTATCTGTCCAACTCAGTGAACAGATGCTCATACTCAGTCACCGTCATGCCTCCCTGTCTGAGGGGCAGAAACTTGTTCTCCCGGTCATGGCTATATGTCTGGGGATAATATTTCTCTTGGAAGTGGAACTCGAACGCTGCCCAGGTCCAGATGTAATCAGCCGCAATGGTCCGCAACACACTATCCCACCATAAGCTGGCCTCCCGCTCGAACAAGAACGTAGCCAACTCAACCTGCTCAGTCTCTAAGCAATGCAGCATCCGTAGTATCTTCGACACACGGTCGAGCCAATACTCGGCCTCCTTAGGTCTATGAGAACCCGTAAAAGTGGGAGGCCGCAAGCGCTGAAATCACTCTAGTAAGCTTCGTGTGTCAGCGGCATTCCCCGCAGGGTAAGCAGGTGGTGCAGGATGAGCCATGCCCTCATCCTGAGCATATGTATAGGCATCCTTAGCTGGATGCGCAGGTGGTGCAGGTGGAGTCACACTCCCACCCTGGGCTAGAGCCCCCACTATAGTAGTTAGGAGCTGCTGCTGCTGCTGCATCATGGTCAACATTTGCTCAAATCTATCTGGAGGTAGAGCAGGCTGTGGCATGCACTGCGTCGAAGAAGACGCGCGGTACTGGTCTCTGACGGGCGGTGTGAAAGGCGGTGGTCCAGCCGCAGGACCAGTAGGAGGCTGAGATTCACGTGCTGTCTCAAGAATTAGGCCCACAGCAGGGTCCGTATGAGCACCAGACTGAAGGGGAACCTGATCCATAGGCTCACCCAATGTAAGACGAGTTGTGCTCCATGTAGCCTTAGGCAGCATTCACTATATTCAAAATAGGGGGCAACCTTGTCAGTCTCAATAGCACAAACACACAGCAATCATTCACATAAAGAATCAAAGGTATTCCATGCATTTCATTTAATCAAAATTATCACAATACAAGGGATATCTCCTTACAGGCATCATGATAAGAAGTACATGGGAACTAAGACAGTTAAAGTTACAACAGCAACATGAGTAAATGACTAGCCTTAACAGGCTTACACAACATAAAGCAGGAAACGACTAACTGCTACCGACAACATCTAAAATCTCATCGCTAGTCTGAGTCGGGTGATGGAGGAGGAGCACCCTTATCCTGCAAGCAGCACAGGATCGCCTTCAAGGTGCAAGTCACCTTACCGAATTTTCTCTTCATAACGGCCTTGGTATCCTCGACCTCAGCCCGAAGTTCCTGAACTTTCCTTCGCAAGGTGACCTGGATCTCTTCAATTCGGGCAATGCGAGTATCACTAGTAGCCTGAGTAGAAGGAGGAGGGCTCTCATCAGTATCCTGAGCCTCCTCTTCTACCTCTTCCTGGACTTCTTCCTCTACTTTCGCTCCAGGTTCTCCTTCACTTGGATACTCTTCGTCGTCAAAATCACCCTCGCTATCCTCATCAAGCTAAGTCTCACGGTACTGAGACCCGATCTTTATCTTGACCATGGTAGACTCATCAATGCAGTGAATCGGAACTGGCAACTCCGGCCCAAGTCTGTAAGCAAACTCAAGCGTGATCTTGCATATAAGCCGGCCAAAAGGAAGCGACTCAGACATTCTTCTTGATTTCGCTATGAGGATAATCTGTCGCAACACGAAAGTGGCCGTACACACCTTTTCTCCCTGGGCCACCTGATACAAGAAATCAACCATAAGGCGCGTACATTTAATATGATTTGTCGACCTGGGATACATGTTGAACTTGCAAATGTGGTGCAACAGGCATAAATCATCAGACATATGAGACGCCTTGAGGCTATTGTTAGGCTGCCATAGAACCAGACTACCGCATAGGAACCTGGTACGGCGATCTCGCTCACGCCTACTCCTCAAATTCTTTACACTGGGATGAACATCACCAAGGGGCACGTTCAGAAGTCGCGCTATCAACCGAACATCGACCGTAGCCATCCGGTCTCTACTAAAGGGAATCTTAAACTGTAATGGCTCCAATGTAGGATTCTGGATACGAGCGTTGAAGGCACGAATGATGCTCACATTAGCACGAGAACGGGCTTCAAAGAGCAGACCCTAATGTGCAGCTTCAATGCGCTCGAACAATAGGAATTCTCTGAAGAGTCGCCCTTCCATGTCCGCCTCAAACAACACCTTACGGTCAGTATATTCACCATGAGGCATCTTTGCTAATATCACTCGCCCAATTTGATCATGGAAATCCAAATCCCGCTTTGTATGAAATTCTCGAGCTGTGCTTGGACTTGCGGCGGCGCTTGAGCTAGCGGCGCCACCCCTCGATCTTCTCGATTGTGCCGGGCGACTAGGCCCAGCCTCATCCACTGCGGTCTTTCTCTTTCCGATCAAAGAGAGGATGGTGGAGAAAGAGAAAAGACCCAAAATGGCTTCAACAATAGTCGTGAAAAGTGAGGAAAATGGGAAGAAATGGCTGCCCAAACGGACAGAAGAAAATCTAGGCATTGTAGAGGGATGCTTCAAGCTCCCTAAGGCTGGATTTTCAAAAAGAAAAGAGAAGGAAAAAGGGGAATGGAGCTTCACCTGATTTCAGCCACAAATGGAGGTTGTAGGAGCTCTAACGGATGAGATCGGAGAGGGAGAGGATTACTAATCACCATAGAAGGAAGGACAGGCGTCGTTTTCAGCAATTGGTGGGATTGGAGGGGATTTGGAGTTGCAGTTTGAGAGAGGGCAGCAAGAAAATTGAAAATGGAGCTTGGGAGGGGCGTTTTTGTGAAGGAGGTACCCTTTCTAAGGGGTTTCGATGGACGGACCGCACATGGGAGGGGTGCCCTACCCCAAAAACCACACGCGCCCGAAGTTCAATGTAAGTGGGGTCCACCGTACGGCGATGCATCACTAGCCGATCATCAATCCGGCCGGTGGGACCACATGGGTTGGTCCCCCCTGCCCTAGGGACCCCAAATATATATGGGCCCCACCTTAGTTCATTGTAGATTGGCCTAGGGAGGCCCAAAACTCCATTTGGGGCATTCCAGGGCCAATCTGTAAACCTGAATACCTTCCCCTATCATGTAGCATATGATTTTGAGGTATAAGGAGCTAATACATCTATCTAGCCCATTAGTTGCTAAAGATTACAAACTTGGAATGGCCTAATGGCCAGTTTTCATGAAATTTTACTATTCACTATAAAATTTTATCGAAGTATGATTTTATATCATTTTCACATTAGGATCAATGCCTAACATGAAAATTAAAAAAAATAATTGAAGAATGGAGTGGTGAGAGGAAGAATTTTGAAGAAATTAGGTGAAACGGGGTTTTTAAGCCCTATCGATTGAATGTAAGGGTTGTGGTTGCCCCATAGCCCAAGAATTTTCATTTAAGGGTTTAGAACCTTTTAGAGAATGTCTTAACCCACCTACTTACAACCTAGGAGCTACTTAGGTCGCTTCACACGACCCTAGATGCGTTACGGACTCGATCGAGCGATCGATAAGATTAGACTTCGCCTATTGGAGAAACTGCAATCCTATAAGTATTTCTAGACCTTTCTCGCACCCACCTAAATTAAAGGAAGTGACAGCATATGTCGCATGACCATAACCCAGGCCCGATATAATCTCATTCATGCTCTGATACCAACTTGTAATACCCTGAAAATTGGGGGTCGTGTATAAACCCAACTCCCGAGTTCCAGACCGTCACTTATGCAACAAAAATGATTATGATTCAATGTTTTCTGAGTTAAAGCATTCACATGAGTAAAAGTATACCAAAACTGCAATTCATACTCCAGATTCAGAGATAAAAGCAAGCAGAAGACTAAAAGGTATACATATCACTGTATGGAAAACAAAATAGATCTCAACTGTCTCCAAAGTATGAATACATCTCTGAGTCTCAAATGCACGTAAATAAACAGAATCAAAATATCAAAAATAGTCCCACTGAGAAGTCCCGTCAATCCAGGCCACCTAAGCAAAGCCGTCGTGGTACTGCATATATGAGAACTCGTCCTGGTCCTCATCATAATCCGACTCTGCCTCCTGAATCACTGCCTCACCTACATCTAAGAGAGGGTCAGGTGGGTGTTGCAAACACCATCCTGTAACGTGAGAGTGAGTAGCTAACTCAGTGGAATAATAGAGCAAAGATTAGTATGTTTTCAAATCAATCATGCGATAATAGTAAAGCAGTAAATCAAACATTTCTAATACTGTTGTTAATGTAATATGACGTGACATGATGGATGCCCTCACCGACGATCTCCCTCATACGGCACCATCTTACACCCGCGGCATGCTTTCATCCCACAGTGCTCCACATCTTCTAGGCACATGCAATGTGATGGTGATATGATTACCGAGTTATTATTAGTCCATTCAAACAGCAGGATTGGGAAACTAAGGTACTTCCCTTATATCAATCCCAACACAGATCCTGTCTAGGGTCGTCACTCCTATTAATCTCATACGATGTATATTTTGTAGGTCGCTGCAAGGGCTACCAGGACTGTTGCTCACACTCGTTGCACCGTTCCCCATCACCTTATCAATACAGGCCTACTGTACTCTACTACTACGGAAGGGTCGTCACCTCCCGTAGACTCAGAATACACTCGAGGTCACTACAAAGGGCTACCACGGCTGTTGCTCGCACTCGTTGTACTACTCCCCCATCACCTTATCAATGTAGGCTGACAGCAAGAATATAGTGTCCCATACCACCATAATCTGCTCACGAGTCATAGGTTGCTCACTGGTCACTATGGGGAGGTTTGTGGCCCTAGCGTAGGCCGAAAGATTGACCATGGTGTCCCATACTACCATGCTCGGCTCATGAGTCTTATGGATCAAGGTACCATGGTTAATAGGGTTTATAGAGGTAAGTTCAGTACCCTAGGTTCAAGCAGTTATGACTCATACAAGGTGAATATACAATGGCCAGTCGGGTTACTTGACGGGCTCAACTAGCACGAGCGCATCTCAAGTCGAACGACATGAAGTGCATAAAACACCTCATGTGGCCTAACCACTGCCGCCAACTCCAAAACACGACTCGCGTTCATCGACACGTCGTTCGTGGCAAAGATAAGCCAACCACGAATTTTCTCGGTTGCCAACTGCCTGGACTAGGTATAGTCCCAAACATTTATGAATTCACATCAGCAATCACATAAGATTAATGAAAATGAAATGCAACAATGTGAGCATGTTAACACATGTTATAACATACAACTTAAGTAAAACATCTAACACATACATTTCGTACATGTAATGAAATCATGCATATAGCCAACATGTAGGAAATCATTACATCAGCATATTAATTGAGAATTCAATCTCAAACTAATTCATAACACCATTTAATTCAATACATACTAATACAAACATTTATACAAACACTTAGTCTACACACTTAAGTCTACATATAGTATGTCGACTCAAAGTGCGTATTTGGGCGAATCTCTTCGCCAAACTGATTATGCACGCATTCCTAATATCCTAATGTGACAAGAAGCCATGTCAATCACATCAGCAAAATATGGATGAAAACAGTATTTCCTACAAATGACTAAAATGCCCTAAATCTCATATTTTTCGTCTGCTTACGAAACAGGAAACGGACAGCATGTTGTACATGTCAAACGGTGTTGCCATCAATAATCTACTACTAAACAACATTGAAAGCATTGAGAACAGTCAATCGAAGCGTCTAGAATCCGCACCTTTTATCCTAGAAGTGTATTGATTCGAACGGAGCGTGTACGCTTCGTCTACGGCGAACCGGGAACCTAATACACAAGATCTATAAGCTACCATGCTAAGGAACCGAAGGAACCTTAAATTAGCAAGTATGTGGGATATTTTCTTACCTAGAAATGCGGCAAAATCGTCGGGAAAGTGATTGAGGCGCGTTGCTTAAGCACGTGCAACCGGTAGTGTAAGCAGCAGGAAGATGTCTCCCACTCTCTCTCATAATCTCTCACCTTTTCTCTCACACCAACTAGGGTTTCTAGCAAATTTGGATGGGTGAGAGAAGTGAGGGTTTAAGCCCCTTTTATAACCTAAAAAATGCCCAAAACAGGCTTGGAAACAATGTTTACTTGATGCCTAACCAAATCGGAGCTGTTTCGGTCCAAAAAGACATTTCTGGAGGTCCCCTGGCCGAACGCGATCAGACTTAAGCTCATGCACGTCGGATGTCGCTCACATCCCATTTTCAGACCAGTAGTGTTCGTAGATCGCACGTGGCGGTCCAGTTTCAGTTCAGCGATCTTCGCACGTAGATCAGGTCTACAAGTCTCATGATATGAAATAGAAATTTTTCCTGATCCAATGGTGTAATTTGGCTGAATTCTGATGGTCATAACGCTTAATAATAACGTGTCAAGTCATGTGCCAGATTTAAATTTCAAATTCTAAATTTAACCCTATTCTCACTCTCTTCACTCCCGGCTCAATGAAATAGCCTCTGAATGTCAGTTGGACTTGATTTTCGAAATGATTGTCAAGTCCAGCTAGGCGGTTATAACGGTCTAAGATTGTAGGTATCGAACTTTCGACGCGCAGTCTAGATCCAATACAAAGTTTTAAAGAGGTCATGAGAACAAACCGATTTAGAGTTTGATCCGAGGTTTTAGAGTATTATAGCGTCATTGGTTCTACTCGCTTTGGGTCTAGTAAACATATTTAAAGTGATCAGGGACTATTTTCCAGCTACTCTAGCGTTGCGCTAGCTAACTTGTACTTATTTTCCAAAGAAATTAATCCTACGTGATTTCTGGTCTAGTTGATACTCGAGTCCAAGTACGGATTTTTCCAGGGCGTTATAAATAGTGTATTTGAAATCACTGGAATAGAGATTCGATAACGATATGTAAGTACTGAAATAGCGGTGAAGATCGCTTGAGTTGAAGTAGGAATATGCCAATATGTCCTAGAGGGGGGTGAATAAGACTTTTTAAAGATTTATGAGTAATATTAAAAATCGTATCACTCTAATTCTAACAGGTATGCAATTTTTAGGATTACACAAATGTAACTAAACTTGCTTCTAAGCCCAGTAGAGGATCCAATCACAAAACTATCCAATTTAATAAGCATGCGGCAGTTATAGTCTATGATGGATGTGACTGTGTGAGTGAAGTGTGAGCAGATATGAATGTAATTAACATAATCACATAAATGATCAAGCACAAGAATCAATCACAGATACAGTCTTTGTTATAGTGATTCGACTACTTGTCTACTCCACTCCCGGCTGCCACACTCAACCTTTGAGTGTACTGGATTTCACTAAGGAGGTTTCCCATGGTTCACCTTAAACCTAAGGTTTTAAATCAGGTTCACCTTCAATCTTTACAGCTTGCACAGAGGATGACTATTTATGCTCTCACGAGCAAGGGTCAACACATAGCACCTGGTTTAGGCACACTGGCCAAGGATCTTACCCTAAGACCCTAAAAGAGGTTTTACACGGTTCACCTCATAACCCAGAGTTTTACTAGTTCACTCCTAACCAGATGTTTATGCCTACATAGAGCAAGGGTCCACACAATGCACCCACACGTACACTGCAGCCGGAGGCCTCCTTTGAGGACTTCAAAGGGTGAGAAACACCTACGACCCAATCTTAGAAAGGAATGATCACAAGTGTCCTCTGAACTCTAAGTACTTACAGATAAGTTGTTGAGTCCCTTTTAGCGCAGTGATAAAGATCTCGTTCTTGTTGATGAAGAGTCTTTAGCTCCCTTGATCCGCAACACAAAAGGTGTACCGATACTAGGCTTCAGGTCGGGTTAAGGTTATGATGGAATTCCACTCTCTAAAGATTCTCCTATTAGGAAGATAGAGTGATTTGAATCATCTATGCATTCAAGGCATCCCATCTTAATAATTTGCCATTAAGATAGTAGCTGGAGGATCCTTGAATGCGAAAGTTCATTCCCCATTCCACTCTATTGAATATCAATGATGAGGGTGGATTGGAGGATGAACTCCCTAAAAGAAAGGGCTTAAGATAAATGATATGAAGTTTAAAACACTTAGAAGCACTCTCTTCTTTCGCTACCAGCAATAAAGACAAGCCTCTCTTTAAATAGACAAAAGGTTCCAACGGATATAAAACGGTCATATTTATGACAAAGTTCGATATCATCGAGCAGGAGTCAATATGATCAAGCGTATACTCCCGATTGTATCAAAGATCCGCTCGATGGCATAAACTTCATGTCATTCTCTTTTGAAACCTTTTGCCGGCTGGTTGATGGGATTGAGACACACATCGATGTTATCGGATTTCGAACTCCAATTCCATCGATAGATGGATCGATCTATCGATAGGTGAAAATAAGAGAGACAAGCCTTGAAGAATTTCAGGTTCTGAAGATATGATCGGGGAACAGCCGATGTCATCAGAATTTGAATGTTGATGATATCGAGACCTTGTCGATAGGATCGATAAATCATATAGATTTACCTATAAGTATGCTGGTCAGTTTGTGCTAGACTCAATCCAATCGACTAGGACTGGATGATATCGATATAGAATATCGATTTCCTTGAATGGTCCCCGATCAACGTTTAAAACACCCTAAAATTTATGCTGGAGGAAACATGCGCCTACTATCGATATGATCGAATGACTTCCGATATGATCGATATTTGAGTTTAGATTGAATTGGACAGTCATCGATATATCGAAGCTTATAGTAGTTTTCTTTAGAAAAATAGGAGCGTCGAAAAACTGTCTGTTGAATTATCGATCCACTTTTGATGGGATCGATATTTGAATATTGATGATATTGATTGAGATTCCGATATACCGATAAATCGTCCAGATGAGTGTTTGATTGCTGGAAACTTTTTGCCCTCACTCGATTGCATCGATCGAGATGTCGAGGACATCCACAGAGCAGGTTGATCATATCGAAAGGTGAATCGATATAATAGACAAGGTAAGAAAAACTTGAAGATTTTTCTGTTTGGTAAAAATTTTTCTTACACTAAAACCCTAAGGTGTTCTACTCAGTTTTAAGGGTTTTAATCACCGGCTGTTTTGGGACATGGGATGTGAGGCTATGATTTATCTATGGTGAGCTTCCACACATCCAGTTGAGGCAGACACCTGAATTGATCTTCCTGTTAGGCACTGTTGTCCGACTGATTCAACTGACACGGTAATTGAAAAACCAGGGCACTAGTAGGTGCACTTTCAAGCACAAGGAGTAACTGTAACACCCTGAAAATCGGGGGTCATGTATAAACTCAACTCCCGAGTTCCAGACCATCACTTATGCAACAAAAATGATTATGATTCACTGTTGTCTGATTTAAAGCATTCACATGAGTAAAAGTATACCAAAACTGCAATTCATACTTCAGATCCAGTGATAAAAGCAAGTGGTAGACTAAATAATATATATATCACTGTATGGAAAAACAAAGTAAACCTCATCTGTCTCTAAAGTATGAATACATCTCTGAGTCTCATATACATATACATGAACAAAAATAAATATCCAAAATGGTCCCACTGAAGTCCCATCGATCCAGGTCGCCTACGCAAAGCCATCGTGATACTGCATGTACGAGAACTCGTCCTGGTCCTCGTCGAAGTCTGGCTCCACCTCCTGGATCTCAGCCTCACCTGCATCTATAATAGGGTCTGGTGGGTGTTGCAAACACCATCCCGTAACGTGGGAGTGAGTGATCAACTCAGTGGAATCATAGAGCAAAGATTAGCATGTTCACAAATCAATCATGCGATAATAGTAAAGCAGTAAATCAGACAATCCTACTACTGTTGTTAATGCAAGATGATATGACGTGATGTATGCCCTCACCGACGATCTCCCTCATACGGCAACATCTTACGACCGCGGCATGCCACACTCCCTAGAGTGCTCCACATCTTCCAGGCACATGCAATGCTTGGTGATATGATTTCCAAGTTGTTATTAGTCCATTCAAACAGCAGGATTGGGAAACTAAGGTACTTCCCTTGTATCAATCCCAACACAGATCCTATCTAGGGTCGTCACTCCTAGTAATCTCATACGATGTATATTTCGTAGGTCACTGCAAGGGCTGCCAGGGCTGTTGCTCGCACTCGTTGCACCGCTCCCCCATCACCTTATCAATACAGGCCTACTGTACTCTACTGCAACGGAAGGGTCGTCGCCTCCCGTGGACTCAGAATACGCTCGCGGTCACTACAAAGGACTCGTCGCCTGATCAGTGTAGGCCGACAGCTAGAATATAGTGTCCCATACCACCAAATCTGCTCACGAGTCTAGGTGCTCACTGGTCACTACGGGGAGGTTTGTGGCCCCAGCGTAGGCCGACAGCTCGACCACGGTGTCCCATACCACCATGCCCGGCTCATGAGTCTTCGTGGATCAAGGTACCATGGTTAACAGGGTTTACAATGGTAAGTTCAGTACCCTAGGTTCAAGCAGTTATGACTCATACAAGGTGAACATACATCGGCCAGTCGGGTTACTTGACGGGCTCGACTAGCGCGATCGCATCTCAAGTCGAACGACATGAAGTGCGTAAAACACTTCGCGTGGCCTAACCACTGCCGCCAACTTCAAACACGACTCGCGTTCATCGACGCGTCGCTCGTGGCTAAGACCAATCAGCCACGAAGTCGCTCGGTTACCGACTGCCTGGACTAAGTCTAGTCCCAAACACTTATGGAATCACATCAACAAATTATGTAAGAGTATTGGAATTGAAATACAATCATGTGAGCATGTTAACACATGTTATAACATTCAACTTAAGTAAATCTTCAAACCCATATATTTCATGCATGTAATGAAATCATGCATATAGTCAACATGTAGGAAATCATTTAGGTCAGCATATTAATTGAGAAAACCATCTCAAACTAATTCATAACATCATTTAATTCAATACATACTAATAAAAACATTCATACAAACACATACACTACACATTTGAGTCTACATATAGTATGTCGACCCGAAGTGCGCAATTAGGCGAATCTCTTCACCAAAGTAATTATGCACATATTCCTAACTTCCTAATGCGACAACAAACCATGTCAATCACATCAGCAAAATATGAATGTAAACAGTACTTCCTACAAATGACTAAAATGCCCTAAATCTCATATTCTTCGTTAATTTACGAAACAGGAAACGGAGAGCATATTGTACATGTCAAACGGCATTGCCGTCAATAATCTACTATTAAACGACATTGAAAGCGTTGGGAACCGTCAATCAAAGCGTCTAAAATCCTCACCTTATGTCTTGTAGACTCGTGAAATGAAACGGAGCGTATACGCTTCGTCTACGGCGAATAGGGAACCTAATACACGAGATCCATAAGCTACATCGCTATGGAAACAAAGGAAACTCAAATCAGCAGCTATTTAGGGTATTTGCTTACCTAGAATCGTGGTGTAATCGCCGGGAAAGTGGTAGAGGCGTGTTGCTTAAGCACGTGTAACACGTAGCACAAGTGGCAGGAAGAACTCTCCCACTCTCTCTCACAATCTCTCACCTTTTTCTCTCTCCCAAGTTAGGGTTTCTCTCAAATTTGGATGGGAGAGAGGAGTGAGGGTTTCAACCCCTTTTATAGCCTAAAACATGCCCAAAATAGGCTTGGAAACAATGTTTACTTGGTGCCTAACCAAATCGGGGCCGTTTCGGTCCAAATGAGCATTTCTGAAGGTCCCCTGGCCAAATGCGGTCGGACTTAAGCTCATGCATACCGGATCTAGCACACATCCAGTTTTCAGACCGGTAGGGTTCTCAGATCGCACGTGGAGGTCCAGTTTCAGTTCAACGGTCACCGCACCAAGATCAGGCCTATAAGTCTCGTGATATGTAATAGAAATTTTTCTTGATCCAAGGGTGTAATTTGGCTGAATTCTGACGGTCAGAACGCTTAATACTGATGCGTCAAATTGTGTGCCAGATTTGAATTTCAAATTCCAATTCTAACCCTATTCTCACTCTCTTCACTCCAGGCTCAATGAAATAGCCTCTGAATGTCAGTTGGACTTGATTTTCGAAACGATTGCCAAGCCCAGCTAAGTGGTCATAACGGTCTAAGATGGTAGGTATCGGACTTTCGACGTGCGGTCTAGATCCAATACAAAGTTTCAAGGAGGTCCCGAGAACAAAACGGTTTAGAGTTTGATCTGAGGCTTTAGAGCATTATAGCACCATTGGTTCCACTCGCTTTGAGCCTTGTAGAACGTATTTAAAGTGATCAGGGTCCATTTCCCAGCTATTCTAACGTTGCACTAGCTAACTTAGTCATATTTTCTAAAGGAATAAATTCTACACAATTTCGGGTCGAGTTGGTACTCGAGCCCAAGTACGGATTTTTCACGGGCGTTACAATCTACCCCCCTTAACAAATAATTTCATCCTCGAAATTTTATACCTTTTCGTACTCCTCGAGAAGCTGTGGGTAGTTCTTTCTGATCTCGGCTTCTGTCTCCCAGGTAGCCTCCTCCTCAGAGTGATGCGTCCATAATACCTTCAAAAGGGGAATCACCTTGCTACGCAGTACCTGCTCCTTCCTGTCTAGGATACGTGTCGGTCGCAGGATATATGTAACATCCTCTCCTAACTGCACCTGCTCCCATCTGATGATATGAGAAGGATCAGCAACGTACTTCTTCAGCATAGAAACATGAAATACGTTGTGAACGCTCGCGAGAGGCGTGGGTAAAGCCAATCGGTAAGCCACCGCTCCCACACGATCGAGGATCTGGAATGGACCAATGAATCGCTGTGCCAGCTTCCCTTTCTTCCCGAACCGAAGGACTCCCTTCATAGGGGAAACTCGCAAAAACACATGATCCCCAACTGTAAACTCTAGTGGCCTCCGTCTTGTATCGGCGTAGCTCTTCTGTCTGCTCTGCGCTGTAAGAAGCCGACGTCGAATAGTATCAATCTTCTCTGACGTCGCCTGCACTAAATCTGGGCCAATCAAGTTACGCTCACCGACCTCTAACCAGCAATGCGGTGAGCGACAAGGTCGGCCATACAGCGCCTCATAAGGTGCCATACCGATACTCGCCTGAAAGCTGTTGTTGTACGCAAACTCCGCATAAGTAAGACAATCATCCCAACTGTCCTTGAAGTCCAATGCGCAAGCTCGCAACATGTCCTCTAAGATCTGGTTCACCTGCTCTGTCTGTCCATCTGTCTGTGGGTGGAAGGCAGTACTGAACTTCAACTTCACACCCATAGCCTCCTGAATGAGAGTCCATAAAATAGAAGTAAACTGCGTGTCTCTGTCCGACACGATCTCCAGCGGAACTCTATGAAGACGCACAATCTCTCTGATATACAATCTAGCCAGCTCGTCTACAGAGTTCGTAACTCTGATCGGTAGGAAGTGCGCCGACTTCGTTAGACGGTCGACGATCATCCAAATGGAATCATGTCCCTTCCTCGTCTTCGGAAACCCAGAAATGAAGTCCATGGAAATGAAATCTCACTTCTACTCTGCAATCGGCATGGGCTGCAAAAGTCCAGGTGGTCGGCGATGCTCTGCCTTCACCTGCTAACAAGTGAGACAACGGGACATGAACTCAGCTATGTGGGTCTTCATACCTTCCCACCAATACGTCCTCTTCACGTCACGATACATCTTTGTGCTGCCTGGATGCATCGCGAGTCTAGTAGAATGCGCAGCCTCGAGAATCTCTCGTCTCAAGTCAGGGACATCTGGGACGCATAGGCGGCCACGATAACGTAAGCCCCCATCCATACCAACTCCCCAGTTGGCGTCAGCATCATCACTGGCCTACTCTCGAAGCTCAGTAAGATGCGCATCGTCCCTCTGCGCCTCGATGACTCGGTCATCGATCTGAGATCGCACCTGTACATGTGCGATGAACTCAAACGGCTCCTCTACGGTGAGTTTCTGCTCAAAGTCTCGTAAAAACTCAACCATATCCCACTCGGCAACCATCAGCGGAGCCGCAAACTCTATCGCCTTCTTGCGGCTCAATGCATCAGCCACAAGGTTCGCCTTCCCAGGATGGTAAGAGACTTCAAACTTGAAGTCCTTCAACGTCTCCATCCATCGCCGCTGCCTCATATTCAAGTCTCGCTGCGTGAATATGTACTTGAGACTCTTGTGGTCGTAAAAGAGCTCGAACTCCTCTCCGTAGAGGTAATGTCTCCAGAGTCTCAGTGCGAATATAACGGCTGCCAACTCTAAGTCGTGTGTAGGGTAATTCTCCTCGTGCTTCCTTAATTGTCTTGAGGCATATGAAATTACCCTGTCCCTCTGCATAAGGACACAACCCAAACCAACGCTAGACGCGTCAGTGTATATAGTGTATTTAACCCCTTGCCCTGGCAATACTAGCACAAGGGCGGACGTAAGTCTGTCCTTCAGCTCCTGAAAAGCTGACTCCGCCTTGTCATCCCAGTGAACTTCACGTCCTTCCGTGTCAACTGAGATAAGGGTCTCACGATCTTCGAGAAGTCCTAAATGAAGTGCCGATAGTAGCTAGCGAGACCCAAGAAACTCCTCACCTCAGTGACAGAACCAGGCTGCTCCCAGTCCTGCACCGCAGCTACCTTAGACAGGTCAACTGCCATGCCATCCTTGGACACCACGTGTCCTAGAAACTTCACCTCCTGCTTCCAGAAGTTGCACTTCTTATACTGTGCGAACAACTGATGCTGTCTGAGCGTATCCAGGACCAAGCATAAGTGCTCCTCATGCTCCTCTCGACTCCTAGAGTACACCAAAATGTCGTCAATGAATACAACGACGAATCGATAGATGAAAGGTCGAAATACCCGGTTCATCAGATCCATGAACACGGCTGGTGCATTCGTGAGACCGAACGACATCACAAGGAACTCGTAGTGGCCAAAACTGGTCCTGAATGCTGTCTTCTGCACGTCCTCATCTCTGACGCGCAATTGATGATATCCCGACTGAAGATCAATCTTCGAGAAGTACTGCGCTCCTCTCAACTGATCAAATAAGTCATCGATCCTGGGTAAAGGATACTTGTTCTTCATCGTGACCTGGTTCAGCCTGCGATAATCAATACATAATCGCATCGAACCATCCTTCTTCCTCACGAACAAGACCGGTGCTCCCCAAGGAGACACACTAGGCCGTATAAGGCCAAGCTCTAGCAGACCATCAATCTGCGTCCTCAACTCCTCCATCTCACATGGTGCCATGCGATACGTCGACAGTGAGATGGGCGTAGAACCAGGAACCAGATTGATAGTGAAATCGATCTCACGTCGGGGCGGCAAACCAGGGATCTTCCTGAACAGATCCCCAAACTCGGAAACGACTGGCACATGCTGGAGTATCTGGGCACCAGCGTCGCGCAATAAAGTGGCGTAACTAAGTATGCGAAAAGGAAGATTTACCAGCACTGAAAATGTGAAAGGCGTGCCCTCAGGCTCGTACACCGTCACCATACGAACCTCGCAGTCAATCTCGGCCCTCCCAGCCGTCAACCAGTCCATGCCAAGAATGACATCGAGATAAACGAGCGAGGGATCGACGACAAGATCAAGAGCCATCGTCCTGCCTCCCAGATCAACTAAACAACCCTCACACATCTGGGTAACATCCGAATAATCCCCATGAGCTGCAAAGACCTGCATGCTATCCATAGTGATAGTCTGTAACCCAAGCCGCCTGAATACAGCACGCGATATCAAAGAAATCGTGAAACCAGTGTCCACCATCACAAGAATAGGAGTACCTCCAATATGGGCTGTGACCTCGAAGGCTGAATGCTGAAGAGTCGGTGTCGCAGCTGCCTCAGCTGTCAATGCATGAACCCGAGCCTGCTGTGGCCGGTTCGACCGCTGTGTCAAGGGCCGTGGAGGCTGTCTGATCTGCGATACCGGAGGTCTAAAAGAAGGGTGCACAGGAGCTAACCGTAGAGGCGGTGCTGATATCGCCTGTGAACGAGCACGGTCAATCTTCTGCGACGACGAGAACCCGCTGTCCCGCATCCGAGAGGAACAGCTCTGCTCCAAGTGGCCTGTCCTCCCACAGTATGTACATGTCAAATCAGGGCGCCGAAACGGTGGTACAGGCGCTGCAGTCCTAGTAGGAGGATCAATACGAGGCCTCTTGCCCGTGAGGGGCCTGTCCTGCATGTCTGGTCGCGGCCTAGAAGCAACAGGGCCACGAGATCGCGCAAGTCGATCCACATCCTGCTCTGCCCGCATAGACATGTGAATTAACTCCGCATAAGAGGAAATGCTCAAACAGCACATCTTCGACCGAATATCCGGTCGCAAACCCTCCAAAAAGCGCCGTATGCACATCTGCTCATCAGCCAAAATCGTCGGGACGTATCTGTCCAACTCCATGAACTGATGCTCATACTCTGTAACTGTCATGGCTGCCTGTCTGAGGCGGAGAAACTCATTCTCCCTATTGTGCCTGTAAGTCTGGGGATAATACTTCTCATGGAAGCGGAACTCAAACGCGGCCCATGTCCATACAAAATCGGTGACAACAGTCTCAGTACGCTATCCCCACCACAGGCTGGCCTCTCTCTCAAACAGGAATGTAGCCAGCTCTACCTGCTCGGCCTCTGTGCAATGAAGCATCCGTAAAATCTTCGACACACGGTCGAGCCATTACTCAGCCTCCTCGGGTCTATGAGAACCCATGAAAGTGGGAGGCCGTAAGTGCTGAAATCGCTCTAATAGGCCCCGTGTATCGGTGGGATTCCCCGTAGGATTAGCAGGCGGCGCAAGATGAGCTATGCCCTCATCCTGGGCGTATGTATAAGCATCCTCAACTGGATGCGCAGGTGGTGCAGGTGAAGCCACACCCCCACCCTGTGCTAATGTGTAACACCCCGGATTTTGGCTAATCTGAGATTTGACGTCCTTAGGCAGTGGGTCAATTAAAACACCTGAAAAATCGTTCAGAACCCAATTCCATAGCCAAAGAAACCACTTAGGATTAATTTCTTTAGAAACTAAGCATAAGTTAGCTAGCGCAACGTTGGAGCGGTTGGGAAACAGTCCCTGATCACTTTAAATACGTTCTACAAGACCCAAATCGAGTAGAACAAACAACTCTACAATACTCTATAACCTCGGATCAAACTCTAAGCGGGTTTGTCCTCTGGACAACATTGACTTTTTGTATTGGATTTAGACCGCGCGTCAAAGGTCCGATACCTCCTATCTTAGACCGTTAGAACCGCCCAGCTGGACTTGACAATCATCTCGAAAATCAAGTCAAACCGATAATCACAGCCTATTTCGTTGAACCCGGACTGAAGCGACCGCGAATAGGGACAGATTTGGAATTTCAAATTCAAATCTGGCACACGACTTGACGCGTCAGTATTAAGCGTTCTGACCATCAGAATTCATCCAGATTACACCCTCGGATCAGGAAAAATTTCTATTTATTATCATGAGACTCTTAGCCCTGATCTACGTGCGGTGACCGCTGAACTGAAACTGGTCTGCCACGTGCGATCTGCGAACCCTGCCAGACTGAAAACTTAATACGTGCTACATCTGGTACGCATGAGCTTAAGTCTGATCGCAATCGACCAGGGGACCACCAGAAAGCAGTTTTTGGACCGAAACAGCCCCGAAATGGATAGGCACTAAGTAAACTTCATCCCGGAGCCTATTTCCGGCGTTTTTAAGCTTATAAAAGGGGTTGAAACCCTCATTTCCCTCTCCCATCCGAAAATTGCAACCCTAGGAGAAAAGGAGAGAGAGTTTGAGAGAGAGATTGGAAGGGATTTTTCCCGCTTCCGAGCCGCCGACTGCTAGTGCTTCAGCACTTCTTCCCAATCACCTGGCTGGTGATTTCTCCCCTTTTTCAGGTATAAAATAACCCTAGAACTTGCTGATTTAGGGTTTACTTAGATTCATGGCATGTTAGCTAATGTATTCCATAAATCAGGTCCTCCTACCGCCGTAGACGAAGCGTACACGCTCCGTTCAAAATCCCACAACCGTAAGAGACTAGGTGCGGATTTTAGACGCTTTGATTGACTGTTTCCAAAGCTTTCAATGTCGTTTAATAGTAGATTCTCGACGGCAACGCCGTTTGACATGTACAACATACTGTCCGTTTCCTGTTTCGTAAACTAACGAAGAATATGAGATTTAGGGCATTTTAGTCATTTGTAGGAAGTACGGTCTACATCCATATTTTGCTGACGTGAATAACATGGTTTGTTGTCGCATTAGGAAGTTAGGAATGCGTGTATAATTAGTTTGGCGAAGAGATTCGCCTAGTTGCGCACGTTGGGTCGATATACTATATGTCGACTTAAGTGTGTAGTGTATGTGTTTGTTTAAATGCTTGTATTAGTATGTATTGAATTAAATGATGTTATGTGGTAGTTTGAGATTGATTTCTTAGTTAATATGCTGACCTAAATGATTTCCTACATGTTGACCATATGCATGATTCCATTACATGCGTGGAATGTATGTGTTTGAAGATTTGCTTAAGTTGAATGTTATAACATGTGTTAACATGCTCACATGGTTGTATTTCATTTCCATTACTCTTATACAACGGCTAATGTGATTCTATGATTGTTTGGGACTATGCCTAGTCCAGGCAGTCGGTAACCGAGTAAACCCGTGAATGGCTCACCTTTGCCACGAGCGACGCGTCGATGAACGCGAGTCGTGTTTTGAGTTGGCGGCAGTGGTTAGGCCACACGAAGTGTTTCATGCACTTCATGTCGTTCATCTCGAGATGCGCTCGTGCTAGTCGAGCCCGTCAAGTAACCCGACTGGCCATTGTATGTTCACCCTGTATGAGTCACAACTGCTTGAACCTAGGGTACTGAACTTACCATTGTAAACCCTGTCAACCATGGTACCTTGATCCACGAAGACTCATGAGCCGAGCATGGTGGTATGGGACACCGTGGTCGAGCTGTCGGCCTACGCTGGGGCCACAAACCTCCCCGTAGTGACCAGTGAGCACCTATGACTCGTGAGCAGATTATGGTGGTATGGGACACTATATTCTTGCTGTCGGCCTACATTGATAAGGTGATGGGGGAGCGGTGCAACGAGTGAGAGCAACAGCCCTGGCAGCCCTTTGTAGTGACCGCGAGCGTATTCTGAGTCTACGGGAGGCGACGACCCTTCCGTAGCAGTAGAGTACAGTAGGCCTGTATTGATAAGGTGATGGGGGAGCGGAGCAACGAGTGCGTGCAACAGCCCTGGCAGCCCTTGCAGTGACCTACAAAAATATACATCGTATGAGATTACTAGGAGTGACGACCCTAGACAGGATCTGTGTTGGGATTGATATAAGGGAAGTACCTTAGTTTCCCAATATTGCTGTATGAAAAGGACTAATAACAACTAGGTAATCATATCACCATGACATTGCATGTGCCTGGAAGATGTGGAGCACTTGAGGGAGTGCGGCATGCCGCGGTCGTAAGATGGTGCCGTATGAGGGAGATCGTCGGTGAGGGCATCCATCATGTCACGTCATATTGCATTAACAATAGTATTAGAATTGTTTGATTTACTGCTTTACTATTATCGCATGATTGATTTGATAACATGCTAATCTCTGCTCTCTTATCCCACTGAGTTGATCACTCACTCCCACGTTACGGGATGGTGTTTCCGGACACCTACCAGTCCCTTTTGTGATTGCAGATGATGGCGCGGCCTGTGAGGCGGAGCTGGACTTGATGATGAGGAGGAGGATTCCTCCTTTATGCGTGTTCTGATTGACGGGATTGCAGGGAGGTTGATGAGATACTTTGACATTTGTCATTTTGTATTTTTAGCACCCTCATATATATTCATTTTGTTTACTTTTAGAGTATACATGTATGTGTATAACCTGGTAATATATTCACACTCTGGAGACATACAACAGTTTATATACGTTATACATACTATTACAGTCTTCCGCTTGCAATTTTAACTGTCTCTGGAGTATGATATGCTGTGCTGGCTTAATCTCACTCATGTTTAATACATTATCACAGACAACATTCAATCATACATATCTATGTTGCATAAATAACATTTTGGAACTCGGGAGTTGGGTTTTTGCTCGACCCCCCAATTTTCAGGGTGTTACATAATGTCCCCACGATGGTAGTCAGAAGCTGCTGCTACTGCTGCATTATAGCCAACATCTGCTCAAATCTGTCAGGAGGTGGAGCAGGCGGCGGCGGATGCTGCGTGGAAGTAGATGCACGATGAGGCTCTCTGACTGATGGCGTAAATGGCGGTGGTCCAACTGTAGGACCAGCGGCAGGCTGAGACGATCGAACTGCCTCAGGAATCGGGCCCAAAGCAGGGTCCGTATGAGTGTCAGACTGCGAAGGAGTCTGATCCATATGCTCAGTCAGTGCAAGCCGAGCCGTGCTCCACGTAGCCTTAGGCGGCATTCCCTATATTCAAAATACGGCGCAACCTTATCAGTCTCAATAGCACAAATTTACCGCAATCATTCACATGGAGTCAAAGGCATTCCATGCATTTCATTTACTCAAAATTGTCACAATACAAGGGATATATCCTTACAAGCATCATGACGAGAAATACATGAGAACTAAGGTAGTTAAAATTACAACAGCAACATAAACAAGCACTAGCCCTAACAGGCTTATACACATAAAGCAGGAAATGGCTAACTACTGATAACTACATCAAAGGTCGCATCGCTAGTCAGAGTCTGGGGACGGAGGAGGAGCACCCTTATCCTGCAAGCAACACAGGATCGCCTTCAAGATGCGAGTCACCTTGCCTAATTTCTTCTTTGTAACGGCCTTGACATCCTCGACTTCTGCACGAAGTTCTTGAACTTCCCTTCGTAAAGCGATCTGACTCTCCTTCATCCGAGCAATGCGATCGTCGATAGTAGCCTGCACAGAAGGAGGGTTCTCATCTATATCCTGAGCCTCCTCTTCTGCCTCTTCCTGAGCTTCTTCCTGAACCTCTGCTCCAGGTTCTTCTTCGCTTTGACCTTCCTCATCATCAAAGTCATCCTCGCTGTCCTCCTCGAGCTGATTTTCACGGTACTGCGACCCAATCTTCATCTTAACCATAGTCGACTCATCAATGGTATGAATCGAAACTGGCAGTTCCGGCCTAAGTCTATAGGCAAACTCAAGCGCAATCTTGCAAATCAGTTGGCCAAAAGGAAGTGACTCGGATGTTCTTCTTGACTTGGCTATGAGAATTATTTGTCGTAAAATGAAAGTGGCCATACATACGTTCTCTCCCTGGGCCACCAGATACAGGAAATCAACCATAAGGCGGTACATTCAATGAGATTCGTCGACCTGGGATACACATTGTACGTGCAGATATGGTGCAGCAAGCGCAAATCATCAGACATATATGTCACCTTTAGGCTATTATTAGGCTGTCATGGAACCAACTTACCGCACAGAAACCTGGTGCGGCGATCTCATTCATGCCTACTCCTCAGGTTCTTCTCACTAGGATGAACATCACCAAGAGGCATGTTCAGAAGTCGCGCAATCAGTCGCACATCAATCATAGCCATCCGATCTCTACCAAAAGGGATTTTAAACTGCAATGGCTCCAAGGTAGGATTCTGGATACTAGCATAGAAGGCACAAACGGTGCTCACATTAGCACGAGCGTGAGCTTCAAAGATTGGACCCCAATAGGCAGCTTCAATGCGCTCGAACAACAAAAATTCACCGAACAGTCGCCCTTCCACGTCTGCCTCAAATAACACTTTACAATCAGTGTATTGGCCATGAGGCATCTCTGATAGAATTACTCGCCCAAGGTGAGCATGAGGATCCAAATCCCGCTTTGTACGGCACTCTAGGGCTGCAGCTGGACCTGCGGCGGCGCTTGAACTTACGGCACCACCCCGCTGTCTTCTCGATTGAACAGGGCGGCTTGGCCCAGCCTCGTCTATTGCGGTTTTTCTTTTACCCATCAAAGATATGATGGATGAGAGTGATAAAAGGCCTAAAATGGCTTCCACGAAAGCCAAGGAAAATGGAGAAAATGCAGAGAAGTGGCTGTCCAATCTGGAAAAAGGAGATCTAGGCATCGTAGAGGGATGCTTCAAGCTTCCCAAGGATGTATTTTCAAGGAGAAATGGAAATGAAAAAGTGGAATGGAGCACCTCACAATTTCAGCTCGATTTGGGGGTTTTTTGGAGCTCCAAATGATGAAATCTTCAAGAGGAAGGGCTGCCAACTCCAAAGAAGTAATGGATGATGGTCGTTTTTGGCCAAGGAGGGATCTAGAAGCTATTTGGAACCACGAAATTTGGGGATGGTTGCTGAAAAATAAAAATAGGGCTATGGGGAGGGCTGTTTGTGAAGGAGGGGTATGATTTGGGGGTTTTCGTGGGACGGAACTTACATGGGGAGGGTACACATGAGATTTAAGGGCGTGCGCCCAAAAATCACATCCAACGGGCCCACCTGTACGGCGATGCATCGCCGGATCGGTGATGGCATCACCGACCGGTGATGCATTCGGCCGGTGGGGCCAGATGGGTTCGGTCCCCCATGGTCCAAGGGCCCCAGATATGTATGGTTCGACCCCTGGTTCATAGTATTTTGGCCTATGTGAGCCCAAACATGTGTTCGGGGCTTTTCGGGACCATTCCGTAATTCTGAATACCAAACTCTATGATGCAGCATATGAATTTGGGGTAGAAGGAGCTAGTACATCCATATAGACTCTTATTAGCTAAAGAAGGTAAATTTAGAATGGCCTTATGGCCATTTTTCATAAAATTTTACTATTCACTGTAAAATTTTATGAAAGTATTATTTTGTGTTATTTTCATATTATTTTTGATGCCTAACATGAATTGGATAAGAAAGAAATGAATATTGGAGTGGTGAGAGGAAGAATTTTGAAGATTTTTGGTGAAACGGAATTTTTAAGCCCTGGCGATTGAATACAGGAGTCGTGGTCATCCCATGGCCCAAGAATTTACTTTTACGGGTTTAAAATCATTCATAGGATGTCTCAACCTGACTTCCTATGGCTTAGAAGCTATTCGGGTTGCTTTACATGACCCGAGATGCGTTACAGACTCGATCGTGCGATCGATTCAAATAGACTTCGCCTATCGGCGAATCTGTGATCCTAGAAATGTTTCTAGACCCTTCTCGCACCCACCTAAGTCAAAAGAAGCGACAACGTACGTCGCGAGACCATAACCCAGGCCCAGTATACTTTTATTCATGCTCTGATACCAACTTGTAACACCTTGAAAATCGGGGGTCGTGTATAAACTCAACTCCCGAGTTCCAGACCGTCACTTATGCAACAAAAATGATTATGATTCAATGTTGTCTGATTTAAAGCATTCACATAAGTAAAAGTATATCAAAACTGCAATTCATACTTCAGATCCAGTGATAAAAGCAAGCGGAAGACTAAACAATATATATATCACTGTATGGAAAAACAAAGTAAACCTCATCTGTCTCTAAAGTATGAATACATCTCTGAGTCTCATATACATATACATGAATAAAAATAAATATCTAAAATGGTCCCACTGAAGTCACATCGATCCAGGTCGCCTACGCAAAGCCATCGTGATACTGCATGTACGAGAACTCGTCCTGGTCCTCGTCGAAGTCTGGCTCCACCTCCTGGATCTACTCAGCCTCACCTGCATCTACAATAGGGTCTGGTGGGTGTTGCAAACACCATCCCGTAACATGGGAGTGAGTGATCAACTCAGTGGAATCATAGAGCAAAGATTAGCATGTTCACAAATCAATCATGCGATAATAGTAAAGCAGTAAATCAGACAATCCTACTACTGTTGTTAATGCAAGATGATATGACGTGATGTATGCCCTCACCGACGATCTCCCTCATACGGCAACATCTTACGACCATGGCATGCCACACTCACTAGAGTGCTCCACATCTTTCAGGCACATGCAATGCTATGGTGATATGATTTTCAAGTTGTTATTAGTCCATTCAAACAGCAGGATTGGGAAACTAAGGTACTTTCCTTGTATCAATCCCAACACAGATCCTATCTAGGGTCGTCACTCCTAGTAATCTCATACGATGTATATTTCGTAGGTCACTGCAAGGGCTGCCAGGGCTGTTGCTCGCACTCGTTGCACCGCTCCCCCATCACCTTATCAATACAGGCCTACTGTACTCTACTGCAACGGAAGGGTCGTCGCCTCCCGTGGACTCAGAATACGCTTGCGGTCACTACAAAGGACTCGCCGCCTGGTCAGTGTAGGCCGACAGCTAGAATATAGTGTCCCATACCACCATAATCTGCTCACGAGTCAGGTGCTCACTGGTCACTACGGGGAGGTTTGTTGCCCCAGCGTAGGCCGAGAGCTCGACCACGGTGTCCCATACCACCATGCCCGGCTCATGAGTCTTCGTGGATCAAGGTACTATGGTTAACAGAGTTTACAATGGTAAGTTCAGTACCCTAGGTTCAAGCAGTTATGACTCATACAAGGTGAACATACATCGGCCAGTCGGGTTACTTGACGGGCTCGACTAGCGCGATCGCATCTCAAGTCGAACGACATGAAGTGCATAAAACACTTCGCGTGGCCTAACCACTGCCGCCAACTTCAAACACGACTCGCGTTCATCGACGCGTCGCTCGTGGCTAAGACCAGTCAGCCACGAATTCGCTCGGTTACCGACTGCCTGGACTAAGTCTAGTCCCAAACACTTATGGAATCACATCAACAAATTATGTAAGAGTATTGGAATTGAAATACAATCATGTGAGCATGTTAACACATGTTATAACATTCAACTTAAGTAAATCTTCAAACCCATATATTTCATGCATGTAATGAAATCATGCATATAGTCAACATGTAGGAAATCATTTAGGTCAGCATATTAATTGAGAAAACCATCTCAAACTAATTCATAACATCATTTAATTCAATACATACTAATAAAAACATTCATACAAACACATACACTACACACTTAAGTCTACATATAGTATGTCGACCCGAACTACGCAATTAGACGAATCTCTTCGCCAAAGTAATTATGCACATATTCCTAACTTCCTAATGCGACAACAAACCATGTCAATCACATCAGCAAAATATGAATGTAAACAGTACTTCCTACAAATGACTAAAATGCCCTAAATCTCATATTCTTCGTTAATTTACGAAACAGGAAATGGAGAGCATATTGTACATATCAAACGGCATTGCCGTTAATAATCTACTATT
Source organism: Magnolia kwangsiensis (assembly GCA_037074715.1). Taxonomy (NCBI): domain Eukaryota; kingdom Viridiplantae; phylum Streptophyta; class Magnoliopsida; order Magnoliales; family Magnoliaceae; genus Magnolia; species Magnolia kwangsiensis. The sequence continues at coordinate 84,668,675 of CM073577.1, read as the reverse complement.
AAACGACATTAAAAGCGTTGGGAACCTTTAATCAAAGCGTCTAAAATCCTCACCTTATGTCTTGTAGACTCGTGAAATGAAACGGAGCGTATACGCTTCGTCTACGGCGAATAGGGAACCTAATACACGAGATCCATAAGCTACATCGTTATGGAAACAATGGAAACTCAAATCAGCAACTATTTAGGGTATTTGCTTACCTAGAATCGTGGTGTAATCGCCGGAAAAGCGGAAGAGGTGTGTTGCTTAAGCACGTGCAACACGTAGCACAAGTGGCAGGAAGAACTCTCCCACTCTCTCTCACAATCTCTCACCTTTTTCTCTCTCCCAAGTTAGGGTTTCTCTCAAATTCGGATGGGAGAGAGGAGTGAGGGTTTCAACCCCTTTTATAGCCTAAAACATGCCCAAAATAGGCTTGGGAACAATGTTTACTTGGTGCCTAACCAAATCGGGGCCGTTTCGGTCCAAATGAGCATTTCTGAAGGTCCCCTAGCCAAATGCGGTCGGACTTAAGCTCATGTATACCGGATCTAGCACACATCCATTTTTCAGACCGGTAGGGTTCCCAGATCGCACGTGGTGGTCCAGTTTCAGTTCAACGGTCATCGCACCAAGATCAGGCCTATAAGTCTCGTGATATGTAATAGAAATTTTTCCTGATCCAAGGGTGTAATTTGGCTGAATTCTAACGGTCAGAACGCTTAATACTGATGCGTCAAATTGTGTGCCAGATTTGAATTTCAAATTCCAATTCTAACCCTATTCTCACTCTCTTCACTCCAGGCTCAATGAAATAGCCTCTGAATGTCAGTTGGACTTGATTTTCGAAACGATTTCCAAGCCCAGCTAAGTGGTCATAACGGTCTAAGATGGTAGGTATCGGACTTTCGACGCGCGGTCTAGATCCAATACAAAGTTTCAAGGAGGTCCCGAGAACAAACCGGTTTAGAGTTTGATCCGAGGCTTTAGAGCATTATAGCATCATTGGTTCCACTCGCTTTGAGCCTTGTAGAACGTATTTAAAGTGATCAGGGTCCATTTCCCAGCTATTCTAACGTTGCACTAGCTAACTTAGTCATATTTTCTAAAGGAATAAATTCTACACAATTTCGGGTCGAGTTGGTACTCGAGCCCAAATACGGATTTTTCACGGGCGTTACAGTAACGGGAATCGAATCCCAGGAGTAGTTCCCACTTCTCTCTCACTTTCTTTCTCTTTTTCTTCTCTTCCTTAGCTAGAGTTTCAAAATTCATATGGTGTATGAGAGAGAGGTTATAAGGTCTTTATATAGGCTTAAAAGTGATGGAAATAGCCCTAAGGCTAAGGTATACTTAGGTTATAACCAAATCGGCCTTGTTCCGATCTAACAGAGCACTTCTGGAGGTCCTATTACTGAGTGTGGTCAGACATAAGCTCATAGATGTTGGATCTTAATCAAGTTAATTTTTCAATTCGATCGGGTTTCCAAATCAACCGTGGCGGACCAATTTCAATTCAATGGTCACCGAAACTTGATCAGGGCCACGAGTACTTTAACATGTATGGGCCATCATCCCTGATCTGAGGGTCAATTTGGGTCAAAAACCAACAGTCAGAATGCTTATAAATGACGAGCAAGCGACACGACGCAGATTTCTTAAATTCATATTTAATTTCTTAAATATCCTCACTTTTTCACACTCTTCACTCCGGACTTAAGAAAATAGTCTCAGGACATCGTTTGGATGTGATTTTTGAGGTGATAGTCAAGTCCAACTAGGCGGTCATAATGTTCTAAGTTCATCGCTATTGGACTTTCGACGTGCGGTCTAGGTCCAATATGAAGTTTCAAAGCGCTCCCGAGAGCAACTGGGTTTAGAGTTGAATTCTAGATTTCAGGGTAATATAGCGTTAACGATTCTATAGGTTTTGGGTCTTGCAGATCGTATTTAGAGTGATTAGTGATAATTTCACAGGTAATCTATGTTAGCACTTGATTAATTCTCGTCTAGTTTTTAAAGAATTTAGTCCTAAGGGATTTTTACCTAAGTTGGTACTCGGGTCTTTGTACGGATTTTTCTGAGTTGTTACAACCCTCATCTTTGATATTCAATAAAGTGGATTGGGGAATGAACTTTTACATTCAAGGATCCTTTAGTTATCACCTTAATGACAAATCATTAAGCTGGGTTGCCTTGAATGCATAGATGATTAGAATCACTCTATCTCCCTTATAGGAAAACATTAAAGAGAGTAGGATTCCATCATAAGCTTGACCCAGCCCGTCGTCATGTATTGGTACATCTTCTAAGTCGTGGTTCAAGGAAGCAGGAGTTTCTTCATCAACAAAGGAGGAAATCTTCAACGACGTGCTGAATGGGGCTTATCTACTTATCTATAAGTTATTAGAGTCCCAAGGACCCTTGTGATCATTCCTTTATAGGATTAGGTATAAGGTATTTCTCACCCCTTATAAGCCCTTATAGGAGGCCTCCGGCAGGAGTGTACGTGATGGGTGCTTTGTATTGACCCTTGCTCTGTGGAGAGTATAAACTGTTAGGTCCTTGACAAAGGTGGTATAAAAGTCGATGCTTTGTGCTGACCCTTGCTCATGGGAGCATAAACTTGTGAGGTTCCATGAGTGCATCCATGGCTAATGTGCCTAAAATTGGGTGCTATGTGTTGACCCTTGCTCGTGGGAGCATAAACTGTGTCATGTGGATACGCTATGTCAGCCTAGGGGTAGCTTGTACTAGTTAGATGTGAACCTGATTTAAAACCTCCAGTTTGAGGTGAACCTGTTGTGAAACCTCCTTGGTGAAATCTGGTACACTCAAGGGTTGGGTGCGTTTACTGGGAGTGGAGTAGATAAGTAGTCGAACAACTATAAAAATGATTGTGTTTGTGATTGCTAATGTTTTTCATTCCTTATGTGACTATATGCTTTCATAGTTAATTATCTGAGATCACGTTTCACACATAGTCACATCCATCATAAACTCTGATTCGCATCTTGTTTGTCTTTCAAAGTAGTTTTATGATTGGATCCTCTATTTAGCTTGGAAGCCATTAGAGTTACTCTAAAGGAATCCTGATACATCCTTACTTACTCAGGATACGATTAATAGGATTTTAAATAACCATAAAATATCTAAAAAATCCTATTTAGCCCCCTCTAGGACATAATGGCATATTCCTACTTCAACTAAAGCAGTCATTACCATAATTTCGATATTGATATCATCAAAACCAAGTTTGATGATATCAAAGGTTACTGCCCGATAAAAGGTGGACAAGCGGGAAAATTTCACTCCTTTACTTGAAGCTCATTCTTCTCTTTGTTGCTCATCCTCCTCCACCTTTTTACATGCTTTGCCATCTATGAGCCTTTAAAGATCACCCAAATATGGTAATTCCTTGTCTATTCCCTTAATTTCTCAAGATTACATCTTGTGTTTTTAGGTATTTCTAGATCATAAAGAGAAGTCCTGTCTAGAAGATGAACAATTCATTTTCAAATTCCTTCAATATTTTATTAGATACCACTCTCTCATTCTAAGTGGTAAACGTTTAATGGGGAAGGACAACGGAAAAACTCTCATGTCTGGAGAATCCTCAAGATCCTCCAAACATAAAATCCTTGCACCTAAAGAAAGGGCAAAGGCATCTGATCAAGGGACCACAACACACGAGCGAAGTACCAGACAAACATCCCATGGTGGGTCTCAACATGCCGCACCTCTTCCTCCTCCTACTATGGTAGATCTCATTTTGATGAAATATACTATAAGGAAGTTGGTCCATGAACGGAAAATTGACAGGGACTGCCTAAAACCTTACAACTTGGAACCTTTGTTGGTTGCAATAGATTGGCTGCCTATGCTCGATTTTGGCAGCCCATGTCATTATGAAAGAACCTATAACTTCTTTACTTCCATCCATTCTCCTGTCGTAGAACCTTCTTCCATCACTGTCTCTATTGGGGATACCGATGCAGAAATTACCCCTGAATCTATTACAAGTATTTTTAAGCTCTCTTTGTCTCCAGTTGGTCTCTCTAATCTGGATCTTGAGAATCTAGTGACTCGGTTTACGATCACGTCGTTCCTGTGCCAGGGTAAGGATATTCCTAAGTACCAAGGTAATGCCTTAAAAAGAAAATTTATGGAACCTTAGTATCGAGTTCTACATGTCATCTTCGCCACAAATGTGTACCCGAGAGGTACAAATGAGCTGAACTTACAGGATTTATGGTCATGATCGTGTATTATGTGCCAACTAGGATCAAGATATGTCTTCCCATTTTAATAGTTCACCAGTTGGCGTATGCAATTCACACTTCTAGAGACATCCATCTACCCTTCCCTCAGATTATTCACATGTTAAGTGATATGATTGGTCTTCCGCTGACACATGATCAGGAGCTACCTCTCCAATATTTTAACAAAATCAATATTAGAAAGATGGATTTGAAGTTTCATCGTTATCCAGAAGATCAACCTAAGGAGGGGATTCATGAAGAAGGTGAAATTGGTGAAGGAGCTGCCCAAGCTGAAGGAACATCACAGGTTGAAGGCGACCCACTTGAATCATAGCAAGCTCCGCCTCCATTTGACCTTGTGCAGGACACAAGATTCAAATTACATCAAGATTAAATCGGGACGACGTTGCGAGAAGTCACTCAAATGAAGGAAACGATGAATGAACGGTTCACTGTCCTGGAAAGATTGGTGATTGGGGTGCAGTAGTCGGTGCAACAACTGGTTAATTTTATAACATGCCGACGAGACGATACAACACCGTCTTCATCAACCCCTCCACCATAGTATCGATAGTCTTTGTGTTGTCACATACACCAGATACTCATCTCGACGTATGGGCGTGGATATCTTTTTGAATGCCATGTGATCTTATGAGTGTATGTGATGGCTACCTAACATGAAAAGTCTAACGGTTTTTATTTTTATTTTTATGGTTTATGGATATACTCTACATAAGGAAAACACTTGTATTTTGATGTGGCCATGGTTGGGCCAGAATTTTGGTTTGATTGTTTTTGGGATGGATGATGAAATACTGCTAAACTTAGGTAGTTTTTATTTTGGATATCTTTGTTGGTGGCTGTTTAATAATTCATATATGTTTGTTGCCATGTCTCTCTGCTCTCAATTATATGAGAAATTCTGTGAAACACTGGTATGAATTGTGATTGTCTTCTCCTGCATATTCCGTAACAATTGAGAATTGATATGTGATTTATGTCCTTTAAAGTTATACTACTCCTTTCTGTTAAACACATAGCTCTCCTTTGACCTGGTATGCATACATGGTTTCCATGCAAATAGAGATGTTATTCTATGTTATACATCTATCTCTTTCTGATTATGCATGTTAGAGATGTATCTGTTATGAATGGAGTTATCTAGGTCTCTACTGTTTCTCCCATATATTTATGCTACAACTTTAGTCAACTAGTATTGCTATACTGCCCTTTGCCAATGATTGACAGAAAAGGGGAGAAAAAATCCTACCACGGAGAAAATTGTGTCTCTATGTATGAATGGTGGTACATGTGTTAGGGGGAGCAGCTGCATGAAGACAAGGGGAGCAGCTACATACTTTTGTGCTTAAACTTGTAGTAGCATTGTAAAATTGTGTAAAGAGTTATGTACATAAAATTTAGGGTGTTGGTCTAGATGCTATTCTAGGACTTCAGGTGTTTTGTCACATAATTGATAAAGGGGGATATTGAAAGTGCCCTGGTTTGTCAATTAGCGTGAGTGTTGAGTTAGCTAGGCAAGTGATCCCCATAGGAAGATCATTCAAGCGTCTACCTCAACAAGATGTGTGTCTGAATTCGTCAAAGGTAAACTTAGCCTCACAACCCATGTCCCAAAACACCTGGTATATAAAACCCTTAAAAATGATTATAAAAACATAGGGTTTAAGGTGAGAAAACTATTTTACAAAATCAGAAAAATTTCTAAATTTTCTACCTTTGTTTATTTATCCAAAAATTATTTGATGAAATCAGACTCTGTTATCAATGTCCTCTAGACTCACTCGATAACATCGAACTGAAGACTTTAGATGTCCAGCAACCTCAATGAATCCTAAACTAAATTATCAACGAATCGATGATAGGCTTGATATCATTGACTTTCGAATCTCGAGTTCATTGAGACGGCACGATAAAATCGATAGCTAGTCAGGTTATGTCTAGAATACATTTAAGAAAAATTATGTGATTTTTGATATTTCGAGACAGCCTTGATATCCTCAAAATTTAAACCTCAATGATATCAATGGACCTTTGATGATATCGGATTGGGACACAAATCTGACTAGCAAGCTTTCAAGTAAATTCATTTAAGAATCGAGAAGTACCCTATGATATTGATATTCAAATATTGATCATATTGAGACCAGGTCAATGTCATCGAAATAGGATACAAATTGTCCAACAAGCTTATAGGAAAACTCTTTGAAAATATTAATGAATCGAAATCGGTATCAATATCATCGACATTCAAAATCAGATGATATCGAGGGATGATCGATCATATCAATACCTGTTAAGTGTCAAAGGTAAATACACTTTCAAGTTTTCAAATGTCGAGGAATCAAACCATGCGTCGATAAAATCTGAGTTCAAAATTCGATGACATCGAAGCATGTTCGATATCCTCGACTAGTTGGAAAAAAGGTTCAAAAGCATTTAACAGATTGAGTTCGTGCCATTAAGCGGGCATTCAACGTTATCGAGAGTATACGATTGATGATATCGAAGGTTACTCGATGATATCGAACTCTGTAAAAAATATGACTATTTTATTTTCGTTAGAACTTTTTGCCTATTTAATGAGAGTATACCTTTGGTTGTTTGTAGAGAAAACAGATAGAGCTTTTGAGTGATTAATTTATATTACCTACCCTAAGCCTTTTTCTCTCATGGCAGTTCATCCTTCAATCCACCCTCATCATTGATATTCAATAGAGTAGATTGGGAAATGAACTTTCACATTCAAGGATCCTCAAACTACCACTTTAATGACAAATCACTGAGCTAGATACCTTGAATACATAGATTCCTGGAATAACTCTGTTTCTAATATAGGAAAACATTTAATAGAGTAGGATTCTAACAAAACCTTAACCCAACCTGCCGCCTTACATTGGAGCATCATTTGTGTTGCTATTCAAGAGAGCTGAAGATTCTTCATCATCAAAGGAGGAGATCTTTATCAATGAGATTAATAGGGCTCACCTACTTATCTATAAGTCATTAGAGTCTAGAGACCCTTTTAATCATTCATTTTGTAGGATTAGGTCAAAAGTGTTTCTCACCCCTTTCAAGTCCTCATACGAGGCCTCCGACGGGAGAGTACGTGGAGGTGTTGTGTGTTGACCCTTGCTCTGTAGAGAGCATAAACTTAGGTCCTTGTGCAGGTTGTAGTAGTTTGAGGTGAACTTGATTTAAAACCTCCTTTAGTGAGATCTGGTACACTTAAGGGTTGAGTGCGTCTGTCGGAAGTGGAGTAGACACGTAGTCGAACCACTATAAAAATGATTGTGTTTGAGATTGTTATTTACTCTTACTGATTGTGTGATTTCTCTCAATGTTCTCATAATGCATGTTTACATGATTACTTAGAACTAATTAGAATAACATCTCACACACAGTCACATCCATCATGAACTATGTTATACAGCTTGTTTATGTTTTGAATAGTCTTATGATTGGATCCTCTATTTGCTTGGAAGCCAATAAAGTTACCTTGAAGAAATCCTGCTACTTGCATATTACTGCAGGATAGGGTTGATAGGTTCTGAATTATCATAAAATTTTAAAAAAGTCCTATTCACCCCCTCTAGGATATCTTGGCATATTCTCACTTTGACTAAAGCAGTCATTACCGGAATTTTAAGCAAGACACATCAACGGGCCTCAATCTAACAAGATTGTCAATTTAGAGTCCCTAAACTCTTGACTTTTGTGTGATTTAGTGTAAGGTTTTATGACCTAAACTTGAATAGGTTCTTATGTAGGACCTAAGCTCTTGTGTAGGGTCGAATTCACCCGAGATGAGTGTATACGTGTTACTCTTCATGGGAGGCCTCTAGTGGGAGTATGTAGAACTTTGAATTAGGAGTACAATCATTGGACATGCGTACATATGTGTTAGTCCTCGTGAGAGCCTCTGGTGGGAGTAAAGTGTAAGGCCGTAGATTAGGATCACTATTGGTTGCTAGTTAGTTAATAGAAAACCAACTAAAGTCTCTTGTAGGAGCCACTGATACAAGTGGAAACATGTTTCTCTGACATGAGAGTGTACATACATCTAGGTTCTTGTGTAGGGTTATAAAGGTTAAGGGTGAACCTATTAAAAACTCCTAAGATAGTGAATACTGGTACACTCGAGGAGAGTGCATTCGTTGGGAGTAAAGTATGGAAAACGAACCAGTATACATGCTTGTGTCTGTGATTGTTAATTGAGAACAATTCTATTAATGTTTATGTGATTGTTTATTTATATTATAGGACTGCTTTGATTAGATTGTATGCTATGCACTTAACTTTTAAAGAAAACACAAGTTCAGTATATTCTTATAGACGAGTTGCTTGATTGGTATATAATTTGCAGCCGATATGATTGAACGCACTTTAGCATAGAAGCTTAAGTATTATTTCCCTTATTGTTTTGAATTGGTAAATTAGTTAATTAGTCAATGATTTTTTAAGTAGTCATATTCACCACCCCTCTAAGACTTACCCATAATTCTAAGCTTCGTAAAGCTTCTCCACGCACCATGATAGACAATCCTTCTAATTTTAGTAGTTAAAGGACATGACAAATTAGGTAGATTCGTTGATGACGATAGACCTGATTCAAAGTCTCGACCATGAATGGGGTCAGGTCAGTGCAGTTGCCCGATAAACAATATACATTAGAAATGAGGATGAAATGGAGATTGCAAAATTGGGTGGTCATTTCTGACACTTGTAGGGCATTTCCCTAGTACCAAGCAACAATTCAGCCATTATAAAGAAATGTAATCCATTCAATTATCTAGACTTTGGGAGCTAGTTCAGACCCAGGTGGGATAAATGTAGATGGAGGGACCTGAATCAAATGACCAAAGAGGGTCGATGTCACATGAGTGGATAACCCACTATACTCGACATCGAAACTAGGGGGATCTGCACGTGACTCATGACAATTTGAGAAAAATAGGTAGACAAAATTCTCATGAATGGGGCCTCAAAATGATAGAATGGGCTCCCATCCAACCTAAATAAGGAGTTCCAACACAAGGAACCCCTAAAGACACTTGATGTAACGTCCTAGAAAAATCTGTACAAAGACCCGAGTACCACCTCAAGCAGAAATCACTAAGGGCTAAATCCTTTAGAAATTAAATGAGAATTAACTAGCGCTAAACCAGATTACTAGGAAATTAGCACCAATCGCTTTAAATATGATCCGCAAGGCCCAAAACTTGTAGAATTGTTAACGCTACATTACCCTGAAACCTAGGATCCATCTCTAAACCCGGTTGCTCTCGGGAGCACATTGAAACTTCGTATCGAACCTGGACTGCACATTGAAAGTCTGATAGTGACAAACTTAGAAAAATATGACCGCCTAGTTGGACTTGACAATCACCTCGAAAATCAAGTCCAGATGATGTCCTGGGACTATTTTCTTGAGTCCAGAGTGAAGTGTGTGAGAAACATAAATATCTTTAGAAAATAAATCTGAATTTAAGTAATCTGAGTCGTGTCGTGTGCGGGTCGATTATAAGCATTCAAACCGTCAGAATCTGTCCCAAATATACCCTTGGATCAAGGGAAATGTCGCACACATGGTAATGTACTTGTGGCCCTGATCAAATACCTGTGACCGTCGAACTGAAACTGGTCCGCCACGGGCAATCTGTAAATCCGATTGGACTGAAAACTTAGCTTGACCAAGATCCAATATCAAGGAGCTTAAGTCCGACTACATTTAGTAAAGGGACCTCCAAAAATGCTCTGTTGGATCGGAACAGACCCGATTTGGACATGACCTAAGTATACCTTGGCCCTGGGGCCATTCCCATCAGCTCTAAGCCTATATAAGGGTCTTAAACCCTCTCTCTTTCACTCCATACAAATTTGGAGAAAGCCCTAGGAGAGAGAAGAGAGTAAAGAGAGAATGTGAGAGAGAAGTTGGTGTAGATTCCTGGGATTCTTCCCTGCTAATCCACCTGCTGAAATGCCAATCCCATATAGTTCTTCTGGTAGCTCCAACGTTGTACTTGGATAAGTAAACCTAACCCTAATCCCACCTAGGGTTTCAAATATTCTAGTGCTGAAATAGCTAACCTATTGCGTGCTATAGGTGGCCCTCGCGTCGTAGGCAGTGACTTGACATACAAACTAAGTTCGATGCGTGTTTACTAATGTAAGGTGCGGACTATATACGTATAGGTTATGGTTTTCAAGGCTTTCAATTTCAGTTAATGATTTATTACTAACGTGGGTGCTATTTTACATGTCGAATGCGATGTTTGTTTCGTGTTTCAGTTATATATGACTATGTTATGAATAGGGTATTTCATGTGTTTGTTGAAATGTTTGTATGCGCTTGGAATCTGAATTTGTGATTGCCATGATTAATTGTCATAATTACATGGTTGTTATATATGCGACAGCTCCTTGGTAAGAGGATTTTCCCTAATATGCATTATGACCAACATACGTGATCTATGTTGAAAAGTGTAGTCCAAGAGTTTGCAAAAATGTCCAAATGAATTAGTAGTTAGTAAAGTGGGATTTATAAGGGACTTGGGATATGAATCCCAACTACCTTAACTATGTGTATGATTTCCTCCATGTACTGTATAGTCTGTTTATGCATGTTTAACTATGTGTATGATTTCCTCCATGTACTGTATATTCATGTGTAAGTTATATTCCATAGCATGCTCACATGATTGTAGGATTTGACTTCAGTATTCATTACTGCTTTCTTATCTCAAATGCTTACTTATTGTGAATGCACGTGGTTGGGGCTATATCATAGTCCAGGCAATCGGTAACAAGCCTTGTTTTGGTGGCTGAGATTGTTTTTAGCCACACAGGATGTGATCGATAAATCCGAGCCGTACTTGGGATGTCGGCAGTGGTTAGGCCACATGGAGTGCTTATGCACTTCATGTCGATCATCTCGATGTGTGCTCATACCAGTCAAGCTCGTCAAGTAACCCGATTGACCCAATGTATGTTCACTATATATGGACGCTACTGCTTGAACCTAAGATATCAAACTTACCAGTGAAATGCCCGTCTAACCTTGGTACCACGATCCGCTAAGACTCATGAGTCGAGCATAGTAGTATGGGACACAATGGTTGAGCCGTCGGCCTATGCTGGGGCGATGAGCCTCCCTGTAGTGACCAGTGAGCAACCCAAACTTGTGAGCCAAATACGGTGGTATGGGACAATGTATTCGAGTTGTCGGCCTACACTGGCGCAGCCAAGCTGTGGTCCCCAGTTGGGTTGGTGACGAGCCTTCAAAAATAGACTGCCGGTTGGTAGGGCGTTAGTGGAGTGACCTCGAGTATGAATAGGCCTACCTCGGCACAGCCTGATTGTGGTCCCCAGTCGGGTTGGTGATGAGCCTTTAAAAATAGACTACCAGTTGGTAGGGCGTTAGTGGTAGTGATTTGAACTTGCCTATCGTATGTGATTAACTAGGATTGACGACCCTAGATGGATCAATGTTTGACAAATGATATAAAGGATGGTACCTTAGCTTTCCAATCCTGCTGTATGAAAAAGACTAATAAGAACTTAGTAATCATGCTCATAACATCGCACTGCATGTGTCGTTGGCGTTGGTGTAGAGCACAGTTGTAGTGATTCATGCCACGATCATTAGATGTTTTCGCAAGAGGGATTGCAGGTAAGGGAATGCATCATTATGGCATACCATTCTTGCATTAAGAAGAGTATCTAGGACATGTTGGATTGTATTGCTTTATCATTATTACTTAACTGAATTGATAACATGTTAACCTTTGTTGTATAGCTCCACTGAGTTGATCACTCAGTCCCACGTTACAAGATGGCGTTTTAAACACCTACCAGACCCTATTTTCATTTCAGATGATGGCGATGCTTGCGAAACAAAGCTAGAGTTCGATGATGATGAGGAGGCATTCTCCTACAAGCAGTATTCAGGCAGGTTCATGTGAGCCGTGTCTTTGTAAGTGCTATGATTTCATATCCCTTTAGTTGTCAAATTTTGTGGTGCCAAAACCTATTTCTATGTCTTGTATATCTTGTGTTTTATGTTTGAAGACTAGTCATTGCAATCAAAACATATCAAGACATCGCATTTCAAGACAAGATCTTAAATGAAGAAAGTTTTCAAGTCTTGGATGAAGAAATCAAGAATAGAAGTATTCAAGTTTGCATGTTCAAGGTTTGATCAAGTTCAAGTTTTATAGAAGACTTTGTCAAGTCAAGATCAAGATCATGATGGCCTAATACAAGTTTTGAATATTCACAAGCTTCTCTTAAGGGTCATCTGAGTGTACAGACTTTCAAGTCCATCGCACTTTTAAGGTTTGTTTGACCTTAGATTGACCTTAGGATGGGCTTTATTGTAAGTCATTCCGGATACATAACTTATATATTTTTATATGCTTGTTTGGAGTGTTCTAAGACCAGTCATAGGGACTTCAAGACCAGTCTTAGCTTTGCTACAACCAGTCTTAGGTTTTTCAGGACCAGTCCTAGGTAGTTGAAGATTTTCGAATCTTTTTAGCTGTCCTACGACCAGTCCTGGATATCCTACGACTAGTCCTGCGAGTTCTACGACTCATCCTTCGACCGGTCGTAGCCCTACGACTCAAACTCCAGCAACCATTTTTGGGGTCCTACGACCGGTCGTAGGTGTCTCACGACCAATCGTAGGTGGCCCACGACCGGTCGTAGACCACCTTCGACCGGTCGTGGAACTAAAAATCAAATCCCACGAAAATCTTTTGAAAATCTTTAGAGCTACGACCAGTCCTAGGATCCTAAGACTAATCGTAGATGGGATTTTTCAGTGTATAAATTGAGCACGAACTTCAGAGTTTTAGTACTTCAAATCAATTCTATTCAAGCATTCTTTAGGCTATTGTGATTGTTTTATATTCAACATTGTGATTTAAATCTTTTATTATTCCGCTGTTATTAGTTTTATTTGGCATTGCCCTATTCACCCCCCCTGTAGGGCATATAGCTAGGCCCTTTCAAGTGGTATCAGAGCCTAATAGCTCGTGCTTATTGTTTATTTATTGGATTTATTTCCTGAGCTAATGATCTAAGCTATATTAAGATGTCAAATTTTAATAGCCTATCAGTCACTAGGCCACCACCCTTTAATGGCACAAACTATGCCTATTGGAAAGCCAGGATGAGGATCTTCCTCAAATCCTTGGATGAAAGTGTGTAGCTGGCCACAGTGAATGAATGGAACCCTCCTATTACTGAAGTAACTAATGGCGATGGTTCAAAATCTATGAAAGTAACGGCTTATTCGCTTTGAACCACACTTCAGAAAAGTGAAAGTAGTGCAAAATGTAATTACTTGTGCATTATCAGCAGATGAATTCAAAAGAATCATCTCGTGTGAAAATGCAAAACAAGCATGGGATATATTAGAAATGACACACGAGGGTACATCTATTGTCAAGAAATCTAAAGTCCAACTCCTCACAACTAAATTTGAAGAAATTCATATGGAGGAGAATGAGATGTTTATGGACTTCTACACTAGATTGAATGACATTGTGAACTCTATGTGGGGTCTTGGTGATAGAATCCCTGAAAGTAAAGTGTGCGCAAAAATACTACGTTCACTTCCTGAACGGTACAATTCTAAAGTGACCACAATTCAGGAACTTCGTGATACGGATACCATGAGGGTTGAGGAATTAGTTGGTTCACTTCAAACCTATGAGTTATCCTTTAAGGCTCCTAAATGAAAATCAATAGCTCTCAAATCATCTAAAAATATTTCACGAGAGAGTACTTCGAATTCAGAAAATACCGAAGATGATATGACACTTTTAACAAAAAGGTTTTACAAAATTTTCAAAAATAAGAAAAAGGTTGATTTTCAAAAATCAAATGATAAGAGAGGATCTAAACCTAGAACTCGTAAATCCTTGAAAGATAGTCAATGTTACAACTGTCAAGAGTATGGGCACTTATCTAACAATGTCCTAAAAAGGACAAATCAAAAAGGAAAAGCATGATGGCTACTTGGGATGAATCATCTGATTCTGAATCCTCTTCTAAATCAGAAGATTCTGAAACCGAGTCGGGCGATGGTGTTAAAGCCCTTATGACTCTAGCCAAGATCACCTATTCAGATCATGATGATATATCTAGTAAAGAAAATATGAATAGTGATTGTGATAATGAAGATGATCTTCAAGATGCTTATAATGCCCTTTATAAAGAGAGTTGTAAAATTGCTGTCAAGCTTAAATTACAAAAAGAAAAATTTTCTAAGCTTAAGGAAGATTATGAGTCTCTTGTCTTAGAAAAATCTCATATTTCTGATTCTTTTGAAAAAACCAAAAATGATTTAGATTTCAAAACCTCTCAAATTGAAGATTTGAAATCTGAAAAAGAGAAACTCAAAAATGAGGTAGCTTCTCTTTTGAGTTTGAAAGACACATGGAGATATGCCCAAGGTGATCCAAAATTGAAAAAATTATTGTCCGGATCAAGAAAATGTGGCAATCGATCCGGGTTGGGCTATGATAAAAATACATCTCCTAAACAAAAGAACATTGCTCCTAGATTTGTTAAAGGAGAATCTTCGACCTCAAAAGAAAAGAATACTTTTCAAAGTTGTTCTAAAAATTTAAAAACTTTTCAAAAACCTAAAAGTGGCCATGTCAACTTTAATTTTCAAAACCGAAATCAATTAGCTGAAAAAATTATTGATCTTCTCAAGGAGCTATTAAAGTCGAACTCTATAGGTCGTTCCTACAACAATAGACAGAAAAAGACCATCTATACTCCTAAACCCAAAACAGTTATGAAATGGGTTCCTAAAGTTGTCAGCTTGGTTGCCCACACTGCTTTCAAAGCAACAAGCCATTCAAAGTGGTACCTAGATAGTGGTTGCTCCAGACATATGACAGGTGACAAAGCTTTATTCACTGATCTTAAAGATATGACTGACGGGTCAGTCACATTTGGTGATGGAAGCAATTGCAAGATTATTGGCCAAGGTACGGTTCAACTTTATAACCTTCCCTTATTTAAGAATGTCTTATATGTTGAGGGTTTAAAACATAACCTATTAAGCATTTCTCAGATATGTGATAACAACCACAGTGTAAAGTTTTCTAATCAAGGTTGTGAGATAGTTAATAAAAGGGGTTCTGTTATATTAACTGGTCGCAGAACTTCTGAAAACTACTACATCGTTAGTGATGCTAGCTTATCTACTCAATCATGTTACATGGTCCATACCGATGAGACTGAATTATGACATAAACGCCTTGGACATGTACACTATCGGAACTTATTTAGATTGAGCAAAAGAGCACTAATTAGAGGTCTACCCAAATTGTAAAAAGTAGACAAAATATGTGGTGAATACCAGTTGGGCAAACAAATTAGGAGTTCTCATAAGAAAGTGAACTCTAACACCACATCTAGACCACTCGAGCTTCTCCACATGGATCTTATTAGACCTACCAGATCGGAGATTCGAGGAGGTAAAAAATATATTTTGATTATCGTAGATGACTATACAAGATTCACTTGGGTATCATTCTTAAAAGACAAAACTAAAGCCCTGGATGAAGTAAAAAAGGTCATCAAACGAATCTAAAATGAGAAAAGTTCTCATGTTAGCAAGATCCGTAGTGATCATGGATCTGAATTCGAAAACAGTAGTTTTGAGAAATTCTGTAGCGATCAGGGAATATCACATGAATTCTCAGCGCCCAAAACATCGCAACAAAATGGTATAGTTGAAAGGAAAAATAGACTGCTTCAGGAAATGGCTAATGTCATGTTGAATAGTATGAAGCTCTCTAAAAATCTTTGGGCTGAAGCAGTTAATACCGCATGCTATATTATTAATTGGGTTTATTCTAGTAAAAATGATAATAAGATTGCTTATGAATTATGGTTTGAAAAGAAACCTACTGTCAAATACTTTCGGGTTTTTGGCAGCAAGTGTTATATTTTACGGGATCGTGAAAATTTGGGTAAGTTTGGTATGAAGAGTGACGAAGGAATTTTTCTTAGTTATTCTTTAAACAGTCGAGCTTATAGGGTTCTAAATAAGAGAACTGGTGTGATTCAAGAGTCCATCAATGTGGTCATTGATGATCATTTGAATACATCAGCCCTAAGTTCAGATGATGATGAAGCTCTTATTATTGACAATCTAGATATCTCATCAAGTCAAAAAGAATCTGAACCAAGGACTATTAAAGATCATCCAACTAATCAAATACTTGGAAATCCTCTCACTGGAGTTCGTACTCGTAAACAACTTGAGAACATATGTAATTATGTTTGTTTTACATCCCAAATAGAACCGGTCAATGTAAAAGAAGTACTTTCTGACAAAAATTGGATAGTTGCTATGCAGGATGAACTTAATCGATTTGTTCATAATGATGTCTGGTATCTTGTTCCTAGACCTAAAGATAAAAACATTATTGGAACAAAGTGGATCTTTAAAAATAAGTCTGATGAACTTGAAAATATTATACGAAACAAGGCTAGACTGGTTGTACAAGGGTACACTCAGATTGAAGGCATTGATTACGATGAAACCTTTGCTCCAGTCACTCACCTTGAATCAATCAGACTTTTTATTTCCATCGCATGTTTTAGAAAATTTAAAATCTATCAGATGGATTAAAGAGTACTTTCTTGAATGACGATTTACATGAAGAAGTGTATGTTGAACAACCTTCAGGGTTTGAAGACCCTAATTTATCTGACCATGTATTTCGTCTCAAAAAGGCTCTCTATGGTCTAAAATAAGCACCCAGGGCACGGTATGAAAAATTGACTAAATTCTTACTTAGTCATAGCTTTCAAGTAGGTAATGTCAATAAAACGTTTTTTGTTAAAAAGAATAACAATGATATTTTGATGATTCAAATATATGTTGATGATATTATTTATGGATCTACTTGTTCTAACATGTCTACTGAGTTTGCAGAGTTAATGAAATCAAGGTTCGAAATGAGCATGGTTGGCGAACTTAACTATTTCCTAGGGTTGCAAGTAAAACAACAACCTGATGGAATTTTCATTTCTCAAACCAAATATGCTTCAAACTTGGTTAAAAGGTTTGGATTTGAGAATGGTAAGAACTTTGATACTCTTATGAGTACAACATTAAGACTCTACAGGTAAAGATATAGATCCTAAACTATATCGCAGTATGATTGGTAGTTTGTTATATCTTACTGCTAGTAGACCTGATATCGCATTCAGTGTTGGTATTTGTAACGCCCTGAAAAAATCAGTACTTGGGATCGAGTACCAACTCGACCAGAAATCGCGTAGGATTAATTCCTTTAGAAAATAAGTGTAAGTTACCTAGCGCAACGCTAGAGTAGCTGGAAAATAGTCCCTGATCACTTTAAATACGTTCTACAAGACCCAAAGCGAGTAGAACCAATGACGCTATAATACTCTAAAATCTCGGATCAAACTCTAAACCGGTTTGTTCCCTAAACCTCTTTGAAACTTTGTATTGGATCCAGACCGCGCGTCGAAAGTCCGATACCTTCAATCTTAGACCGTTATAACCGCCAGCTGGACTTGACAATCATTTCAACAATTAAGTCCAACCGACATTCGCAGGATATTTCATTGAGCCTGGACTGAAGAGAGTAAGAATAGGGTTAGATTTGGAATTTGAAATTCAAATCTGGCACACGACTTGACGCTTCAGTATTAAGCATTCTGACCGTCAGAATTCAGCCAAATTACACCCTTGGATCAGGAAAGATTTCTATTTCATATCATGAGACTTGTAGACCTGATCTACGTGCGGTGACCGCTGAACTGAAACTGGACCACCACGTGCGATCTACGAACACTGCTGGTCTAAAAATGGGATGTGAGCGACATCTGACATGTATGAACTTAAGTCCGATCGCGTTCAGCCAGGGGACCACCAGAAATGCCTTTTTGGACTGAACAGCCCCGATTTGGTTAGGTATCAAGTAAAAATTGTTTCCAAGCCTGGGCAAGATTTAGGCTATAAAAGGGGCTTAAACCCTCACTCCTCTCACCCATCCGAATTTGCTAGAAACCCTAACAAGAGTGAGAGAGAAAGTGAGAGTTTGTGAGAGAGAGTGGAAGGGAATTTCCTACTGCTTGTGCCACGTGTTGCACGTGATTAAGCAACGCGCCTCAATCACTTGCCGGTGATTTCACCGCATTTTTAGGTAAGAAAACACCCCTAAATCTTGCTGATTTGTTATTCCCTCATTTCCATAGCATGTTAGCTTATGGATCTTGTGTATTAGGTTGCCTATTCACCGTAGACGAAGCGTATACGCTCCATTCGAATTGATACACCTATAGGAGAAAAGGTGCAGATTTTAGATGCTTTGATTGACTGTTTCCAATGCTTTTAATGTCGTTTAATAGTAGATTATCAACGGCAACACCGTTTGACATGTACAATATGCCGTCCGTTTCCTGTTTCGTAAGCAGACGAAGAATATGAGATTTAGGGCATTTTAGTCATTTGTAGGAAATACTATTTTCATCCATAATTTTCTGATGTGATTGACATGGCTTCTTGTCGCATTAGGATACTAAGAATGAGTGCATAATTAGTTTGGCGAAGAGATTCGCCTAAATGCGCACTTGGAGTCGACATACTATATGTAGACTTAAGGGTGTAGTCTAAGTGTTCTTATAAATGTTTGTATTAGTATGTATTGAATTAAATGGTGCTATGATTTAGTTTGAGATTGAATTCTCAATTAATATGCTGATGTAAATGATTTCCTACATGTTAGCTATATGCATGATTTCGTTATATGTATGAAATGCATGTGTTAGATGATTTACTTAAGTTGTATGTTATAACAGGTGTTAACATGCTCACATTGTTGTATTTCATTTCCAATACTCTTACATGATTGCTGATGTGGATTCATAATTGTTTGGGACTATACCTAGTCCAGGCAGTCGACAACTGAGTGAATTCTTGGTTGGCTTATCTTTGCCACGAACGACACGTCGATGAACGCGAGTCGTGTTTGGAGTTGGCGGCAGTGGTTAGGCCACACGAGGTGTTTTATGCACTTCATGTCGTTCGACTTGAGATGCGCTCGTGCTAGTCGAGCCCGTCAAGTAACCCGAATGGCCGTTGTATGTTCACCCTGTATGAGTCATAACTGCTTGAACCTAGGGTACTGAACTTACCATTGTAAACCCTGTCAACCATGGTACCTTGATCCATAAAGACTCATGAGTCGGGCATGGTGGTATGGGACACCGTGGTCGAGCTGTCGCCCTACGCTGGGGCCACAAACCTCCCCGTAGTGACCAGTGAGCACCTAGTCTCGTGAGCAGATTATGGTGGTATGGGACACTATATTCTTGCTGTCGGCCTACACTGATCAGGCGACGAGTCCTTTGTAGTGACCGCGAGCGTATTCTGAGTCTACGGGAGGCGACGACCCTTCAGTAGCAGTAGAGTACAGTAGGCCTATATTGATAAGGTGATGGGGGAGCGGAGCAACGAGTGCGTGCAACAGCCCTAGCAGCCCTTGCAGCGACCTACAAAATATACATCGTATGAGATTACTAGGAGTGACGACCCTAGACAGGATCTGTGTTGGGATTGATATAAGGGAAGTACCTTAGTTTTCCAATTTTACTGTTTGAATGGACTAATAATAACTCGGTAATCATATCACCATCACATTGCATGTGCCTGGAAGATGTGGAGCACTGTGGGATGATTGCATGCCGCGGGCGTAAGATGGTGCCGTATGAGGGAGATCGTCGGTAAGGGCATCCATCATGTCATGTCATATTGCATTAACAACAGTATTAGGATTGTTTGATTTACTACTTTACTATTATCGCATGATTGATTTGAGAACATGTTAATCCTTACTCTATTATTCCATTGAGTTAGCTACTCACTCCCACGTTACGGGATGGTGTTTGCAACACCCACCAGACCCTGTCTTAGATGAAGGTGAGGCGATTCAGGAGGCAGAGCCGGACTATGATGAGGACTAGGACGAGTTCTCATATATGCAGTACCACGACGGCTTTGCTTAGGTGGCCTGGATTGACGGGACTTCTTAGTGGGACTCTTTTGGATATTTGATTTTACTTATTTACATGTATATGAGACTCAGAGATGTATTCATACTTTGGAGACAGTTAAGATTTATTTTGTTTTCCATACAGTGATATATATATTCTTTAGTCTTCCGCTTGCTTTTATCACTGGATCTGGAGTATGAATTGCAGTTTTGGTATAATTTTACTCATGTGAATTCTTTAACTCAGACAACATTGAATCATAATTATTTTTGTTGCATAAGTGATGGTCTGGAACTCGGGAGTTGAGTTTATACACGACCCCTGATTTTCAGGGTGTTACAAGTTGGTATCAGAGCATGAATGAGATTATACCGGGCCTGGGTTATGGTCACGCGACATACGCTGTCACTTCCTTTGACTTAGGTGGGTGCGAGAAGGGTCTAGAAACACTTATAGAATCGCAGATTCGCCAATAGGCAAAGTGTACTCGTATCGATCGCGCGATCGAGTCCGTAACGCATCTAGGGTCGCGTGTAGCTACCAAAGTATCTCCTAGGTTGTAGGTAGGTGGGTTGAGACATTCTTTGAATAGTTCTAAACCCGTAAATGTAAATCCTTGGGCTGTGGGATAATCACAACCCTTACATTTAATCGCTAGGGCTAAAAAAAATCTCGTTTCACCTAAATTCTCTAAAATTCTTCCTCTCACCACTTCATTCTTCAATTATTTCTTATTATTTTCATGTTAGGCATTGATCCTAATGTAAAAATGATATAAAATTATACTTCAACAAAATTTTACAGTGAATAGTAAAATTTCATGAAAACTGGCCATTAGGCCATTCTAGGTTTTCAATATTTAGCAACTAATGGGCTAGATGGATGTATTAGCTCCTTCTACCCCAAAATCATATGCTGCATGATAGGGGATTGCATTCAGGTTTACAGATTGGCCTTGAAAAGTCCTGAATGGATGTTTGGGCCTCCCTAGGGTAATCTAGAATGAACTAAGGTGGGGCCCATAGATTTTTGAGGTCCTTAGGCCAGGGGGGACCCGACCCATGTGGTCCCACCAGCCACCTTGCGAGATGGCCGGCGATGTCATCGCCGGATCGGCGATGCATTGTAGTCCGGTGGGGCCCAGTTGATGTAAATTTTGGACGCACGTGCTGGTTTGGGTAGTACACCCCTCCCACATGTGGGCCGACCGTAGAAAACCCCTAAAAAGGATACTTCCTTCACAACAGTCCCCTTCCCAAGCTCCTCGCATTTTCTTGCTGTCCATCTCAAAACCGTGACTCCAAATCCTTCCCAAACCCATTTCTTGCTGAAACCGAATCCACTCCACCACTCCATTGCAATTTGCAACTCCTCCTCTTGCAAATCTCATCCTTTAGAGCTCCTACAACCCCCAAAATGTGCTGAAATCGTGTGGAGCTCCATTTCCCTTTTTCCTTCTTATTTCTTTTTGAAAATACATCCTAGGGGAGCTTGAAGCATCCCTCTACAACACCTAGATCTCTTTTTTCAGTTTGGGCAGCCATTTCGCTACATTTCCCACACCTTCCATGGCTTTTGTTGAAGCCATTTTGGGTCTTTTATCTCTCTCCACCGTCTTCTCTTTGATGGGAAAGAAAGACCGCAGCGGATGAGGCTGGGCCTAGTCGCCCTGCGCAATCAAGAAGATCGAGGGGTGGCGCCGCTAGCTCAAGCACCGCCGCAAGTCCAAGCACAACCCGAGAGTTCCATACAAAGCGGGATTTGGATCCCCATACTCAACTTGGGTGAGTGATATTACCAGAGATGCCTCACGGCGAATATACTGACCGTAAGGTGTTGTTTGAGGTGGACTTGGAAGGGCGACTCTTCGGCGAATTCCTATTATTCGAGCTCATTGAAGCTGCACATTGGGGTCAGATATTTGAAGCCCATTCTCGTGCTAATGTCAGCACCGTTCGTGCCTTCTATGCTCGTATCCAGAATCCTACACTGGAGCCATTGCAGTTCAAGATTCCTTTTGGTATAGACCGGATGGCTACGATCGATGTTCGGTTGATAGCGTGACTTTTGAACGTGCCCCTTGGTGATATTCATCCCAGTGCGAAGAATTTGAGGAGTAGGCGTGAGCGAGATCGTGTACCAGGTTCCTATGCGGTAGTCTGGTTCCATGGCAGCCTAACAATAGCCTCAAGGTGTCACATATGTCTGATGATTTGTGCCTGCTGCACCACATTTGCACGTTCAACGTGTATCCCAAGTCGACAAATTGCATTGAGTGTACGTGCCTTATGGTTGATTTCTTGTATCAGGTGGCCCAGGGAGAAAATGTGTGTATGGCCACTTTCGTGTTGCGACAGATTATCCTCATAGCGAACTCAAGAAGAACGTCTGAGTCGCTTCCTTTTAGGAGACTTATATGCAAGATCGCGCTTGAGTTTGCTTACAGACTTAGGCCGGAGTTGTCAGTTCCGATTCACTATATTGATGAGTCTACCATGATCAAGATGAAGATCGGGTCTCAGTACCGTGAGACTCAGCTTGAGGAGGATAGCGAGGATGATTTTGATGATGAAGAGGATCCAAGTGAGGGAGAACCTGGAGCAGAAGTTGAGGAAGAAGTCCAGGAAGAGGTAGAAGAGGAGGTTTAGGATACAGATGAGAGCCCTCCTCCTTCTGCTTAGGCTACTGGTGATGATCGCATTACCCGAATTGAGGAGAGCCAGGTCGCCTTGCGAAGGGAAGTTCAGGAACTTCGGGCTGAGGTCGAGGATACCAAGGCCGTTATGAAGAGGAAATTCGGCAAGGTGACTCGCACCTTGAAGCCGATCCTGTGCTGCTTGCAGGATAACGGTGCTCCTCCTCCGTCACCTGACTTAGACTAGCGATGAGATCTTAGATGTTGTTTGGTAGTAGTTGTCGTTTCCTGCTTTAAGTTGTGTAAGCCTGTTAAGGCTAGTAGTTTACTTATGTTGCTGTTGTAACTTTAACTGTCTTAGTTCCCATGTACTTCTTGTCATGATGCTTGTAAGGAGATATCCCTTGTATTGTGACAATTTTGATTAAATGAAATGCATGGAATGCCTTTGACTCTTTATGTGAATGATTGCGGTGTGTTTGTGCTATTGAGACTGACAAGGTTGCGCCCTATTTTGAATATAGGGAATGCCACCGAAGGCTACACGGAGCACAGCTCGGCTTACATTGGGTGAGCCTATGGATAGGCTCCTTCGCACTCTGATGCTCATGCAAACCCTGCTGTGGGCCCGATTCCTGACACAGAGCGTGCGTCTCAGCCTACTACTGGTCCTGCAGTTGGACCACCGCCTTTCACACCGCCCGTCAGAGAGCAGTACCGCGCATCTTCTTTGACGCAGTACATGCCATAGCCTACTCCATTTTCAGATAAATTTGAGCAGATGATGGCTATGATGCAGCAGCAGCAGCAGCTCCTGACTACTATAGTGGGGGCTCTAGCCCAGGGTGGGAGTGTGCCTCCACCTGCACCACCTGCGCATCCAGCTGAGGATGCCGATACATATGCTCAAGATGAGGGCATGGTTCATCCTGTACCACCTGCTTACCCTGTGGGGAATGCCGCAGACACACGGAGCTTACTAGAGCGATTCCAATGCTTACGGCCTCCCACTTTTACGGGTTCTCATAGACTCGAGGAGGCCAAGTATTGGCTCGACTGTGTGTTGAAGATACTGTGGATGCTGCATTGTTCAGAGGCTGAGCACGTCGAGTTGGCTACGTTCTTGTTTGAGCGGGAGGCCAGCTTATGGTGGGACAGTGTGTTGCGGACCGTTGCCGCCGATTACATATGGACCTGGGCAGTGTTCGAGTTCCGCTTTCACGAGAAATACTATCCCCAGACGTATAGGAATGATCGGGAGAATGAGTTTCTGTGCCTCAGACAGGGAGGCATGACGGTCACTGAGTATGAGCATAGGTTCACTGAGTTGGGTAGATATGTCCTGACTATACTGACAGATGAGCAGATGCACATACGGTGCTTTTCTGAGGGTTTCCGATCGGATATTCGGTCGAAGATGTGTTGTGTGAGCATTCCCTCCTACGCAGAGCTGATTCATATGTCCATGCAGGCAGAGCAGGATGTGGATCGACTTACACGATCTTGTGGCCCTGTTGCTCCTAGGCCACGACCAGATTTGTAGGACAGGCCCTTTACGGGCAAGAGGCCTCGCGCCGACCCTCCTTCTAGGGCTACAGTGCCAGTACCCCCGATGCGGCGCCTCGATTTATCATGTACATACTATGGAGATCGGGCCATTTGGCATAGAGTTGTTTTGCTCGGATGCAGGACAGTGGGTTCTCACCGCCGCAGAAGATCGACCGTACATGCTCACATGCTATATTAGCACCGCCTTTATGGTTGGCTCCTGCGCACCCTTCCTTCAGACCTCCGGTATCTCAGATCAGGCCACCACTACGGCCCATGACATAGCGGTCGAACAGGCCACAGCAGGCACGGGTGCATGCCTTGACAGCTGAGGCAGCTGCGACAGAGACTTCTCAGCATTCGGCCTTTGAGGTCACTGCCCACATCGAAGGTATTCCTATTCTTGTGATGGTGGACACAGGGTCTACGATTTCATTGATATCACGTGCCATAGTTAGGCGCATTGGGCTACCGACTATTAGGATGGATGGGGTGAGAGTTTATATAGCTCACGGGTCCTTTACAGATGCCACCCTGATGTGTGAGGGCTGTTTGGTGGATCTGGGGGGCAAGACGATGGCTCTTGATCTTGTCGTCGACCCCTGTCTTGTTTATCTCGACGTCATTCTTGGCATGGACTGGTTGACTGCAGCGAGGGCCGAGATTGACTGTGAGACTCGTATAGTGACTGCCTACAAGCCAGAGGGCGCATCCTTCACATTCCCAGTGCGGGTAAATCTCCCCTTCCGCATACTTAGTTATGCTACTTTACTACGAGACACTGGTGCTCAGATGCTTGAGCATACGCCAGTCGTTTGTGAGTTTGGGGATCTGTTCAGGAAGATCCTTGGTTTTTCACCTCGATGAGAGATTGATTTCACTATCGATCTGGTGCCTGGTTCCACGCCCATCTCTCTGCCGACGTATCGCATGGCACCGTGTGAGATGGAGGAGTTGAGGACGCAGATTGATGGTCTGTTGGAGCTTGGCCTTATACGGCCTAATGTGTCTCCTTGGGGAGCACCAGTCCTGTTTGTAAGGAAGAAGGATGGTTCTATGCGATTGTGTATTGATTATCGCAGACTGAACCAGATCACGGTGAAGAACAAGTACCCTTTACCCAGGATCGATGACTTGTTTGATCAGTTGAGAGGAGCGCAGTACTTCTCGAAGATTGATCTTCAGTCAGGATATCATCAGTTGCTCGTCAGGGATGAGGACGTGCAGAAGATAGCATTCAGGACCAGCTTTGGCCACTACAAGTTCCTTGTGATGTTGTTCGGTCTCACGAACGCACCAGCCGTGTTCATGGATCTGATGAACCTGGTATTTCGGCCTTTCCTCTATCGATTCGTCGTTGTGTTCATTGACGACATTTTAGTATACTCTAAGAGTCGAGAGGAGCATGAGGAGCACTTGCGCTTGGTCCTGGATACACTCAGACAGCATCAGTTGTTCGCACAGTACAAGAAGTGCGACTTCTGGAAGCAGGAAGTGAAGTTTCTGGGACACGTGGTGTCCAAGGATGGCATGGCAGTTGACCTGTCTAAGGTAACTGCAGTTCAGGTCTGGGAGCAGCCTGGTTCTATCACTGAGGTGAGGAGTTTCTTGCGTCTCGCTGGCTATTATCGACGCTTCATTCAGGATTTCTCGAAGATCGCAAGACCTTTATCTCAGTTGACACGGAAGGACGTAAAGTTCGCCTGGAATGACAAGGTGGAGTCAGCTTTTCAGGAGCTGAAGGACAGGCTTACGTCCACCCCTGTGCTAGTATTGTCAGAGCAAGGGGTTAGATACACTATATACACTGACGCTTCTAGCATTGGTCTGGGTTGTGTCCTTATGTAGAAGGACAGGGTTATTTCGTATACCTCGAGACAATTAAGGAAGCACGAGGAGAATTACCCTACACACGACCTAGAGTTGGCAGCCGTCATATTCACACTGAGACTCTGGAGACATTACCTCTATGGAGAGGAGCTCGAGCTCTTTTGCGACCACAAGAGCCTCAAGTACATATTCACGCAGCGAGACTTGAATATGAGGCAGCGGCGATGGATGGAGACTTTGAAGGACTTCAAGTTCGAAGTCTCTTACCATCCTAGGAAGGAGAACCTTGTGGCTGATGTGTTGAGCCGCAAGAAGGCGATAGAGTTTGCGGCTTCGCTGATGGTTGTTGAGTGGGATATGGTTGAGTTTTTGCGAGACTTTGAGCAGAAACTCACTGTAGAGGAGCCGTATGAGTTCATCGCACATGTGCAGATGCGATCTCAGATCGATGACCGGGTCATTGAGGCGAAGAGGGATGATGTGCATCTGACTGAGCTTCGAGAGCAGGCCAGTGATGATGCAGACGCCGAGTGGCGAGTTGGCATGAATGGGGGCTTACGTTATCATGGCCGCCTATGCGTCCCAGATATCCCTGACTTGAGACAAGAGATTCTCGAGGCTGCACATTGTACCAGACTCGCGATGCATCCAGGCAGTACGAAGATGTATCGCGACGTGAAGAGGACCTATTGGTGGGAAGGTATGAAGACCCACATAGCAGAGTTGGCGTCCCGTTGTCTCACTTGCCAGCAGGTGAAGGTATGAGGACCTATTGGATGGGGGCTTACGTTATCATGGCCGCCTATGCGTCCCAGATATCCCTGTCTTGAGACAAGAGATTCTCGAGGCTGCGCATTGTACCAGACTCGCGATGCATCCAGGCAGTACGAAGATGTATCACGACGTGAAGAGGACCTATTGGTGGGAAGGTATGAAGACCCACATAGCAGAGTTCGTGTCCCGTTGTCTCACTTGCCAGTAGGTGAAGGCAGAGCATCGCCGACCACCTGGACTCTTGCAGCCTATGCCGATCGCAGAGTGGAAGTGGGACTTCATTTCCATGGATTTCGTTTCAGGGCTGCCGAAGACGAGGAAGGGACATGATTCCATATGGGTGATCGTCGACCGTCTGATGAAGTCGGCGTACTTCCTACCGATCAGAGTCACGAACTCTGCAGATGAGCTGGCTAGACTATACATCAGGGAGATTGTGTGTCTGCATGGAGTTCCGTTGGAGATCGTGTCGGACAGAGACACGCGGTTTACTTCTATTTTCTGGACTCGCATTCAAGAGGCTATGGGTGTGAAGTTGAAGTTCAGTACTGCCTTCCACCCACAGACAGAATAGCTGGGTGTATCTGGGGAATAGTCCCTGATCACTTTAAATACGTTTTATAAGACCTAAAGCGAGTAGAACCAATGACGCTATAATACTCTAAAACCTCGGATCAAACTCTAAATCGGTTTGTTCCCTAGACCTCTTTGAAACTTTGTATTGGATCTAGACTGCGCGTCGAAAGTCTGATACCTTCAATCTTAGGCCGTTATAACCGCCTAGCTGGACTTGACAATCATGTCGAAAATCAAGTCCAACCGACATTCGCAGGCTATTTCATTGAGCCTGGACTGAAGAGAGTGAGAATAGGGTTAGATTTGGAATTTAAAATTCAAATCTGGCAAACGACTTGACGCTTCAGTATTAAGCGTTCTGACCATCAGAATTCAGCCAAATTACACCCTTGGATCAGCAAAAATTTCTATTTCATATCATGAGACTTGTAGACCTGATCTATGTGCGGTGACCACTGAACTGAAACTGGACCGCCACGTGCGATCTACGAATACTGCTGGTCTGAAAATGGGATGTGAGCGACATCCGATATGTATGAACTTAAGTCCGATCGCGTTCGGCCAGGGGACCACCAGAAATACCTTTTTGGACCGAAACAGTCCCGATTTGGTTAGGTATTAAGTAAACATTGTTCCCAAGCCTGTTTTGGGCAAGATTTAGGTTAAAAAAGGGGCTTAAACCCTCACTCCTCTCACCCATCCGAATTTTCTAGAAACCCTAGCAAGAGTGAGAGAGAAAGTGAGAGTTTGTGAGAGAGAGTGGAAGGGAATTTCCTGCTGCTTGTGCCACGTGTTGCACGTGATTAAGCAACGTGCCTCAATCACTTTGCCGATGATTTCGCCACGTTTCTAGGTAAGAAAACACCCCTAACTCTTGCTGATTTATTATTCCCTCATTTCCATAGCATGTTAGCTTATGGATCTTGTGTATTAGGTTGCCTATTCGCCGTAGACGAAGCCTATACGCTCCGTTCGAATTGATACACCTATCGGAGAAAAGGTGCAGATTTTAGACGCTTTGATTGATTGTTTCCAACGCTTTCAATGTCGTTTAATAGTAGATTATCGACGGCAACGCCGTTTGACATGTACAACATGCCGTCCATTTCCTGTTTCGTAAGAAGACGAAGAATATGAGATTTAGGGCATTTTAGTCATTTGTAGGAAATACTGTTTTCATCCATAATTTGCTGATGTGATTGACATGGCTTCTTGTCACATTAGGATACTAGGAATGCATGCATACTTAGTTTGGCGAAGAGATTCGGCTAAATACGCACTTGGAGTCGACATACTATATGTAGACTTAAGGGTGTAGTCTAAGTGTTCGTATAAATGTTTGTATTAGTATGTATTGAATTAAATGGTGCTATGATTTAGTTTGAGATTGAATTCTCAATTAGTATGCTGATGTAAATGATTTTCTAGATGTTAGCTATATGCATGATTTCATTATATGTATGAAATGCATGTGTTAGATGATTTACTTAAGTTGTATGTTATAACAGGTGTTAACATGCTCACATTGTTGTATTTCATTTTCAATACTCTTACATGATTGCTGATGTGGATTCGTAATTGTTTGGGACTATACCTAGTCCAGGCAGTCGGCAACTAAGTGAATTCATGGTTAGCTTATCTTTGCCACGAACGACGCGTCGATGAACGCGAGTCATGTTTGGAGTTGGCGGCAGTGGTTAGGCCACACGAGGTGTTTTATGCACTTCATGTCGTTCGACTTGAGATGCGCTCGTGCTAGTCGAGCCCGTCAATTAACCCGATTGGCTCTTGTATGTTCACCCTGTATGAGTCATAACTGCTTGAACCTAGGATACTGAACTTACCATTGTAAACCATGTCAACCATGGTACCTTGATCCATAAAGACTCATGAGCTGGGCATGGTGGTATGGGACACCGTGGTCGAGCTGTCGGCCTACGCTGGGGCCACAAACCTCCCCGTAGTGACCAGTAAGCACCTATGACTCGTGAGCAGATTATGATGGTATGAGACACTATATTCTTGCTGTCGGCCTACACTAATCAGGCGACGAGTCTTTTGTAGTGACCGTGAGTGTATTCTAAGTCTACGGGAGGCGACGACCCTTCCGTAGCAGTGAGAGTACAGTAGGCCTGTATTGATAAGGTGATGGGAGAGCGGTGCAACGAGTGCGAGCAACAGCCCTGACAGCCCTTGCAGCGACCTACAAAATATACATCGTATGAGATTACTAGGAGTGACGACCCTAGACAGGATCTGTGTTGGGATTGATATAAGGGAAGTACCTTAGTTTCCCAATCCTGCTGTTTGAATGGACTAATAATAACTCAGTAATCATATCACCATCACATTGCATGTGCCTGGAAGATGTGGAGCACTGTGGGACAATTGCATGCCGCGGGCGTAAGATGGTGCCATATGAGGGAGATCGTCGGTGAGGGCATCCATCATGTCATGTCATATTGCATTAATAACAGTATTAGGATTGTTTGATTTACTACTTTACTATTATCGCATGATTGATTTGAGAACATGTTAATCCTTGCTTTATTATTCCACTGAGTTAGCTACTCACTCCCACGTTACGGGATGGTGTTTGCAACACCCACCAGACCCTGTCTTAGATGCAGGTGAGGTGATTCAGGAGGCAGAACCGGACTATGATGAGGACCAGGACGAGTTCTCATATATGCAGTACCACGACGGCTTTGCTTAGGTGGCTTGGATTGACGGGACTTCTCAGTGGGACTCTTTTGGACATTTGATTTTGCTTATTTACATGTATATGAGACTCAGAGATGTATTCATACTTTGGAGACAGTTGAGATCTATTTTGTTTTCCATACAGTGATATATATATTCTTTAGTCTTTCGCTTGCTTTTATCATTGGATCTGGAGTATGAATTGCAGTTTTGGTATACTTTTACTCATGTGAATGCTTTAACTCAGACAACATTGAATCATAATCATTTTTGTTGCATAAGTGACGGTCTGGAACTCGGGAGTTGAGTTTATACACGACCCCCGATTTTCAGGGTGTTACAGTATTTGTGCGAGATATCAGTCTAATCTTAAGGAATCACATCTTACTGTTGTTAAACGGATTATTAGATATGTCGCAAGTTCTATAAATTTGGGACTTTGGTATCCTTTTGATACTAATGTTCAATTAGTCGGGTATTCAGATGCTGATTGGGTCGAAAATATTGATGATAGAAAATCAACCAATGATGGTTGTTTTTACATTGGAAATTGTTTAGTTTCTTGGTTCAGCAAGAAGCAAAGCTCAATATCGCTCTCTATTGCTGAGGCTGAATATATTGCAGCTGGATATGTATGTACTCAACTAGTTTGGATGAAACGCATGCTTTGCGATTATGGAATTAATCAAGATTCAATGATCTTACATTGTGATAATTCCAGTGCTATAAACATTTCCAAAAACCTAATCCAGCATTCATGTACTAAGCATATTGACATTAGGTATCATTACATTCGTGAGTTGGTTGAAGAAAAAGTTTTTTCAATGGAATATATACCAACCGAAGCTCAACTTGTTGATATATATACTAAACCGCTCGACAAAAGCAGGTTTAATAAATTAAAATTTGATCTTGGTATGTGTATTTTACATTGAATATTCTTTCTTGCATGTATCATAGTGTATTATATTTCATATTATAATTGCTTAAATTTTAAATTTTTTCATTTAAAATGCATTTTTGGTCGATGCTCGACCGGTTGTGGATGTACACGACCAGTTGTGTTACGACCGGTCGTGAACCACACTTGACCGGTCGTGGATCTCGTGAACATCATATAATTTGGGGAAAATCCCCTTCTTCTTCATTTTCACACCCACCTACGACGAGTCGTGGCTCGACCAGTCATAGGATTTCTAGTTTTTCTTCAAGGTAAGTCCTATTTCATCATTTTTCTTGAAGATTCATGATCTCTATGCTTTGATTTGTTCATAGTATAGCTTGATTTCATCCCTTGTTGAGTTTTTTTTAAGGGTTTCCTCTCTATTTGCTGATATAGAGAAAACTCATCTTTCATTTGTGCATCTTGCTTGTTCTTTGTATATCTTTTTGAATATAGATGCTAGAGGGAAAAAGAAAACATCCCGTGGTCCATCTTCATCCAGATCTGGACCACTAACTAAACGGCATCTTCGGTCACCCGAAGATGATACTCAAGATGTACGGGATTTGCGTGCCCGTAACATTATCGTTGAGCATACCGTTGATCTAAATCACATTGCTCCATATGGTGTCATTCCCCTTCTTGAATCTGTAGGCTGGACTAACATTTTGCTTTGAGGTGGGTCTGCATACCAGTCCATTGCTCAATCAATGGTTGCATGCATTTCAGATTTTTTCCTTGATAATTTAATATTTTCAATTGATACTAGAGAAGGGAAATTTAAAGTTGACCGTCATTTAATATCAGGTATTATGGATATACCTGTTAATGATGAAGGAATACCAATTCATACTTTATACGACAAACCTTCAGAATCAGAAAAATGCATGTTAACCAGAGATTTATGCAAAATTGATGTGCATTGGACTTACAAAGGGAATGCGCTCCCTGCAAAGTATCTGTTACCCAAATTTAGAATATTACATCGTTTCTTCATTTTCAATGTATATCCTTGGTCCGGTAATAAAACCGAGTTAACTTCTTTTATGGTTCGTGTGTTACATTCTATTGCTTCTGAAATTAAGGTCTGTCTTCCTTCTTTGATTTGTCATTCCATTATACAATTTCGTTTCCATCTGGGTCATAGTGATATTCCATTCGGTTATCTTATGAATGTTTTAGCCACTCACATGCTTGTCGATAAACTGGTTAATGAGGCACCAATTCTTCATCTCATTTTCAACAATGCCAATCTTAATAAGATGAAATTGGAACTGCTCCCTGGCCAATTTGATGAAACTGGTGTTAGTGGTGTTGCTGGTGATGGTGGTGATGCTGGAAACGAACAGGAAGCTGGTGATCTTGCACAACAAGATGTTCATATGGATGACTTATTTGATGACATAGAAACTGATTCACCTAATGATCCAGATTATGATCCTTTTGATTTTGATGCACGCCTTCGTGCATTAGAGGAAAAACTTGATAATATGAATATAGCCTATGACATGAGATTCAAGTACATGCGAAAATATCTTCGTCGCATAAATAAGGGCTTACACCAGATTGATCCATCTATTCCTGCTCTCTCCTCTGGATCAGATTAAGTGAATTATCTTCTGAATAGTATAACATTTCTTTTACTCTGGATATGTATTATGGATTCTGGTTTCATAACATTTTCTTTTGAATATTGTACTTTGTAGTATGGATTATGACTTGATGCTTAAGGTTTATTTTATGTCCTTTCATATCACCTTCTCATTATTTACTCTCTATGTTCTCCTTTCTATTGTTCCTTTTCCTTGTCATTTTGTGACAAAAAGGGGGAGTGGTAAGCATTGCTAAAAGGGGAGTAATATGGATAGGGGGAGTAAATTTATTTGTATTGTTTGAGAAGGATATGTGGATTGATGGATATGTGGATTGAAGTCTTGATATTTTCATGTTATGTATTGATTATATGAGCAATACTCGTATTACTCAGGGGGAGTAGAGTATTTTGTGGTTTCATGACTTATCATTCCTTATTATCTTTGATGTTATGTGTTTTGTCACAATTTGACAAAGGGGGAGATTGTAAGTGCTATGATTTCATATCCCTTTAGTTGTCAAATTTTGTGGTGCTAAAACCTATTTCTATGTCTTATATATCTTGTGTTTTATGTTTGAAGACTAGTCATTGCAATCAAGACATATCAAGACATCACATTTCAAGACAAGATCTTAAATGAAGAAAGTTTTCAAGTCTTGGATGAAGAAATCAAGAATAGAAGTATTCAAGTTTGCATGTTCAAGGTTTGATCAAGTTCAAGTTTTATAGAAGACTTTGTCAAGTCAAGATCAAGCTCATGAAGGCCTACTACAAGTTTTGAATATTCACAAGCTTCTCTTAAGGGTCATCTGAGTGTACAGACTTTCAAGTCCATCTCACTTTTAAGGTTTGTTTGACCTTAGATTGACCTTAGGATGGGCTTTATTGTAGGTCATTCTGGATACACAACTTATATATTTTTATATGCTTGTTTGGAGTGTTCTAAGACCAGTCCTAGGGACTTCGAGACTAGTCTTAGCTGTTCTATGACTAGTCTTAGGTCTTTCAGGACTAGTCCTGGGTAGTTGAAGATTTTCGGATCTTTCTAGCTGTCCTACGACCAGTCCTGGACATCCTACGACTAGTCCTGTGAGTTCTACGACTCATCCTTCGACTGGTCGTAGCCCTACGACTCAAACTCCAGCAACCATTTTTAGGGTCCTACGACTGGTCGTAAGTGTCTCACGACCAGTCGTAGGTAGCCCACGACCAGTCGTAGACCACCTTCGACCGGTCGTGGAACTGAAAATCAAATCCCGTGAAAATCTTTTGAAAATCTTTGAAGCTACGACCAGTCCTAGGATCCTAAGACCAGTCGTAAACGGGATTTTTCAGTCTATAAATTGAGCATGAACTTCAGACTTTTAGTACTTCAAATCAATTCTATTCAAGCATTCTTTAGGCTATTGTGATTGTTTTATATTCAGCATTGTGATTTAAATCTTTTATTATTCTATTGTTATTAGTTTTATTTGGCATTGCCCTATTCACCCCCCCTCTAGGGCATGTAGCTAGGCCCTTTCAGTCTTGATTGACGGGGATTCAGGGTTATGTTTATAGTGGGCTGCTACAGTCTTTTTGACATTTTATATTTTGAAACATTACTTGTAACTATTAATCTGGTAACACTTACATACTCTGGGGACTTATACTAGTTTATTTATTCATTTCAGTCTTTCGCTTGTGCATTACAACTGTCCCTGGATTATGTTTTGCTGATTTGGCTTAATCTAATTCATGTTTTATGCATTAATACAGACAACATTCATCCATCATTAAAAAATGTTGCATAAGTGATGTTTTGGAACTCAGGAGCTGAGTTATGCTCGACCCCCGATTTTCAGGGCGTTACACTCGACCAAAAATCCTTCACTTGCAGACAATGGGGTAAGAAGAAAACTTTACCAATGACATGTGAAAATCCTCTATTTCTTTATTGAGTAGAGAATCGGTAGAGGAGGAATAAGAAAAAGAGTGCATGAAAATGGATGGTGCACAAACCAAGCCACGACTACAACCATGGTGAACAACTAGCTTAGTGCGGGTGGAAGATGATAGTCCAACGTCATACTAAGCCTTGACACGATGCTTTCCCAAAGTGGAAGCATAAAGTACGATGCATTGTAGAGGATGGAATAAAAGGAAAACAAGGGAAAAAAATGAGTATGAAAGAACCTATGAATGGAAGCTACCAACATGGAGAATGATTGATGTAATTTTATAAGGAAATTAAGAAATTTAAAGGTAAGAGACAAAAAATGGAGGTGGAACTAATGCTTAGGAAGGAAAGAAGTAAGAAGGGGAATGAACGGATCAGGATTTTAAAGCTGAACTCATCGCCATTGGTCAGACCGACATATGTCATCGATCAGTTCGATAGGAACCGATGATTCTGTTGGTCAAAATGACATAACACAATCTGGTTCTAT
Organism: Magnolia kwangsiensis; assembly: GCA_037074715.1. Taxonomy (NCBI): domain Eukaryota; kingdom Viridiplantae; phylum Streptophyta; class Magnoliopsida; order Magnoliales; family Magnoliaceae; genus Magnolia; species Magnolia kwangsiensis. Next base: position 84,633,325 of record CM073577.1, on the reverse strand, counting down.
TGATCTTTCTTACTAAATCGGTCAAACAGTCAGAGCCTTAAAATGGCCCTATTTACTTGTAAATGCAAGTGTGCCTAAAGTGTTTTAATTAGCACTCTTCTATCCCTTCTTTTTTCAAAGAAAGGTGGACATTTTCCACCAGAAATTTATTGTAGAAACAGGATTTACAGCCTTTCAGGCGGGTCCAAACAAAAGGAATTAGACCTCTCCTATTGTATACCAAGGAAAAGAAGACTACGCAAGGAAGCTAGCTATCTAAAGAGAGACTCAGAAGCCTCGACTAACAGACAATCTGGACAGCACAAAAAACCACAGCAGAACCCATTAATCCCTCCTTGTTGATTCCCTTAAAGCTCCCAGACCAACCTTGTCCAGAAATAAGCATCCTCTGACCTTTGGCGGAAGGTATCAAAAGACAAGACACTCTTAGAGAGGAGTTATTCTCACTACCTAGATGTGCCATCACATTTGTTGTCGTGTTTCCTTCCCTATAGATGTGGACGAACTGAAACTCTCCCCTACTTTTTAGCTAGTCTATCTTGGCTATCCAGTAATCCCACTTCCAACCGGGTGTGGCAGACCCCAGCAGGAGCCTACTTGCAAGAAGGGAGTCAGATTCCACCACCACCTTTTGGAACCCACTATTCAGACAGAACTCCATCCCATCCTGAATTGCCCTCAACTCTACATTCACATTAGTTCCAACCCCATATTGGGACAAGAAAGCAAACAAGAACTCACCTCTGTCTACCCTGCAGACCCTCCCCCACCTAACTACCCTGGATTGCCTAAAGCAGAGTCGTCCAGTTGATTTTCACCCAACTAGAAGTAGGATTTTGCCATCGCACCCCCATGGGGAGAGAAGGGAAAAAATATTCCTAGGGGTTGTGTGAGTGCTAGCCTATGCTCTATTCTAATAGCTTACACAGTGCAAGGCTATATCTGCTTGGGAAGGAGCTCTAAAGCTTTCATCGATGGCAGCAGTGGGGATATGGATGGGAAAGGAACGTGTTGCTGCTTGCCCCTCTACAAGCTTACAACCTTTTAAGGTGGAGAACCACCATTTCACCTACGCGATAGTTGCTGGGATTGATAGTAGCTTCCCATCAAAAATTACTGCATTACAACACTTCCTGATCACCTAAAGAATAATACTCGGGGCAACCTTGTGGGCCACTTGATTGGTTGAACGAAGGATCCCTGCTCCCCACCACTGTGCTAATCTGCTGCTGATAGACTGGGTTTCCACCAGATTGATGCTAAACATATTACTGAAGAAAGATCACAAGCCCCCTAGCAATGAAGCTATTCAGGAATAAATGGGGGCTATTTTTAGTCATGTGGCCCTGCTGAGAATCACCAAGACAACACACACATTTAGAAGCCAGAGAGATGACACACACTTAGACTGCCTTGTCTACAGTAATTGCTCCCATGAGGATACGCCAGGAAAAAAGGGAGATCCTGGGGGGAAGGTTCTCATGTCAAACTGTAACGTCCTGAAAATTGAGAGTCGAGCATAAGCTCCACTGTTGAGTTCCAATGCATCACTTATGTAACATAGATATTGATGATTGAATGTTGTTCATATTAATGCATTAAACATGAGTGGGATTGTACCAAAATAGTAATTCATACTCCAGATCAGTTTATTTAATGCATGTGGAAGACTGAAAGATATATCTAAACGTATATGTGTTCAAAAGATCTTTGTCAAACCCCAGAGTATGAATACATCACTGAATCACCATATACATGTATTAGTTCAAATAAAAATCAAAATGTGGAGAAATAGTTCTAACTAGAATGAAAAGCCCTGTAACCTCGTCGATCATAACGGCCTAAGCGAAACCATCAGAGAACTGCATATATGAGAACTCGTCCTGATTGTCATAGTAATCAGGCTCTGCCACTGAGTCACGTCATCATCTGTAGCTAAGACAGAGTCTGGTGGGTGTTCAGAACACCATCCCAGAACGTGGGAGTGAGTGATCAACTCAGTGGAATCATAGAGCAAAGATTAATATGTTATCAATTCATTCAAGCAGTAATGATAAAGCAGACATATCAGACATTCCCAGATACTCTTATTAATGCAAGGATCACATGTTTTCATGATGCATACCCTCGCATACACTACCTCGTGCGACACCATCTTACGTCTGCGGCATGCTTTCTTCCCTCCGTGCTCTTCAACCCGGGGCACATGCAGTGCGATGTTATGAACGTGATTATCGAGTTATTATTAGTCCTTTTCATACGGCAGGATTGGAAAGCTAAGGTACCTCCCTTATATCATTACCCAAATAATGATCTATTTTAGGGTCATCAGTCCTAGATAATCTCATATGATATTATAGTTCTAGATCACTGAAAGGGTTTGTCACCAATCAATACAGGTCTAGTTATATCCTATATACTACAATAAGGCTCGTCGCCCCAATGTTGTTTCAGGATATACTCGAGGTCACTACAAAGGGCTCGTCACCAATCAAAGTAGGCCGCCAGCTCGAATATAATGTCCCATACCACCATAATCAGCTCACGAGTCAAGGTTACTCACTAGTCACTACGAGGAGGCTCGTCACCCCAGCGTAGGCCGACAGCTCGACCATGGTGTCCCATACCACCATGTCTGGCTCATGAGTCTTAGCGGATCGACCACGGTGTCCCATACCACCAATTTCTAACCCGTTCAGGTATTTACACAAACACTTAGACTACACTATTCAACATACATCACGTATATTGGCATATTGCAAATTTGGGTAAATCCTTTTACTAAGGAGTTGTCTCATGCATAATAGGCATGTATTAACAACAATTTATCATGGCAATCACAACATCAGATTTCATATGCATACAAACATTTTAACAAACACATAGAACACTCTATTTATAACATAGACTATACATATTCGTAAAATACAACAGATAGCGCATTTAGCATGTGCAATAGCATCCTTGTTCATAATAAATCATTATCTGACATTGAAAGCTTTGAAAACTATAATCTATACATTTATAGTCCGCACCTTACGCCGTAGAAGCGTAACGAATATGGTTGAGATTCTAAGTCTGCGTCAATGATGAAATGACAACCTATAGCACGAGTTAAGTCATCTATTTTCGCTAATTGCAACAATAAAAACCCTAGAACAGCTTAGGGTTACATTTTCTTACCTAAGTACGGAGTTAAATTCACCGGAATAGCGATTCGGTAATGATGTGTAAGCACAAGGAGTAATGGGAATTGAATCCCAGGAGTAACTCTCACTTCTATCTCACTTTCTCTCTCTTTTTCTTCCTTTCCTTAGCTAGGGTTTTAAAATCCGTATGGAATATGTGAGAGAGGGTTTAAGGTCTTTTTATAGGCCCAAAACTGGCGAAAATAGCCTTAGGGTCAAGGTATACTTAGGTTATAGCCAAATCATCCTTGTTCCGATCCACCGGAACACTTCTGGAGGTCCTCTCACTGAATGCGGTTGGACTTAAGCTCATAAATGCTGGATCTTGATCAAGTTAAGTTTTCAGTCTGATCGCGTTTCCAGATCTACCATGGCGGACCAGTTTCAGTTCAGCAGTCACTGAGACTCGATCTGGGTCACAAGTATATTGACATGTGTAGGCCATCATCCCTAATCCGAGGGTGAATTTGGGTCAAAAACCAACGGTCATAATTCTTATAAATGGCACGCAAGTGACACAACTCAGATTACTTAAATTTATATTTAATTTCTTAAAAATCTTCACTTTTTTTTACATTCTTCACTCCAGACTCAAGGAAATAGTCTCAGGACATCGTTTGGACTTAATTTTTGAGGTGATTTTCAAGTCCAGCTAGGTGGTCATAATCTTCTAAGTTCATTGCTATTGGACTTTTGACATGCGGTCCAGGTCCGATATGAAGTTTCAAAGTGCTCCCGAGAGCAACTAGGTTTAGAGTTGGATTGTAGATTTCAGGGTAATGTAACATTACTAATTCTATAGGTTTTGGGTCATGCAGATCGTATTTACAGTGATTAGTGCTAATATCACAAGTAATTTAGGTTAGCACTTAGTTAATTCTCATCTAGTTTCTAAAGGATTTAGTCTTGAGGGATTTCTGCCTGGATTGGTACTCGGGTCTTTGTACAGATTTTTCTGAGTCATTATAATCTACCCCCCTTAAAGAAAAATTTCATCCTCGAAATTAGTACTTTTTCGTACTCTTCAAGAATCTGAGGGTAGTTCTTTCTAACCTCAGCTTCTATTTTCCAAGTAACTTCCTCTTCAGTATAGTGTGTCCATAGTACCTTCACGAGTGGAATCACCTTATTGCGCAACACTTGCTCCTTCCTATCTAGGATACACGTCGGTCGCAGTACATATGTAGCATCCTTGCTCAACTGTACCTGCTCCCATCTGATGATGTGTGAAGGATCAGGAACGTATTTCTTCAGCATAGATACATGAAATACATTGTGTATGCCTGCGAGTGGTGTGGGTAAAGCCAGCCGATACGCTACTGACCCCACTCGATCCAAAATCTGAAATGGACCAATAAACTACGGTGTGAGCTTCCCCTTCTTGTCAAACCATAGGACTCCCTTCATAGGAGAAACTCGGAGGAACACATGGTGTCCAACCTCAAACTTAAGCGATCGCCGCCTCGTGTCGGCATAACTCTTCTATCTTCTCTGGGTTGTCAGAAGTTGATGCCTGATAATGTCGATCTTCTCTGAGGTCGCTTGTACTAATTCTGGGTCAATCAAACTGCGCTCGCCAACCTCTGCCTAGCAATGCTGTGCTCCGCAAGGGTGCCCATACAAGGCTTCATAAGGAGCGATGCTAATACTCGCCTAAAACTTATTATTATAGGTGAACTCTGCATATGGGAGACAGTCATCCCAATTGTCCTTGAAGTCCAAAACAAAAGCCCGCAATATATCCTCCAAAATTTGATTCACCCGCTACGTCTGCCCGTCAGTCTGTGGGTGAAACGCGGTATTGAACTTTAACTTCACACCCATCGCTTCCTGGATACGAGTCCAGAAGATAGATGTGAATCACGTGTCTCTGTCTGGCACAATCTCCAAGGGAACTCCATACAGACGAACTATCTCTTTGATGTACAACCTGGCCAACTCGTATGCAGAGTTCGTGACTCTAATCAGGAGGAAATGAGCCAACTTCGTCAATCGGTCGATGATCACCCAGATAGAATCATGTCCCTTCCTCATCTTCGGCAGCCCTGATATAAAGTCCATATAGATGAAGTCCCACTTCCATTCAGCTATGAGCATGGGCTGAAGCAATCCAAGAGGTTGGCGATGCTCTGCCTTAACCTGCTGGCACGTGAGACAACAGGATACGTACTCTGCTATATGAGTCTTCATGTTGTCCCACCAGTACGACCTCTTCACATCTCAATACATCTTCGTGCTCCCAGGATGCATCGCTAGTTTCGAATTGTACGCTGCCTCAAGAACTTCTCGCCTCAACTCAGAAATGTTTGGGATGCATAGGCGGCCAAGATAACGTAAGCCCCCATCTGTACCAACAGTCCACTCTGAGTCCTCATCTGTACCAACCCACTCTCTCATCTTCACCAAAAGCTCATCGTCTGCCTGAGCCTCGATGATCCTACCATTAATGAGGGGCTGAACACGAACATGTACAATGACTTCAAATGGTTCCTCCACCGTGAGCTTCTACTCAAAGTCGCGAACAAACTCTAATATACCCCATTCCTCAATCATCAGTGGAGCTGCAAATATGATCACCTTCTTGCGGCTCAATGCGTCTTCCATAAGGTTGGCCTTACCAGGATAGTAAGAGACCTCAAACTTGAAGTCCTTCAAGGTTTCCATCCATTGGCGCTGCCTCATATTCAAGTCCCACTGAGTGAATATATACTTAAGGCTCTTGTGGTTGCAAAAGAGCTCAAACTCCTCTCCGTAGAGGTAATGTCTCCCAAGCTTTAATGTAAATATGACCACTGCTAACTCGAGGTCATGCGTAGGGTAATTCTCCTCGTGTTTCCTCAACTGTCTCGAGGCATATACAATCACCTTGTCCTTCTGCATAAGGACACAACCTAGACCAACGCGAGATGCGTCGGTATATATCATATACTTAACCCTTTGCTTTGGCAATACTAGCACAGGGGCGAACGTCACTCTGTCCTTCAGCTCCTGAAAAACTGCTCCCGCCTTCTCATTCCAGGAGAACTTTAAGTCTTTTTGAGTCAACTGAGACAAAGGTCTAGCTATCTTCGAGAAGACCCGAATAAAGCGTCGGTAATATCCTGTCAGACTAAGAAAACTCCTCACCTCACTAACCGAACCAGGCTATTTCCAGTCCTGAACCGTGACTACCTTAGAAAGGTCCACTGCTATCCCTTCCTTGGACACTACATGTCCCAGGAACTTGACTTCCTCCTGCTAGAAGTCACACTTCTTGTACTATGCGAACAACTCGTTCTTCCTCAGAGTATCCAAGACTGCTTGTAGGTGCCTCTCATGCTCTTCCCAACTCACAAAGTATACCAGAATATCATCGATAAACATGATGACGAATCGGTATAGAAATGGCTGAAATATCCGGTTCATCAAGTCCATGAACACGGCCGGTGCTTTCGTAAGGCCGAACGACATCACAAGGAACTCATAATGACCAAAGCTAGTCCTGAATGCAGTCTTTTGCACATCTCCATCCCTGACGCGCAACCGATGATACCCTAACTATAGGTCAATCTTCGAAAAGTATCGTGCCCCTTTCAATTGATCAAACAGATCATCTATCCTGGGCAAAGGATACTTGTTCTTCACGGTCAATTGGTTCAACCTGCGGTAATCAATACATAATCGTAACTACCCATCCTTCTTCTTGACAAACAACACAGGTGCTCCCCAAGGAGACACACTTGGTCGTATGAAGCCCTTCTCTACCACCCCGTCAACCTGTTTCATCAGTTCCTCCATCTCACATGGCGGCATATAATACATCGGTAATGAAACGGGTGTCACACCTGGCACAAGACCAATAGTAAAATTGATCTCACACTACGGAGGCAAACCGGGGTCGTCGTGAACACATCCTCAAAATCTGGACTACTGGTGTATTCACAAGTGGCAGACCATCCATATCCCCCAATAGAGAAACGTAACAACTCATCTGAGAAGGGTGACTGACCTGAACTGGGAAAGTAAAAGCTGTGCCCTCGGGTCCATAGGCTGTCACCACCCTAGCCTGGCAATCAATCTCTGCTCGCATCCTAGCTAGCCAATCCATACTAAGAATGACGTCATAATGAAATAGAGGAAAGATAATCATGTCGACTAGTATGGTCCTACTCCCCAAGTTTATCGGGCAGCTCTTGCAAATCTTAGTTACATCAGAAAATGCCCCAGCGGCGGTGATAACCCTCACTTGTTTCATAGGAGTAGTATTCAACCCCAGTCGCTTGACTACCGAACATGAAATCATAGAAGTAGTGGACTTAGTATCCACCAGTAAGAAAACTGAAGTACCTTGGATATGAGCCATACCCTCGAATGACCTCGGTCTAGATCTGCACCCTCAGAAGCCTTAGCTGTAAGTGCATGTACCCGAGCCTGCTGCGGGCAGTTCGGTAGCAGTACCATTGCCGTTGGGCTGGCCTAAATTGAGGTGCCGGTGGTCGAAATGATGGATGTGCAGGTGTAGTCCGTAGAGGTGGGGCCGATATAGCCTGAGGGGGAGGGTGGTCGATTCTCTGAGGCGGCCAAAACCCACTGTCTCTCATCCGCGTAAAACATCTCTCTGCAACAAGACTTGGTCTCCCACAGTATGTACATGTCACACCAGGTCACCTCATCGGAACTAGTGGCACCGCGATCCTGGGAGGAGAGTCGGTACGGGTCCTCTTGCCAGAAATGACCTGCTCGACATATCTGGTGTTGTCTTAGGGATCATAGGCCCACGAGAACTTGACAATCGATTCCCATCCTGCTCTGCTCGCATAGACATGTGTACTAGCTCAGCATAGGAGGTATGCTAGCACAACACATCTTTGAGTGAATGTCGAGTCGCAGGCCCTCAAAAAATGCCGCATCCGCATCTGTGCATCAGCATGTACAGTCGGGACATATCTGCCCAACTCCGTAAACCGGTGCTCGTACTCTGTCACTGACATGCCTCCCTGTTTGAGGTACAAAAATTCATTCTCCTTCTCGTGCCAGTACGTAAGGGGATAGTATTTCTCATGGAAGCGGGTCTCAAATGCTTCCCACGTCCATACATAGTTAACTACCACGGTCCGCAGGACACTATCCCACCACAAACTTGCTTCCTTCTCCAACATAAAGGTAACCAACTCAACCTGCTCCGGCTCTACAATGTAGCATCCTCAACATCTTAGAGATGTGGTCTAGCCAATATTTGGCCTCCTTGGGTCTGTGAGAATCTAAAAATGTAGGAGGCCGCAAGCGTTGGAATCGCTTTAGGAGGCCACTCGTACCCAAGTCCACTATAGGGTATACAACAGGTGTAGATAATTCACACCATCATCCGGAGCGAAAGGCCCTACAGCCTCAGCAGGGTGTACAGATGGTGAAGGTGAAGTCACACCCCCACCCTGAGTTAGGGCTCCTACAATGGTGGCCAAGAGCTGCGGCTGCTGCTCTTGGTGCTGCTCCTACTGCTGGTGCATCATCGTCAACAATTGTTACAACCTATCTGTAGGTGGAACTGACTGAGGCACATGCTGTGTCGAAGAAGACGCATGGTTCTGCTCACGAACTGGTGGTGTGTAAGGTGACGGCCCAACTATAGGATCAATCGAAGGTTGAGACTCAGGCATAGTCTCACAAACCGGGCCCAAACTAGGGTCTGCACGACCATCACTCTGAGGAGGTGCCTGGTCTATCCAATCACTCAATGTGTGGCGTGTCGTGCTCCGCGTGAACTTAGGTGGCATTCCCTACACAACATATGGTGCAACTTACGTAAGATGTAGCATGGAAACACACAAACCTTTAAGCATTTTACACACTTCATAGCAAAAGAGATTGCATGCATTTCATTTACCCAAAATTTATCAAAATACATGAAATACAGTTTTACATGGATTATGACAGGAAATGCAGGTGCGCTAATATAACTAGGACTTCAAACATTTAAAAAATCCTAAAAGTTACCACTTTACTAAGCCTATCAACATAAAACACCAACACACCAACCTCCTGCAAACAACAAACAAGCTACGGGGCAACAACATGGATGACTAAGCATCCGAATCTGGCGATGGAGAAGAGGCACCCTTATCCTGCAGGCAGCATAGGATAGTCTTCAGCGTGCAAGTCACCTTCTTGAACTTGTGTTTCACGAGGCCCCGAAGATCCATAATATCCTGTTGTAGGACAGGCTGGCCCTCCTCAAGTCGAGCTATACAGGCATCCCTGGCGGCCTGACCAGCATCCTTCTCTGGTGCCATAGGAGGAGAGATCTCACTCATGTCCTGAGCCTCTTCTTCTTCTTCCTGTTCCTCCTCTTCTTCTATTTCAGCCCCTCTCGGTTCCATCCTTGCTTTCTTCAAGTTGGGCTTGTTGTTTCCGTGACCCCATATTCATCTGATTAAGAGTAGTCTCATTGATGTAATAAATCAGAGCTGGCAATTCCACCCCAAGTCTGTAGCCAAACTCAAGTGCAATCTTGCATATGAGTCGGCTGAAGGGGAGCGACTCAGTCCTTCTATTTGATAGCGTGATAAGGATTATCTGTCGCAGTACAAATGTAGGCACGCACAACTTCACTCCCTGCCCCACTTGGTACAGGAAATCCACCATGAGACGTGTGCACTCGCTGCGATTGCTCCACTGGGGTAGACGTTGAACGTGCAGATGTGGTGAAGCAGACGGAAGTCGCCCGTCATATTGGTCGCTAAGAGGCTCTTGTTATGCTGCCACTGAACCAGTCAACCACATAGAAACCTGGTGCGGCAATCCCTTTCACGTATACTATTCAGATTCCTTTCACTTGTATGTACCTCACCAAGTGACACATTTAGGAGCTGAGATATTAAACCAACATTAATTGTGGCCTCCCGATCTCTGCCAAAGGGGATCTTGAACTGCAAGGGCTCTAGCGTAGGCTCTCGAATGCGGGCATAGAAGGCTCGGACAGTGCTCACGTTTGCACGAGACTCGCCTTCAAATAGCGGACCCCACCTGGCCTCTTCTAAGCGCTCGAACAACAGGTATTCGCCAAAGAGTCGCCATTCCACATGTACTTCAAAAAGGACCTTATGGTCCTCATAGACTCCATGAGATAGTTCTGCCAACAAAGCTCTTCCAACGGGAGCCTGAGGATCAAGACCCCACTTAGTCTGCAACTCCCTATCAGTGCTTGTACTCCCGGCGGCTCCTCTCGGTCTCCTTGAGCGAGCGGGCCGACTAGGCCCAGCTTCATTGTAACACACCAGATTTTTTTCAATCTGGAGTTAGACGTCCTTAGGCAATGAGTCAACCATAACACCTTGGTAACCTCTCAGAACCCAATTCCAAAGCCAAAGAAATCATTTAGAACCTAATTCTTTAAAAATTTAACGTGTATTAGCTAGCGCTACACTAGATTTCCTGTAAAATTAGCACTAACCACTTTAAATACGATCTGTAAGACCTAAAATCTATAGCATAGTTGACGCTATATTACCCTGAAATCTAGGATCCAACTCTAAACCCAGTTTCTCACGGGAATGCTTTGTAACTTTGTATTGGTTCTAGACCGCGCATCGAGAGTCCGATAGCTATGAACTTAGACCATTACGACCGCCTAGTTGGACTTGTCAATCACCTAGAAGATCAAGCCCAAACGATGTCCTAAGACCATTTTATTGAGCCCGGAGTAAAGAGGGTAGGAAAATGAAGATTTTTAGAAAATTAATTATATTTTTATAAAATCTGGCACGGTTCACTTTCGTGTTATTTTTAAGCGTTCTGACCGTTAGAATTTGACCAAATTTCACCCTTGGATCAGGATAGGTGGCCCTTACATGTCATAGTACTTGTAGCTCTGATCTAGTTCCCATAACCGCTAAACTGAAACTGGTCCGCCACGGTCGATCTGGAAACTCGACCGGAACGAAAACTTAGCTAGACCTATATCCGATGTAAGAGAGCTTAAGTCTAACTGCATTTAGTAACAGGACCTCCAGAAGTGCTCCGTTGGATCGGAACAGACCCGATTTGGTTATAACCTAAGTATACCTTGGCCCCAAGTCTATTTTTGTCACTCTTGGGCTTATAAAAAGGCCTTAAATCCTATCTCATTTGCTCCATATGAATTCAAGAGAAACCCTAGGAGAGAGGAGAGAGAAAAGAGAGAGAAAGTGAGGGAGAAGTTGGTGCTGCTTCCTGGGATTCTTCCGATTCTCTCTACGTGCCTCATCCACCCTTCTACATCGCTATTCCGGCGATTTCAACTCCGTTCTTAGGTAAGAAACCCTAACCCTAACCTGTTTTGGAGCCTAGAATAATATAAATGAAGTTGTAGCTAATCTATTTCGTGTTCTAGGTTGTCAATCCGCAGTTGACGACGACTTATCCTCTGAATCATACCCATTTCACATTTTTTGGTATAAAGTGCAGACTATATACGTTTAGGTTATGGTTTTCAAGACTTTCAATGTTAAGTAATGATTTATTCTTGCCTAGGATGCTATTTCACATGTACAAAGTGTTGTCCGTTTCGAATTTCAGTTATACTTTAATTATGTTAAATATACAGTATTCCTCGTATTTATAAAAAATACCGTATACGTATGAAATATGAATTTGTGTTTGCCATGATTAATTACTGTCTAGGTATACTAGATGCATGTGTATCAACTTCTGGGTGAATGGATTTGTCTAATACATGTTATATTAACATACGTCATATGTTACAATGCGTAGCCTAAGTGTTTGTAAAAATGACTAAATGAGTATAAACCTTGTGTTAGTGTACGCTATGAATAACCATTGTAGCTGTGTGATTGTTGTGTAGGCGACAATCCTTTGATAAAAGGACTTGCCCTAATATGCAATAGAGATGACATACGTGATGTATGTTGAATAGTGTAACCTAAGTGTTTGAATAAATGCCTAAGTTAGTAGTTAGTAAAGTGTGATTGCTATGGTGGTTGAGATATGGATCTCCATCACAATACTTGAGTCTATGATTTCCTCCATGAATCATGTAACTTAGGTTATTCATGCTAAATGAGTGTATGATTTCCTCCATGGATTGTGTACTTAGTAGAAGCATGTTAAATGTGTGTATGAATCCCTGCATGTACTGTTTACATTCAAGTTATACTTCATGATTGTTCATATGGATGCAGGATATGAATCATATGCTAGTTATTAGATTTGTATGTGAATGGGGCTGTACTATAGTCCAGGCAATCGGAAACCATTCTGTAAATAGTGGTTGAGGTTGTTTTCACCACATAGGATGAATTTAGCGAATCTTATTCATGCTTGGGATGTTCTACAGTGGTTAGACCACATTGAGTGCTTATGCATTCCATGTCGTTCAACTTAACGTGCGCTTGGCCTAGTTAAGCTTATCAACTAACCCGATTGACTGATGTTTGTTCACCATGTTTGGTCACTACTGCTAGAACCTAAGGTACCAAACTTACCAGTGAAAAGCCCCTCTAACCTTGGTACCTCGATCCGCTAAGACTCATGAGCCGATTATGGTGGTATGGGACACTATATTCGTGTTGTCGGCCTACATTGATTGGTGACGAGCCCTTTGTAGTGACCAGTGAGCACCTATACTCGTGAGCAGATTATGGTGGTATGGGACACTATATTCTTGTTGCCGACCTACATTGATTGGTGACGAGCCCTCTATAGTGACCTCAAGTATATCACGATAGTGCATAAGGACGAGGAGTCTTGTTGCAATATGTGGGATATACTAGGCCTGTATTGATAAGGTGATGGGAGAGAATAGCAACGAGTGCATGCAACAGCCCTGACAACCCTTGCAACGACCTAAAAATATATCATCGTATGAGATTATCTCAGACTGACGACCCGAGAATGGATCACCATTTGGGTAATGATACAAGGGAGGTACTTTAGCTTCCCAATCTTGCTGTATGAAAAGGACTAATAACAACTCAGTAATCATGTTCATAACGCACTGCATGTGCCTGAAAGATGTGGTGCACTGAGGAAAGAAAGCATGCCGCGGACGTAAGATGGTGTCGCATGAGGGAGTATGTCGGTGAGGGCATGCATCATTATCGCATCTCATCCTTGCATTAATCACAGTATTTAGGAATGTTTGGTTTGCTTGCTTTATCATTACTGCTTGATGGAATTGATAACATGATAACCTTTGCTGTATATAGCTTCCACTGAGTTGATCACTCACTCCCACGTTACGGGACAGTGTTGGCCACACCAACCAGTCCCTATTTTAGTTTCAAATGATGGTGATGCTTGCGAAGCAGAGCCAGACTTAATGATGTTGAGGAGGATTTCTCCTATATGCAGATTCTGATCGACGGGGTTTACATGGTTATTGATTAGATGCCAATACACTTGGTATTTTGCCTTTTATTTAAACACCCATGTATATTCTTTTTGTTCAGTTTTTGAGTATACATGTATATATTTAACCTGGTAGCATGTTCACCCTCTGGAGACTTACAACAGTCTATATATGTTATATATACTATCATAGTCTTCCGCTCATATAATTTAACTCTTTGGAGTATGATTTGTTGTTTTGGCTTAATCCACTTCATGTTTTATACACTCATACAGCCGAAATTCATCCATCATCGAAAATGTTGCATAAGTGATGTTCTGGAACTCGGGAGTAGAGTTTATGCTTGACCCCCATTTTTTGGGATGTTACAGATGGTATCAGAGCATGATTTGGATTAAACTGGACCTAGGTTATGGTAACACAACAGACACTGACGCACTCTGACTTAGGAAGGGGGCGATGGAAACTTAAAAACCACATTAGAATCCCAAGTTTTGCTAACATGCTAGATTGAATATTGTAATTTAGTCCACAGTCCTTCTAATTTGTTTTGTTGAGATTCATGTACCTAGTTACACCCCAATCTCACCACCACCACAGACCGGATCTCTATTACTACTAAGTAATTCAGTAGGCCACACAAAGGATCGCAACAATAATAAAATCTAGGACCACAAAGGAAAGAAAACGTTTAAGTTTATATGTTCCACCATTCCACTTTATCCAGGACCATCCTCAGCTAAACCATAGATCATCAAATCATTTCTTTTTGCCTCCAAGTGTATCCTTTTGGGCCTTCTCTTTACACTTTTAGAACCTTCAACTTAAAGCCAACTCACCCCCAACCGATGTTGTTCTTGGTCTCCATCTCACATGACCAAGCATCAATGCCTATTTTACCGATGAATGATACCCCAAAGTTCCCTCGAATGCATTCATTCGAGGGAACATGTTGTCGGTTGACAGCCTAAGATTCTGGTTTATCTTGACACCTATCCATCTCAACATCCCTCATCAATCTCACCACTCTCATGAAGTATCAACCAAGGTATTGAAAAACAACTTCTTAGGACTCAATCCTAAAGTCTAACCCATTTCCTTCAAAATCTCTCCTTTCGCCACCTCATTCTTCAACATTTTCTAAGTCCTTTCATACTAGACATAAATCCTAATGTATAAATGATGGAGAATAATACTTAAATAAAAATTTACTATAAATAGTAAATATATGTATAAATTGGACTTTTGACCATTTAAATTATGAAATCTCATGGAATAAATGGGTTATTTGGATAGATTAGAGTCTCCTACCCCATAATCATATGTTACACATCATATAAAATTATTCTGGTTTGTAAGTTTTCCTTGAAAATTCCTCAAATGGAGTCAAGGGCCAAACGGAGCACTTACAGGGGGACCCAGGGTTGGACCCAGACTTTTTTGGGGCCTAAGGGGTAGGAGGTCCTTGCCCAAATGGTGAGCCCTCACCAGTTTGTCCAGTGGTCGGCAAGGGCCTCACTGGTTCGGTGAGGCCTCGCTGGTCAATGGGCTCAGCAGGGCGGGCCGTCCGGGTCGATTGTATTTGCGGTCTAGTGGGACCCTATGGTACAAGGTTCGACCCCTATTTCATCCCCATTCTACCACTTCCTTCACAAAGTGACCCCCCAAGCTCTCCCTTTCCTTCATAATTTCTATTTTCTCTCTTAAACTGCCCCTCCAATCACCTATTCCGTCATTTTCTGCTATAACCTACACCCCTCCATCATTTATAACTATACTCACTCCCCACCCTCTCCATTCTCTCTCATTTGGGCTTTACATTCTCCCTTTTAGGCTCAAAATAGTGTAAGCTCTCAACTCATCTCATTTCTTCCTTTTCCCTTCTTCAATCCCTGTCTTTTGGGCCTATTTCATTCCTCTTTCGGATCTAGATCCGTGGAGACCCACTGATCTCAGTCCTTCCCTTCATTTTCTTCATTTTCCATGGCTCTTTGTGAGCTAGTTATAGTCATCTTCTCGGTCTTTATGTATTACCATCGGGCGAGACCAAACACAGTAGCTTAGTCCATAAAACAGTGACCAACTAGTGCTAAGACATCTAGAGTTTTGGACCTGGGTTAGTACTTCTAGATTTCGAAAGATCCGATAGGGAATCCAATTCCAATTAGACAATCTTGACCCTAAGTGATAGAACAATCCCTTGTAGTAGAAATGGTATGAAACCATCTAGCATATAAGCTTAGACTTTGGATTATAACTAGTGAGTTACTGTAACACCCCAGATTTTTGCCAACCTGGAATTAGACGTCGTTAGGCAATGGGTCAATCTTAACACTTGATTAACTTTTCAAAACTCAATCCAAAAGTCTCAAATCCCTATTTCCTTCGAAAATCTCACCTTTCACTACTTTATCCTTCAAAATTTTCTAGGAGATTTCATATTAGATACAAATCTTAAAGTTTAGGTGATGTTGATCAATACTTAAGGTAAAAAGTACTATGAATAGTAAATAAATAAATAAAAAGGGTTTTTAACCATTAACCTTTTAGAATATCACTAAATAAGTAGACTATTTGGATAGATCAGCTTCTCCTACCCCAAAATCATATATTGCATGTCAAATAACTCATCCCAGGTTCTAAAATATACCCATTTCAAATATCAGATAAAGAAATCACCCCAAACAGGTCAGCGAGCGGCGATGCCATCGCTGGTTTGGCGATGCATCGCCGAACTCGTCCGTACAGCGGGATTATGCACCTTTTTTCCTGTGCATTTCTTCAGAATTTGAAAAATCATATCTCCTTCGTTATAACTTCGATTTATGTGATTCAAAAACTAGATTGAAGATAAATGAGTCTATTTTTATATAAAAATATGTGAAAAATATAATAAAATATTTAATATAGTTTAAAGTAGGTCATTGTGAGAAACTATTCGATAATTACTTGTTGGACAGCTGCTGCTTCTGGAATTTTTAGAATTTTTTTACAACTTAAAATCTTATGAAATTTGGTGAAGTTAGGGTAAAATTGATGATAAACCTCTAAAAAAATAATAAAAATAATACGATACCTAAAAGTTCTCAAAATGGGGGATAGAATGGCCTTAGGACCGTATTCTGTCATAATTAGGGTAGAATTTGGTTGAGTACCAAACTGAATACTCAGTAGAATTAACTTGGATCACTTTAAATACATTCTACAAGACCCAAACTTGTAGAACCAATGATGCTATAATATCCTAAAACCTTGGATCAAACTCTAAACCCGTTTGCTCTCAGGAGATCTTTGAAACTTTGTATTGGATCTAGACCGCGCGTTGAAAGTCCGATACCTACAATCTTAGACCGTTATGACCGCTTGGCTGGACTTGACAATCGTTTCGAAAATCAAGGCCAACCGACGTTCAGAGGCTGATTCATTGAGCTTGGAGTGAAGAGAGTGAGAATAGGGTTAGATTTGGAAATTTTAATTCAAATCTGGCACGTGACTTGGCGTGTTATTATTAAGCATTCTGACCGTCAGAATTCAGCCAAATTACACCTTCAGATCAGAAAAAATTTCTCTTTCATATCATGAGACTTATAGACCTGATCTAGGTGCGATGACCGCTGAACTGAAATTGGACCGCCACGTGCGATCTGCGACCTCTTTCGGTCTGAAAACTTGATGTGTGCTAGATCCAGTATGCATGAGTTTAAGTCCGATCGCGTTCAGCCAGGGGACCTCCAGAAATGCTCTTTTGGATCGAAACAGCTCCGTTTTGATTATAACTTAAGTGTACGTTGTTCCCAAGCCTAATTTGGGAAGATTTGAGCTTATAAAAGGGCTTTAAACCCTCTCATATCTCTTCCATCAGAATTTGCTAAGAACCCTAGATTGGGAGAGAGAGAAAGTGAGAGATTTTGAGAGAGGGTGGGAGAGATTTTCCTGCCACCTGCTGCTGCTGCTGCACGTGCTTAGGCGACGCACTCCAATCACTTTCTTGGCGATTCCAACGCACTTCTAGGTAAGGAACACCCTAACCACTTGCTGATTTGGGGATTTCTTTGATTCAAATAGCAATGTAGCTGATGTACGTGTGTATTAGGTCGCCTGATCGTCGTAGACGAAGCGTATACGCTCCGTTCGAAATGATACACATCTAAAGTGAAAGGTGCAGATTTTAAACGCTTTGATTGGATGTTTTCAACGCTTTCAATGTCGTTTAATAGTAGATTATCGACGACAACGCCATTTGACATGTACAACATGCTGTCCGTTTCCTATTTCGTAAGCAGACGAAAAATATGAGATTTAGGGCATTTTAGTCATTTGTAGGAAATACTGTTTTCATCCATATTTTGCTGATATGATTGACATGGCTTCTTGTCGTATTAGGAATGCATGCATAATCAGTTTGGCATAAGTGATTTGCCCAAATGCGCACTTTGAGTCGACATATGTAGACTAAGTGTTTGTATAAATGTTTGTATTAGTATTTATTGAATTAAATGGTGTTGTGAAATAGTTTTGAGATTGAATTCTCAAATAATATACTGATGTAAATGATTTCCTTCATGTTGGCTATATGTATGATTTCATCATATGTAAGAAATGTATGTGCTAGATGATTTACTTAAGTTGTATGTTATAACATGTGTTAATATGCTCATATTGTTGTAATGCATTTCCATTACCTTTATATGATTGCTGATGTGGATTCATAAATGTTTGGGACTATACTTAGTCCAGGCAGTCGGTAACCAAGTAAATTCGTGGTTGGCTTCTATTTGCCACGAAGGACGCGTCGATGAAAGCGAGTCGTGTTTTGGGTTGGCGGCAGTGGTTAGGCCACATGAAGTGGTTTATGCACTTCATGTCGCTCAGCTTGAGATGCGCTCGTGCTAGTTGAGCCCGTCAAGTAACCCGACTGGCCATTGTATGTTCACCATGTATGAGTCATAACTGTTTGAACCTAGGGTACTGAACTTACCATTGTAAACCCTATTAACCATGGTACCTTGATCCATAAAGACTCATGAGCCGGGCATGGTGGTATGGGATACTGTGGTCGAGCTGTCGGCCTACGCTGGGGCCACAAACCTCCCAGTAGTGACTAGTGAGCAACCTACACTCGTGAGCAGATTATGGGGGTATGGGACACTATATTCTTGCTGTCGGCCTACGTTGATAAGGTGATGGGGGAGCGGTGCAACGAGTGCGAGCAACAGCCCTGACAGCCCTTTGTAGTGACCTCGAGCATATTCTGAGTCTATGAGAGGTGACGACCCTTCCATAGCGACAAGAGTACAAGTAGGCCTGTATTGATAAGGTGATGGGGGAGCGGTGCAACGAGTGCGAGCAACAGCCCTGGCAGCCCTTACAGCGACCTACAAAATATAACATCGTATGAGATTACTAGGAGTGACGACCCTAGACAGGATCTGTGTTGGGATTGATATAAGGGAAGTACCTTAGTTTCCCAATCTTGCTGTATGAATGGACTAATAATAACTCGGTAATCATAACACCATCACATTGCATGTGCCTGGAAGATGTGGAGCACTGAGTGGTACGCAAGTATACCACGGACGAAGATGGTGTCGTATGAGGGAGATCGTCGGTGAGGGCATCCATCATGTCACGTCATACTGCATTAACAACAGTATTTAGGAATGTTTGAATTATTGCTTTACAATTATCGCATGATTGATTTGATAACATGCTAATCTCTGCTTTATTATTCCACTGAGTTGATCACTCACTCTCACATTATGGGATGGTATTTTCGGATACCCACCAGTCCCTATTGTGATTGCAGATGATGGCGCGGCCTGCGAGGCAGAGCCGGACTTGATGATGAGGAGGAGGATCCCTCCATTATGCGTGTTCTGATTGACGGGATTACAGGGAGGTTGATTAAATGCCTTGACACTTGTCATTTTATATTTTCAGAGCACTCATGTATATTCTTTCTTTCTATTATGAGGTATGCATGTATATGTTTAACCTGGTAACATATTCATACTCTGGAGACATACAACAGTTTATATATGTTATACATATTATCACAGTCTTCCACTTGTTAATTTAACTGTCTCTGGAGTATGATATGTTGTTTTGGCTTAATCCCACTCATGTTTAATACATTAACATAGACAACATTCAATCATACACATTTATGTTGCATAAGTGATGTTCTGGAACTCGAGAGTGGAGTTTTTACTCGACCCCCGATTTTCGGGATGTTACAGTTACAGATTAGGCTACTAGTTGTATTAAGAAGTGTAAAGTTTGTATGTGCTAAGGAATAGTAGGTTAGATTTGGTTGGAGTCAAACTTCATTCTTTCGATAGATCCCCGTAATACTTAGAGGCATTTTTAGTCACTCTTAGGAAGCTGTTTCGATTTAGAGACTATTCATGCATAGTCAAACCAGCACGTCCTTTTGAAATTTCCCTCCCAAGGACTTAGTACGATTGGGAACATTGTAACGCCCGTGAAAAATCCGTACTTGGAATCGAGTACCGATTTGACCCGAAATCGCGTATAAATAATTTCCATGAAAATTTTACGTAAGTTAGCTAGCGCAACGCTAGAGTAGCTGGGAAATAGTCCCTGATCACTTTAAATACGTTCTACAAGACCCAAATCGAGTAGAACAGACAACTCTACAATACTCTATAACCTTGGATCCAACTCTAAGCAGGTTTGTCCTCTGGACCATATGGAACTTTTGTATTGGATTTAGACCGCGCGTCGAAGGTCTGATACCTCCTATCTTAGACCGTTATAACCGCCCAGCTGGACTTGACAATCATCTCGAAAATCAAGTCAAACCGATAATCACAGAGTATTTCGTTGAAACTGGACTGAAGCGACCGCGAATAGGGACGAATTGGGAATTTCAAATTTAGATCTGGCACACGACTTGACGCGTCAGTATTAAGCGTTCTGACCGTCAGGATTCATCCAGATTACACCCTCGGATCAGGAAAAATATCTAATTATTGTCACGGAACTTTCAGTCCTGATCTATGTGCGGTGACCGCTGAACTGAAACTGGTCCGCCACGTGCGATCTGCGAACCCTGCCAGACTGAAAACTTAATACGAGGTACATCTGGTACCCATGAGCTTAAGTCTGATCGCAATCGACCAGGGGACCACCAGAAATCAGTTTTTGGACCGAAACAGCCCCGAAATGGATAGGCAATAAGTAAACTTCGTCCCGGAGCCTATTTCGGGCGTTTCCAAGCTTATAAAAGGGGTTGAAACCCTCATTCCTTCCTTGCATACGAATTTCCCTAAACCCTAGAAAAGAGAGAGAGAGTTTGAGAGAAAGGGAAGAGGAGATTTTTCCCGCTTCCGAGCCGCCAACAGTTGCTGCATCAACGCTTCCTTCCAATCACCTGGCTGGTGATTTCTACGCTTTTTCAGGTATAGAAAAACCCTAAAAACTTGCTGATTTAGGGTTCACGTAGATTCTGAACGTATTAGCTAACGAAATCCATGAATCAGGTTCTCCTACTGTCGTAGACGAAGCGTACACGCTCCGTTCAAATTCTCGCGACCGTAAGAGATTAGGTGAGAATTTTAGACGCTTTGATTGACGGTTTACAACGCTTTCAATGTCGTTTAATAGTAGATTATCGACGGCATCGCCGTTTGACATGTACAACATGCTCTCCGTTTCCTGTTTCGCAAATTAACGAAGAATATGAGATTTAGGGCATTTTAGTCATTTGTAGGAAGTACGGTCTCCATGCATATTTTGCTGACATGATTGACATGATTTGTCGCCGCAT
The DNA here is from genome assembly GCA_037074715.1 of Magnolia kwangsiensis. Classification (NCBI taxonomy): domain Eukaryota; kingdom Viridiplantae; phylum Streptophyta; class Magnoliopsida; order Magnoliales; family Magnoliaceae; genus Magnolia; species Magnolia kwangsiensis. The sequence continues at coordinate 84,612,021 of CM073577.1, read as the reverse complement.
TAGAGAGTTAGGAATGCCTGCATAATCAGTTTGGTGAAGAGATTCGCCAAGTTGCGCACTTTGGGTCGACATACTATATGTGGACTTAAGGGTGTAGTGTATGTGTTTGTATAAATGCTTGTATTAGTATGTATTGTATTGAATGATGTTATGTAGTAGTTTGAGATTGATTTCATGATTAATAGGCTGACCTAAACGATTTCCTATATGTTGACCTTATGCATGATTGCATCGTATGCATAGAAATGATGCCTTAAGAATTGCCTAAGTTGAATATGCTTGGAAAGCATGCCTTGAAGATTTGCCTAAATTGAATGTTATAACATGTGCTAACATGCTCACATGATGTATTTCAATTCCAATACCTTTGTATCGTATTAATGAAATTCCATAGATGTGTGGGACTTGATTTAGTCCAGGCAGTCGGTAACCGAGCGAATTCGTGGCTGACTGGTCATAGCCACGAACGACGCGTCGATGAATGTGATTCGTGTTGAGAGTTGGCGGCAGTGGTTAGGCCACGCGAAGTGTTTTACGCACTTCATGTCGTTCAATTCGAAATGCGATCGCGCTAGTCGAGCCCGTCAAGTAACCCGACTGGCCGATGTTTGTTCACCTTGTACGTATCATAACTGCTTGAACCTAGGGTACTGAACTTACCATTGTAAACCCTATTAACCGTGGTACCTTGATCCACGAAGACTCATGAGCCGGGCATGGTGGTATGGGACACCGTGGTCGAGCTGTCGGCCTACGCTGGGGCCACAAACCTCCCCGTAGTGACCAGTGAGCACCTTGACTCGTGAGCAAATTATGGTGGTATGGGACACTATATTCTAGCTGTCGGCCTACACTGATCAGGCGACGAGCCCTTTGTAGTGACCGCGAGCGTATTCTGAGTCCACGGGAGGCGACGACCCTTCCGTGCAGTAGAGTACAGTAGGCCTGTATTGATAAGGTGATGGGGGAGCGGTGCAACGAGTGCGAGCAACAGCCCTGGCAGCCCTTGCAGTGACCTACGAAATGTACATCGTATGAGATTACTAGGAGTGACGACCCTAGACAGGATCCGTGTTGGGATTGATACAAGGGAAGTACCTTAGTTTCCCAATCCTGCTGTTTGAATGGACTAATAACAACTGGGTAATCATATCACCATAGCATTGCATGTGCCTGGAAGATGTGGAGCACTCTAGGGAGTGTGGCATGCCGCGGTCGTAAGATGTTGCCGCATGAGGGTGATCGTCGGTGAGGGCATACATCATGTCATATCATCTTGCATTAAACAACAGTATTAGGTTTGTCTGATTTACTGCTTTACTATTATCGCGTGATTGAATTGTGAACATGCTAATCTTTGCTCTATGATTCCACTGAGTTGATCACTCATTCCCACGTTACGGGATGGTGTTTGCAACACCCACCAGACCCTGTTGTAGTTGCAGGTGGCGACGAGATCCAGGACGTGGAGCCGGAGATTGACGAGGACCAGGATGAGTTCTCTTATATGCAGTACCACGACGGCTTCCCGTAGGTGACCTGGATCGAGGGGGGGACTTCAGTGGGACTATTTTGGACTTATTTTTTTGTCTATTTACATGTATATGAGACTCAGAGATGTAGTCATACTTTGGAGACAGTTGAGAGTACTTTGTTTTTTTTTCCATACAGTGATATATATTGTTTAGTCTTCCGCTTGCTTTTATCACTGGATCTGAAGTATGAATTGCAGTTTTGGTATACTTTTACTCATGTGGATGCTTTAAATCAGACAACATTGAATCATAACCATTTTTGTTGCATAAGTGACGGTCTGGAACTCGGGAGTTGAGTTTATACACGACCCCCGATTTTCAGGGTGTTACAAGTTGGTATCAGAGCATGAATGAGAGTATACTGGGCCTGGGTTATGGTCTTGCGACGTACGCTGTCGCTTCCTTTGACTTAGGTGGGTGCGAGAAGGGTCTAGAAACACTTCTAGGATCACAGATTCGCCGATAGGCGAAGTTTATAGAATCGATCGCAAGACCGACTCTGTAACGCATCTCGGGTCGCGTAAGGCCACCCGAATCGCTGCTAAGCTGTAGGAAGTCGGGTGGAGACGTCCTATGGGCGGTTTTAAACCGCAAAAGTGAATCTTTGGGCCGTGGGATGACCACGACTCCAGTAATCAATCGCCAGGGCTTAAAAACCCCGTTCCACCAAAAATCTTCAAAATTCCTTCTCTAAACACTTCAACCTTCAGTTCTTTCTTATCCATTTCATATTAGGCATCAAACCTAATGTAAAAATAACACAAATTAGCACATTCACCAAATTTTACAGTGAATAGTAAAATTTCATGAAAAATGGCCATAAGGCCATTCTAACTTCACTTTCTTTAGCAACTAAGGATCTAGATAGGTGTACTGGCTCCTTCTACCCCAAATTCATATGCTGCATCATATGGTTTGGTATTCGGGATTGCAATGTGGACCCGGAAAGCCCCGAACACATGTTTGGGCTCATAGAGACAAAAATACTATGAACTAAGGGGTGGGACCAGACTTTTTGGGACCCTGGGACCATGGGGGACCAGACCCATGGGGTCCCACCGGTCAACTTGCGAGTTGACCGGCGATGCCATCGCCGGCCGGGCGATGCATCGCCGGCCGGCGAGCTCCGTTTGAGCTGTCCTTCGGGTGCACCCCCTTAAATAGGGTCCACATCACCCCTATGCACCTCCCACCTCACGAAAATCCCCAAATCCCACCTCTCCTTCACAAACAGCCCTCTACATAACCCTATCTTCGATTTTCTGTAACCCATTCCAAACCCCAGCGTCCCAAATCACTTCTAACACCTTCCTTGGCCAAAACCGACCACCACCCATCATTTATTGGGTGTTGTCAGCCTCTTTCCTTGAAGATTTTCCCATTTGGAGCTCCAAAATCCCCCAAATAGTGCTGAAATCGTGAGCAGCTCCATTCCACCTTTTTGTTCTTATTTTTTCCCTGAAAGTACAGCCTTGGGAAGCTTGAAGCATCCCTCTACGACGCCTAGATTTCCTTTTGTCAGATTGGGCAGCCATTTCTCCGCATTTTCGGCGTTTTCCATGGCTTTCGTGGAAGCTATTTTGGGTCTTTTGTCACTCTCATCCATCCTGTCTTTGATGGGTAAGAGGAAAACTGCAACAGACGAGGCTGGGCCTAGCCGCCCTGCTCGATCGAGAAGACCGCGGGGTGGTGCCGCAAGTTCAAGCGCCGCCGCAGGTCCAGCTGCAGTCCTGGAGTGCCGTACAAAGCGGGATTTGGATCCCCATGCACACCTTGGACGAACCATTCTGTCAGAGATGTCTCATGGTGAATACACTGATCGTAGAGTGTTATTTGAGGCGGACGTTGATGGGCGATTGTTCGGCGAGTATCTGTTGTTCGAACGCATTGAAGCTGCGCACTGGGGACCGATCTTTGAAGCTCGTGCTCGTGCTAATGTGAGCACTGTTCGTGCCTTCTATGCTAGCATCCAGAGTCCTACCTTGGAGCCCTTGCAGTTCAAAATCCCTTTTGGTAGAGATCGGATGGCTACGATCGACGTCCGGTTGGTTGCGCGATTTCTCAACGTGCCTCTAGGTGATGTACATCCAAGTGAGAAGAATTTGAGGACTAGACGTGAACGAGATCGCCGCACCAGGTTTCTGTGCGGTAAGTTGGTTCCATGGCAGCCTAATAATAGCCTCAAGGCGACGTATATGTCTGAGGATTTGCGCCTGCTGCACCATATCTGCACGTTCAATGTCTATCCCAGGTCGACGAACCGCATTGAATGTACACGTCTTATGGTCGATTTCTTATTTCTGGTGGCCCAGGGAGAGAACGTATGTATGGCCACTTTCATCTTACGGCAGATAGTTCTCATAGCCAGGTCGAGGAGAACATCCGAATCCCTTCCCTTTGGCCGACTCATTTGCAAGATTGCGCTTGAGTTTGCCTATAGACTTGGACCCGAGTTGCCGGTATCGATTCACACCATCGATGAGTCGACGATGGTTAAGATGAAGATTGGGTCGCAATATCGTGAAAATCAACTTGAAAGGGATAGTGGGGACGACTTTGATGAAGAGGAAGATCAAAGCGAAGGAGAACCTAGTGCAGAGGTTCAAGAAGAGACTCAGGAAGAAGCAGAAGAGGAGGCTCAGGATACTGATGAGAGCCCTCCTCCTTCTGCGCAGACTACTATTGACGATCGCATTGCTCGGATGGAGGAGAGTCAGACCGCTTTGCGAAGGGAAGTCCAAGAACTTCGAGCAGAGGTCGCTGATGCCAAGGCCGTCACGAAGAAGAAATTTGGCAAGGTGACTCGCACCTTGAAGGCAATCCTGTGTTGTTTACAGGATAAGGGTGCTCCTCCTCCGTCGCCAGACTCCGACTAGCGACGCGATCTTTGATGTTGTTATAAGTAGTTAGCTATTTTCTATTTTATGTGTGTAAGGCCTATTAGGGCTAGTGCTTTGCTTTTGTTGCTGTTGCTTAACTGTCTTAATTTCCATGTCATTCTAGTCATGATGCTTGTAAGGATATATCCCTTGTATTGTGACAATTTTGATTAATTGAAATGCATGGAATGCCTTTGACTCTTTAAGTGAATGATTATGGTGTATTTTTGCAATTGAGACTGACAAGGTTGCGCCCTATTTTGAATATAGGGAATGCCACTTAAGATTACGAGGAGCGCGGTTCGACTTTCATTGTCTGAGCAGATGGATCAGACTCCTTCTCAGTCTGGCACTCGTCCGGACCCTGCTGTGGGCCCGATTCCTGAGACTGTTCGATCGTCTCAGCCTGCTGTTGGTCCTACAGATGGACCACCGCCCTTTACACCATCAGTTCGAGAGCCACAGCGCGCATCTACTTCCGCACCTCATCCGCCACAGCCTGCTCCACCCCCTGATAGATTCGAGCAGATGATGGCCATGATGCTACAGCAGCAGCAGCTTTTGACCACTATAGTTGGGACTTTAGCCCAGGGTGGGGGTGCGACTACCTCTACCCCACCTGCACCGCCTGCGCATCCAGCTGAGGATGCCTACATTTACGCCCAAGATGAGGGAATAGCACATCCTGCGCAGCCTGCTTTCCCTGCGGGGAATCCTGCCGACACGCGGGGCCTCCTGGAGCGATTTCAGCGCTTGCGGCCTCCTACTTTTTCGGGTTCTCACCGGCCCGAGGAGGCAGAGTTCTGGCTCGACCGAGTGTCGAAGATTCTACGCATGTTACACTGTACCGAGGCAGAGCAGGTAGAGCTGGCTACCTTTCTATTTGAGAGAGAGGCCAGTATGTGGTGGGATAGTATATTGCGGACGGTTGCTGCAGATTTCGTATGGACATGGGCAGCATTCGAGTTCCGCTTCCATGAGAAGTATTATCCCCAGACCTACAGGCACGAGAGGGAGAATGAGTTTCTCCGTCTCAGGCAGGCAGCGATGACGGTTACTGAGTATGAGCATCGGTTTACAGAGTTGGGCAGGTACGTCCCGACGATACTAGCTGATGAGCAGATGCGCATACGGCGCTTTTTGGAGGGCCTGAGACCGGATATTCGGTCGAAGATGTGCTGCGTCAGTTTCCCTTCCTATGCGGAGTTGGTTCACATGTCCATGCGGGCAGAGCAGGACGTGGATCGACTGGCGTGATCTCGAGGCCCGACTACTTCCAGGCCGCGACCGGAGTTGCCAGATAGGCCCTTCGCGGGCAAGAGGCCTCGCTTTGATCCTCCTACCAGGACCACGGCGCCCGTACGACCGTTTCGGCGTCCTGATTTATCATGCACGTACTGTGGGAGGACGGGCCATTTATCGCAGAGTTGCTTCTCCAGGATGCGGGACAGTGGGTTCTCGCCGCCGCAGAAGATTGATCGTGTACGTCCACAGGCGATATCAGCACCGCCTATACGGTCAGCTCCTGCGCATCCTTCATTCAGACCCACGGTATCGCAGATTCGACAGCCTCCACGGCCTTTGACACAGCGGCCGAACCGGCCACAGCAGGCACGAGTTCATGCACTGACCGCCGAGGCAGCTACGACACCGGCTTTTCAGCATTCAGCCTTCGAGGTCACGGGCCACATCGGAGGTACTCCCGTTCTTATCATGGTGGACACTGGTTCCACGATTTCTTTGATATCGCGTGCCGTAGTCAGACGTCTTGGGTTGCAGACTATCACTATGGATAGCGTGCGAGTCCTTGCAGCTCATGGAGATTATTCGGATGTCACCCAGATGTGTGAGGGTTGTTTAGTTGATCTGGGAGGCAGGACGATGACTCTTGATCTGGTCGTCGATCCCTCGCTCGTATATCTCGACGTCATTCTTGGCATGGACTGGTTGACTGCAGCGAGAGCCGAGATTGACTGCGAGGCTCGTGTGGTGACGGTGTACGAGCCTGAGGGCACGCCTTTCACATTTTCAGTGCGGGTAAATCTTCCTTTCCGCATTCTTAGCTACGCCACTATATTGCGCGACGCTGGTGCCCAGGTCCTTGAGCAGACGCCAGTTGTTTCTGAGTTCGGGAATCTGTTCAGGAAGATCCCTGGTTTGCCGCCCCGACGTGAGATCGATTTCACTATCGATCTGATTCCTGGTTCTACACCCGTCTCACTGCCGACGTATCGCATGGCGCCTTGTGAGATGGAGGAGTTGCGGACGCAGATTGATGGTCTGCTAGAGCTTGGCTTTATACGGCCTAGCGTATCTCCTTGGGGAGCACCGGTCTTGTTCGTGAGGAAGAAGGATGGTTCGATGTGATTATGTATTGACTATCGCAGGCTGAACCAGGTCACGGTGAAGAACAAGTACCCTTTACCCAGGATCGATGACTTGTTTGATCAGTTGAGAGGAGTGCAGGACTTCTCGAAGATTGATCTTCAGTCAGGATATCATCAGCTGCGCGGCAGGGATGAGGACGTGCAGAAGACAGCATTCAGGACCAGTTTTGGTCACTACGAGTTCCTCGTGATGTCATTCGGTCTCACGAACGCACCGGCCGTGTTCATGGATCTGATGAACCGGGTTTTTCGGCCTTTCCTCTATCGATTCGTCGTTGTCTTCATCGACGACATTTTGGTATACTCTAGGAGTCGAGAGGAGCATGAGGAGCATTTGCGTTTGGTTCTGGATACGCTCAGACGACACCAGTTGTTCGCACAGTACAAGAAGTGCGACTTCTGGAAGCAGGAGGTGAAGTTTCTGGGACACGTGGTGTCCAAGGATGGCATGGCAGTTGACCTGTCTAAGGTAGCTGCGGTGCAGGACTGGGAGCAGCCTAGTTCTGTCACTGAGGTGAGGAGTTTCTTGGGTCTCGCTGGCTACTATCGGCGTTTCATTCAGGATTTCTCGAAGATCGCGAGACCCTTATCTCAGTTGACACGGAAGGACGTGAAGTTCGCCTGGAATGATAAGGCGGAGTCAGCTTTTCAGGAGCTGAAGGACAGACTTACGTCCGCCCCTGTGCTAGTATTGCCAGAGCAGGGGGTTAGATACACTATATACACTGACGCGTCTAGCGTTGGTTTGGGTTGTGTCCTTATGCAGAGGGACAGGGTAATTTCGTATGCCTCGAGACAATTAAGGAAGCACGAGGAGAATTACCCTACACACGACCTGGAGTTGGCAGCCGTTATATTCACACTGAGACTCTGGAGACATTACCTCTACGGAGAGGAGTTCGAGCTCTTTTGCGACCACAAGAGCCTCAAGTACATATTCACGCAGCGAGACTTGAATATGAGGCAGCGGCGATGGATGGAGACGCTGAAGGACTTCAATTTTGAAGTCTCTTACCATCCTGGGAAGGCGAACCTTGTGGCTGATGCGTTGAGCCGCAAGAAGGCGATAGAGTTTGCGGCTCCGCTGATGGTTGCCGAGTGGGATATGGTTGAGTTTTTGCGAGACTTTAAGCAGAAGCTCACCGTAGAGGAGCCATTTGAGTTCATCGCACATGTACAGGTGCGATCCCAGATCGATGACCGTGTCATCGAGGCGCAGAGGGACGACGCGCATCTTACTGAGCTTCGAGAGCAGGCCAGTGATGATGCTGACGCCGACTGGCGAGTTGGTATGGATGGAGGCTTACGTTACCGTGGCCGCTTATGCGTCCCAGATGTCCCTGACTTGAGACGAGAGATTCTCGAGGCTGCGCATTCTACTAGACTCGCGATGCATCCGGGCAGCACAAAGATGTATCGTGACGTGAAGAGAACGTATTGGTGGGAAGGTATGAAGACCCACATTGCTGAGTTCGTGTCCCGTTGTCTCACTTGTCAGCAGGTGAAGGCAGAGCATCGCCGACCACCTGGACTTTTGCAGCCTATGCCGATTGCAGAATGGAAATGGGATTTCATTTCCATGGACTTCATTTCTGGGTTGCCGAGGACGAGGAAGGGGCATGATTCCATTTGGGTGATCGTCGACCGATTGACGAAGTCGGCGCACTTCCTACCGATCAGAGTTACGAACTCTGCAGACGAGCTGGCTAGATTGTATATCCGAGAGATTGTGCGTCTGCATGGAGTTCCGTTGGAGATCGTGTCGGACAGAGACACGCGGTTCACTTCTATTTTCTGGACTCGCATTCAGGAGGCTATGGGTGTGAAGTTGAAGTTCAGTACTGCCTTCCACCCACAGACGGACGGACAGACGGAGCGAGTGAACCAGATCCTGGAGGACATGTTGCGGGCTTGCGCATTGGACTTCAAGGACAGTTGGGATGACTGTCTTGCATATGCGGAGTTTGCGTACAACAATAGCTTCCAGACGAGTATCGGCATGGCACCTTATGAGGCGCTGTATGGGCGACCTTGTCGCGCACCGCATTGCTGGTTAGAGGTCGGTGAGCGCAGCTTGATTGGCCCAGAGTTGGTGCAGGCGACGTCAGAGAAGATTGATATTATTCGACGTCGGCTTCTTACAGCGCAGAGCAGACAGAAGAGCTACGCCGATACGAGACGGAGGCCACTAGAGTTTACAGTCGGGGATCATGTGTTTTTGCGGGTTTCCCCTATGAAGGGAGTCCTTCGGTTCGGGAAGAAGGGGAAACTGGCACCGCGCTTCATTGGTCCATTTCAGATCCTCGATCGTGTGGGAGCAGTGGCTTACCGATTGGCTTTACCCACGCCCCTCGCGAGCGTCCACAACGTATTTCATGTTTCTATGCTGAAAAAGTACGTTGCTGATCCTTCCCACATCATCAGATGGGAGCAGGTGCAGTTAGGAGAGGATGTTACTTATATCCTGCGACCGACACGTATCTTAGACCGGAAGGAGCAGGTACTGCGTAGCAAGGTGATTCCCCTTGTGAAGGTACTATGGACGCATCACTCTGAGGAGGAGGCTACTTGGGAGACAGAAGCCGAGATCAGAAAGAACTACCCACAGCTTCTCGAGGAGTACGAACAGGTACAAATTTCGAGGACGAAATTATTTGTTAAGGGGGGTAGATTGTAACGCCCGTGAAAACTCCGTACTTGGAATCGAGTACCGATTTGACCCGAAATCGCGTATAAATAATTTCCATGAAAATTTTACGTAAGTTAGCTAGCGCAACGCTAGAGTAGCTGGGAAATAGTCCCTGATCACTTTAAATACGTTCTACAAGACCCAAATCGAGTAGAACAGACAACTCTACAATACTCTATAACCTTGGATCCAACTCTAAGCAGGTTTGTCCTCTGGACCATATGGAACTTTTGTATTGGATTTAGACCGCGCGTCGAAGGTCTGATACCTCCTATCTTAGACCGTTATAACCGCCCAGCTGGACTTGACAATCATCTCGAAAATCAAGTCAAACCGATAATCACAGAGTATTTCGTTGAAACTGGACTGAAGCGACAGCGAATAGGGACGAATTGGGAATTTCAAATTTAGATCTGGCACACGACTTGACGCGTCAGTATTAAGCGTTCTGACCGTCAGGATTCATCCAGATTACACCCTCGGATCAGGAAAAATATCTAATTATTGTCACGGAACTTTCAGTCCTGATCTATGTGCGGTGACCGCTGAACTGAAACTGGTCCGCCACGTGCGATCTGCGAACCCTGCCAGACTGAAAACTTAATACGAGGTACATCTGGTACCCATGAGCTTAAGTCTGATCGCAATCGACCAGGGGACCACCAGAAATCAGTTTTTGGACCGAAACAGCCCCGAAATGGATAGGCAATAAGTAAACTTCGTCCCGGAGCCTATTTTGGGCGTTTCCAAGCTTATAAAAGGGGTTGAAACCCTCATTCCTTCCTTGCATACGAATTTCCCTAAACCCTAGAAAAGAGAGAGAGAGTTTGAGAGAAAGGGAAGAGGAGATTTTTCCCGCTTCCGAGCCGCCAACAGTTGCTGCATCAACGCTTCCTTCCAATCACCTGGCTGGTGATTTCTACGCTTTTTCAGGTATAGAAAAACCCTAAAAACTTGCTGATTTAGGGTTCACGTAGATTCTGAACGTATTAGCTAACGAAATCCATGAATCAGGTTCTCCTACTGTCGTAGACGAAGCGTACACGCTCCGTTCAAATTCTCGCGACCGTAAGAGATTAGGTGAGAATTTTAGACGCTTTGATTGACGGTTTACAACGCTTTCAATGTCGTTTAATAGTAGATTATCGACGGCATCGCTGTTTGACATGTACAACATGCTCTCCGTTTCCTGTTTCGCAAATTAACGAAGAATATGAGATTTAGGGCATTTTAGTCATTTGTAGGAAGTACGGTCTCCATGCATATTTTGCTGACATGATTGACATGATTTGTCGCCGCATTAGAGAGTTAGGAATGCCTGCATAATCAGTTTGGTGAAGAGATTCGCCAAGTTGCGCACTTTGGGTCGACATACTATATGTGGACTTAAGGGTGTAGTGTATGTGTTTGTATAAATGCTTGTATTAGTATGTATTGTATTGAATGATGTTATGTAGTAGTTTGAGATTGATTTCATGATTAATAGGCTGACCTAAACGATTTCTTATATGTTGACCTTATGCATGATTGCATCGTATGCATAGAAATGATGCCTTAAGAATTGCCTAAGTTGAATATGCTTGGAAAGCATGCCTTGAAGATTTGCCTAAATTGAATGTTATAACATGTGCTAACATGCTCACATGATGTATTTCAATTCCAATACCTTTGTATCGTATTAATGAAATTCCATAGATGTGTGGGACTTGATTTAGTCCAGGCAGTCGGTAACCGAGCGAATTCGTGGCTGACTGGTCATAGCCACGAACGACGCGTCGATGAATGTGATTCGTGTTGAGAGTTGGCGGCAGTGGTTAGGCCACGCGAAGTGTTTTACGCACTTCATGTCGTTCAATTCGAAATGCGATCGCGCTAGTCGAGCCCGTCAAGTAACCCGACTGGCCGATGTTTGTTCACCTTGTACGTATCATAACTGCTTGAACCTAGGGTACTGAACTTACCATTGTAAACCCTATTAACCGTGGTACCTTGATCCACGAAGACTCATGAGCCGGGCATGGTGGTATGGGACACCGTGGTCGAGCTGTCGGCCTACGCTGGGGCCACAAACCTCCCCGTAGTGACCAGTGAGCACCTTGACTCGTGAACAGATTATGGTGGTATGGGACACTATATTCTAGCTGTCGGCCTACACTGATCAGGCGACGAGCCCTTTGTAGTGACCGCGAGCGTATTCTGAGTCCACGGGAGGCGACGACCCTTCCGTGCAGTAGAGTACAGTAGGCCTGTATTGATAAGGTGATGGGGGAGCGGTGCAACGAGTGCGAGCAACAGCCCTGGCAGCCCTTGCAGTGACCTACGAAATGTACATCGTATGAGATTACTAGGAGTGACGACCCTAGACAGGATCCGTGTTGGGATTGATACAAGGGAAGTACCTTAGTTTCCCAATCCTGCTGTTTGAATGGACTAATAACAACTGGGTAATCATATCACCATAGCATTGCATGTGCCTGGAAGATGTGGAGCACTCTAGGGAGTGTGGCATGCCGCGGTCGTAAGATGTTGCCGCATGAGGGTGATCGTCGGTGAGGGCATACATCATGTCATATCATCTTGCATTAAACAACAGTATTAGGTTTGTCTGATTTACTGCTTTACTATTATCGCGTGATTGAATTGTGAACATGCTAATCTTTGCTCTATGATTCCACTGAGTTGATCACTCATTCCCACGTTACGGGATGGTGTTTGCAACACCCACCAGACCCTGTTGTAGTTGCAGGTGGCGACGAGATCCAGGACGTGGAGCCGGAGATTGACGAGGACCAGGATGAGTTCTCTTATATGCAGTACCACGACGGCTTCCCGTAGGTGACCTGGATCGAGGGGGGGACTTCAGTGGGACTATTTTGGACTTATTTTTTTGTCTATTTACATGTATATGAGACTCAGAGATGTAGTCATACTTTGGAGACAGTTGAGAGTACTTTGTTTTTTTTTTCATACAGTGATATATATTGTTTAGTCTTCCGCTTGCTTTTATCACTGGATCTGAAGTATGAATTGCAGTTTTGGTATACTTTTACTCATGTGGATGCTTTAAATCAGACAACATTGAATCATAACCATTTTTGTTGCATAAGTGACGGTCTGGAACTCGGGAGTTGAGTTTATACACGACCCCCGATTTTCAGGGTGTTACAAACATGGAGTAAAGGAACTGTATACAAGTGAAGTATTCACGGTTTGAATCGACTTCTTAATCCTGGTAGTTACCAATGGATCCAATGCTCTGATTAAGCAGAAGAGCGGCATCGACTAGGATTAAGGACTGATATGATAAATTTTCTGTCCTAGCTAGACAGAAAGTCTATGTATCCAGCTCAGACCCACTACACAACTTCCTTCCATGTTGGCCCGACTATCTACAACCAAAAGCTATTACTTTGCCTTTGAAAAATGTTGAGGACATATAGCCAATAGAGATTAGACATCTTGCCGCAAGCTCACACCTATCCCTGAACTCAACCACAATAGAGATTAGGCTCATTTCTACAACCATAGGTACCAATGTCATAGAACGCATCATTAGCAAAGGAAGACCAATGCATTGAGAGATTGTTTCCTACCCCATGTCAAGGATAGGTCCTAAATTACACCTCATTCTGACATACGGATTAGGACATAAATTTTAGAACCTTGAGAGTAGATATAAGTTTTTTTAGGGGGTAGAACCTTATGAGCCTAATAAGAGTTACGCAGCGGAAGCGTGGTTGGCCCTTTCCCCACTGGCCCAGGACGAAGAAAATTAAGGGAAACAATTAGGGCTTAAGTGTTGAACCCATTCATATTAAATCATAGGCCTAGCAGTGGGAGCGGGCGAAGCTCAGTGTATCCATAAACCTACTCGTTAAATATGAGCATAATAGAAGCCTTAGCCGATTCTGTACGATTAGAAGCCCCTTAGGATACTCTATTAGAATGTTTATTAATCCCTACCTTGGACATAGATTCAGACGAGGACTCTCCTAGATAGGATGATCAAGACCCAAAGCTCAACCCTATCAATAGGAATTTTGAACCTTTTAGTGATTGGCTTTCCCTAAGTTTTTAGAGTGATCGGATTACGGAGTTACTGAAATGCACAAATGCGAAACATTCGCGGCTTGACCCAATTCTCAATCCTGGCAGATTACAAATGGACTCACTGCTTGAACGGGCAGAAGAATAGGATACATCAGGATTAGGAAAGGATATAGCGTTGTCTACCCTAGTCAGGCGGACATTCGACGTATCAGGATCAAGCCCACTATAACTATCTCTCTGTATTGGTCGACCATTGAACAAGTTTTTAGGCAAAAGGAATAATAGGACCTGTACTCATTACCCTTAGCCAATTTTGGGGATGAAATTATTTTTAAGAGGGGTAGATTGTAACACCCTGGATTTTTACCAATCTGGAGTTAGACATCCTTAGGCAATGGGTCAACCATAACACCTTGGTAACCTCTCAGAACCCAATTCCAAAGCCAAAGAAATCATTTAGAACCTAATTCTTTAGAAATTTAACATGTATTAGCTAGCGCTACAATAGATTTCCTGCAAAATTAGCACCAACCACTTTAAATACAATCTGTAAGACCCAAAATCTATAGAATAGTTGACACTATATTACCTTAAAATCTAGGATCCAACTCTAAACTCAGTTGCTCCCGGGAATGCTTTGTAACTTTGTATTGGTTCTAGACCGCGCATCGAGAGTCCGATAGCTATGAACTTAGACCATTACGACCGCCTAGTTGGACTTGTCAATCACCTAGAAGATCAAGCCCAAACGATGTCCTAAGACCATTTTGTTGAGCCCAGAGTAAAGAGGGTAGGAAAATGAAGATTTTTAGAAAATTAATTATATTTTTAGAAAATCTAGCACGGTTCACTTGCGTGTTATTTTTAAAAATTTTGACCGTGAGAATTTGACCAAATTTCACCCTCGGATCAGGATAGGTGGCCTTTACATGTCATAGTACTTGTAGCTCTGATCGAGTTCCCGTAACCGCTGAACAGAAACTGGTCGACCACGGTCGATCTGAAAACCCAACCGGAATGAAAACTTAGCTTGACCAAGATCCGATGTTAGAGAGCTTAAGTCCGACCGCATTTAGTAACAGGACCTCCAGAAGTGCTCCGTTAGATAGGAACAAACCCGATTTGGTTATAACCTAAGTATACCTTGGCCCCAAGTCTATTTTTGTCACTTTTGGGCTTATAAAAAGGCCTTAAATCCTCTTTCATTTGCTCCATACAAATTTAAGAGAAACCCTAGGAGAGAGGAGAGAGAAAAGAGAGAAAGTGAGGGAGAAGTTGGTGCTGCTTCCTGAGATTCTTCCCAGTCTCTCTACGTGCCTCATCCACCCTTCTACATCGCTATTTCGGCAATTTCAACTCCGTTCTTAAGTAAGAAACCCTAACCCTAACTTGTTTTGGAGCCTAGAATAGTATAAATGAAGTTGTAGCTAATCTATTTCGTGTTCTAGGTTGTCAATCCGCCGTTGACGACGACTTATCATCTGAATCATACACATTTCACATTTTCTGGTATAAGGTGTGGACTATAAACATTTAGGTTATGGTTTTCAAGACTTTCAATGTTAAGTAATGATTTATTATTGCCTAAGATGCTATTTCACATGTACAAAGTGTTGTCCGTTTCGAATTTCAGTTATACTTTAATTATATTGAATATACTGTATTCCTCGTATTTGTAAAAAATACTGTATACATATGAAATATGAATTTGTGTTTTTCATGATTAATTACTGTCTAGGTATACTAGATGCATGTGTATCAACTTCTGGGTGAATGGATTTGTCTAATACATGTTATGTTAACATACTTCGTATGTTACAATGCGTAGCCTAAGTGTTTGTAAAAATGACTAAATGAGTATAAACCTTGTGTTAGTGTACACTATGAATAACAATCGTAGTTGTGTGATTGTTGTGTAGGCGACAATCCTTTGACGAAAGGACTTGCCCTAATATGCAATAGAGACGACATACGTGATGTATGTTGAATAGTGTAACCTAAGTGTTTGAATAAATGCCTAAGTAAGTTAGTAGTTAGTAAAGTGTGATTGCTATGGTGGTTGAGATATGGATCTCCATCACAATACTTGAGTCTATGATTTCCTCCATGAATCATTTAACTTAGGTTATTCATGCTAAATGAGTGTATGATTTCCTCCACGAATTGTGTACTTAGTAGAAGCATGTTAAATGTGTGTATGAATCCCTGCATATACTGTTTACATTCAAGTTATACTTCATGATTGTTCATATGGATGCAGGATATGAATCATATGCTAGTTGTTAGATTTGTATGTGAATGGGACTGTGCTATAGTCCAGGCAATCGGAAACCGTTCTGTAAATAGTGGTTGAGGTTATTTTTGCCAACAGGATGAGTTTAGTGAATCTGAGTCATGCTTGGGATGTTCGGCAGTGGTTAGGCCACACGGAGTGCTTATGCATTCCATGTCGTTCAACTCAACATGTGCTTGGCCCAGTTGAGCTTATCAACTAACCCGATTGACCGATGTTTGTTCACCATGTTTGGTCACTACTGCTTGAACCTAAGGTACCAAACTTACCAGTGAAAAGCCCCTCTAACCTTGGTACCTCGAGCCGCTAAGACTCATGAGCCGATTATGGTGGTATGGTACATTATATTCGTGCTGTCGGCCTACATTGATTGGTGACGAGCCCTTTGTAGTGACCAGTGAGCACCTATACTCGTGAGCAGATTATGGTGGTATGGGACACTATATTCTTGTTGCCGGCCTACATTGATTGATGACGAGCCCTCTATAGTGACCTCAAGTATATCCCGATAGTGCATAAGGACGATGAGTCTTGTTGCAGTATGTGGGATATAACTAGGCCTGTATTGATAAGGTGATGGGGGAGAGGAGCAACGAGTGTGTGCAACAACCCTGTCAGCCCTTACAGCGACCTAAAAATATATCATCTTATGAGATTATCTCGGACTGACAACCCGAGAATGGATCACCATTTGGGTAATGATACAGGGGAGGTACCTTAGCTTTCCAATCTTGTTGTATGAAAAGGACTAATAACAACTCGGTAATCATGTTTATAATGCACTGCATGTGCCTGGAAGATGTGGAGCACTGAGGGAAGAAAGCATGCCATGGATGTAAGATGGTGTCGCATAAGGGAGTATGTCGGTGAGGGCATACATCATTATCATATCTCATCCTTGCATTAATCACTGTATTTAGGAATGTTTATTTTTCTTGCTTTATCATTACTGCTTGATGGAATTGATAACATGATAACCTTTGTTGTATATAGCTTCCATTGAGTTGATCACTCACTCCCACGTTACGGGACGGTGTTAGCCACTCCAACCAGTCCCTATTTTAGTTTCAAATGATGGTGATGCTTGCGAAGCAGAGCCGGACTTGATGATGTTGAGGAAGATTTCTCCTATATGCAGGTTCTGATCGACGGAGTTTTCATGGTTATTGATTAGATGCTAGTACACTTGGTATTTCGCCTTTTATTTAAACACCCATGTATATTCCTTTTTTTCATTTTTTGAGTATACATGTATATATTTAACCTGGTAGCATGTTCACCCTCTGGAGACTTACAACAGTCTATATATGTTATATATACTATCACAGTCTTTCGCTCACGTAATTTAACTGTCTCTAGAGCATGATATGCTGTTTTAGCTTAATCCACTTCATGTTTTATGCACTCATATAGCCGATATTCATCCATCATCGAAAATGTTGCATAAGTGATGTTCTGAAACTCGGGAGTGGAGTTTATACTCGACCCCCAATTTTTGGGATGTTACATTCATCCACAAGAGCTCTTTTTATTTCTCATGAGAGAAAGAATGGTGGAAATCGAGAATAGGGCCGCGACAACCTCCAAGAAAGCCATGGAAAATTGAAGAAAAGGAAGGAAAGGGATGAGGTCTTTGGGTCTTCACGAATTTAGGCCTTATAAGAGGGTGTAAAGGCTCAAATAGAACGGGATATAGAGTAAAAATGGAAAAATAGGATGGGTTAGTGGGTTTACACGAATTTGAGACTCAAATGGGGGATTTAAGAGTTCAAATCAAAGGAAATGAGAGGGTTGGGTGATGCGTATGGTTAAGAACGGTGGAGGGATGTAAAGCTTGAAGAAAAATGAGTGAAAGAGGGATTAAAAGGACGATTTGAGAGAGGAATGAGAGGTTTTGAAGAAAAAAGAGAGCTTGGAGGGTGAGATTATGAAGAGGGGGAATGTTTGGGAGTGTTTTATTCGTACAACCGTGGACCAATGGGCCACACTAGGCCCCTATAGGGGTCGGCCCGACAGCCCGCCCCTGTCTGGACCACCGTTCGGTGAGGCCTCACTAAAATGGCGATGTCCTCCCCCCCTGGGTCTAAAATGATGTGGGTCCCACCTTGGGTCCCCCTAAAAATGCCCCGATTGGGCCCTTGCTCCGATTCAACTCATTTCGGGTCATTTCGAAACAAATCTGATACATATCCACATTTACCAATTTTTTAACTGTTGGAATAGGATGTAACATGGTCTATACTTGTCAATTGACGGTCTAAACATGGTTTGGGGTCGTCATGTATGATTAGGAGTGTGCACAGACTCGATCTCGGCGATCGTTTTCAATAAATTTTCACCAATTGACGACACTAGGAGTCCTAAACATGTTTCTAGATTTTTTTCGCACCCTCCTACGCTAAAGTGGCATCAGTGTATGTCATGTGACCATAACCCAGGTCTGGTTTAATCCAAATTATGCTCTGATACCAACTTGTAACGTCCTGAAAATCAGGGGTCGAGCATAAGCTCCAGTCCTGAGTTCCAATGCATCACTTATACAACATAGATAATGATGATTGAATGTTGTTCATATTAATGTATTAAACATGAGTCCGATTATACCAAAACACTAATTCATAATCTAGATCAGTTTATATAACACAAGCGGAAGACTGAAAGATATATCTAAACGTATATGTGTTCAAAAGATCTCTGTCGAACCCCAGAGTATGAATACATCACTGAGTCACCATATACATGTATTAGTTTAAATAAAATCAAAATATGGAGAAATAGTTCCAACTAGAATGAAAAGCCCTGTAGCCCCGTCGATCATAACGGCCTACGAGAAACCGTCAGAGAACTGCATATATGAGAACTCGTCCTGATCGTCATAGTAATCAGGCTCCGCCTCCTAAGTCACGTCATCATTTGTAGCTAAGACAGAGTCTGGTGGGTGTTCAGAACACTGTCCCAGACGTGGGAGTGAGTGATCAACTTAGTAGAATTATAGAACAAAGATTAACATGTTATCAATTCAGTCAAGCAGTAATGATAAAGCAAACATATTAGACATTCCTAGATACTCTTATTAATGTAAGGATGACATGTTTTCATGATGCATGCCCTCGCCTACACTCCCTCGTACGACACCATCTAACGTCCGCGACATGCTTTCTTCCCTCTATGTTGTTCAACCCGAGGCACATGCAGTATGATGTTATGAACGTGATTACCGAGTTATTATTAATCCTTTTCATACAACAGGATTCGGAAGCTAAGGTGCCTCCCTTATATCATTACCCAAACAATGATTCATTTTAGGGTCGTCAGTCCTAGATAATCTCATACGATATTATAGTTCTAGATCACTGTAAGGGCTCATCACCAATCAATATAGGTCTAGTTATATCCTATATACTACAATAAGGCTCGTCGCCCCAATGCAGTTTTAGAATATACTCGAGATCACTACAAAGGGCTCATCACCAATCAGAGTAGGCCGATAGCTCGAATATAGTGTCCCATACCACCATAATCGGCTCACGAGTCTAGGATGCTCACTGGTCACTACGGGGAGGCTCGTCGCCCCAACGTAGGCCGCAAGTTCGACCACGGTGTCCCATACCACCATGTCCGGCTCATGAGTCTTAGCGGATCGAGGTACCAAGGCTGACAGGATTACACTGATAAGTTTGGTATCCTAGATTCAAACAGTGGTATTTATACATGGTGAACATACATCGGGTCAATCGGGTTACTTGACGAGCTCGACTAGCACGATCGCACCTTGAGTTGATCGACATGAAATGCATAAGCACTCCATGTGGCCAAACCACTGCCGACAACTCTAATATGGCTCGGGTTCGTCAAACACGTCTTACGTAGCGAATAAATCTTAGCCACGAACTCAAAGCCTGTTATCGATTGCCTAGACCATAACATGGTCCCAATTACGTACAATCTCAATAATAGACATTTGATTCAAATTCCACGTTCATATGTGCATGTTATGAAATGTAACTTAAACATGAATATAGTACATGGAGGAAATCATACACACAGTTAACATGAATAAAATAGGCTAAACATTTCATGGAGAAAATCATACACACAAGTAAGGTGATTGAGATTCATATCTCAATACCCTTAAAAATCATACTCTACCAATTTCTAACCCATTCAGGTATTTACACAAACACTTAGACTACACTATTCAACATACATCACGTATGTTGGCATATTGCATATTTGGGCAAATCTTTTTTCCAAGGAGTTGTCTCATACATAACAGCATGTATTAATAACAATTTATCATGGCAATCACAACATCATATTTCATATGCATACAAACATTTTAACAAACACATAGAACACTCTATTTACAACATAAACTATAGATATTCGTAAAACAGAATAGATAGTGCATTTAGCATGTGTAATATCATCCTTGTCAGCAATAAATCATTATTTGACATTGAAAGCTTTGAAAACCATAATCTATACATTTATAGTCCGCACCTTATGCTGTAGAAGTATAACGAATATGATTGAGATTCTAAGTCTGCGTCAACGATGAAATGACAACCTATAGCACGAGTTAAGTCAGTTATTTCTCTAATCGTAATAATGAAAACCCTAGAACATCTTATGGTTACATTTTCCTACCTAAGTACGGAGTTGAATTCACCAAAATAGCGATTCGGTAACGATGTGTAAGAATAAGGAGTAACGGGAATTGAATGTCAGGTGTAACTCTCACTTCTATCTCACTTTCTCTCTCTTTTTCTTCATTTCCTTAGCTAGGGTTTTAAAATTCGTATGGAATATGTGAGAGAGGGTTTAAGGTCTTTATATAGGCCTCAAACTGACGGAAATAGCCCTAGGGCCAAGGTATACTTAGGTTATATCCAAATCGGCCTTGCTCCGATCCAACGGAACACTTCTGAAGGTCCTCTCACTGAATGCGGTTGGACTTAAGCTCATAGATGCAGGATCTTGATCAGGTTAAGTTTTCAGTCTGATCGGGTTTCCAGATCAACTGTGGTGGACCAGTTTCAGTTTAGCGGTCACCGAGACTCGATCAGGATCATAAGTATATTGACATGTGTGGGCCATAATCCCTGATTCGAGGGTGAATTTGGGTAAAAAACTAACGGTCAGAATGCTTATAAATGAAGCGCAAGAAACACGACTCAGATTACTTAAATTCATATTTAATTTCTTAAAAATCTTCACTTTTTTTTACACTCTTCACTCCAGACTCAAGGAAATAGTCTCAGGACATCGTTTGGACTTAATTTTTGAGGTGATTGTCAAGTCCAGCTAGGAGGTCATAATCGTCTAAGTTCATTGCTATCAGACTTTCGACGTGTGGTCCAGGTCCAATATGAAGTTTCAAAGTGCTCCCGAGAGCAACTGGGTTTAGAGTTAGATTCTAGATTTCAGGGTAATGTAGCATTACTAATTCTATAGGTTTTGGGTCTTGCAGATCGTATTTAAAGTGATTAGTGCTAATTTTACAGGTAATCTAGGTTAGCACTTAGTTAATTCTTGTCTAGTTTCTAAAGGATTTAATCCTGAGGGATTTCTTCCTGAATTGGTACTCGGGTCTTTATACGAATTTTTTAGAGTCGTTACACAAACCCATTTCACCCAGCTCCTATAAGGAAGGGCTACTCTGTATTTATCCCAGGCTGAGGAGATAGAATTTGCCTAATGACGAAAATGGCCACAACGGGGAGTCTGGCCCCTCAGAGATATAGAAATCGTGCTGGAAGATGTGATCGATAACTTTTTGCGGCAGGAAATTAAAGGATGCCGATGGTGGGAGAGGGCCTTCCTTGTCCAACACTTGAGAAGTTTTCATAACTAGTAAAGTAGTAGGAATTGTGGCAGAGGCTAACCTGTGAAGAGGGCCAAGCCCTGACCAATTGGATAAACTGAAATTACAGTTGCCCTCACCCAATTTCCACTGAACTAGATTGTTGACTGTAGGGAGCAGAGTTAGGGGATCCTGAAGGCAAGAGGTCTTGGGCATATTTAGCAGACATGAAGGTTTTCCACAGGCTCTCAATGTGGCCAAATTTAATGGCCCAGGCCATCTTCAAGCGAGGACATCCATCATGTCATTCAGCCTTCTAATTCCTAGCCCCTCCTCCTTTGGGATGGTGATCTTCTTCTAGCTAGCCCAATGATATTTACTTTTTCCCTCTCTCCAACCCGAGAAGAAGGATGCAAACTTCTTTTCTAACGTTACCAGATTTGAGACGGTATATGCGCACCTGCCAAAGATTGAATTAGGATGCTACACAGGATATGCCAAATTAGAACCGCCTTGCCTGCCTGCGACAAACATCTGGCTAACCAACCTCGAATACGCCTTTCTACCTTGTCTACCATAAGCTGAAAATCTGTTGCTTTAATTCTTCCTGTAATCCAGGGAACACCGAGGTAGAAAAAAACCCCATGCGATTCTGGTGATACCAAGGATGGATTCGATGGCCCGAACTCTAGCCTCTGGCAGCTTCCGCGAGTGAATAAAGGCACTCTTCCTCAGGTTTACTCTTTGCCCTGATGCCTTTTGATAGGATTCCAAGAATATCTTCATTTCCCTTAGATCTGTGCTACTCCCATTCATAAACAATAGAATATTGTCCGCTTATAACAAATGGGAGACTAAAGGGCAGCCCGCTCTGACTCTATAAGGCTAACTGCAACTATGTAAACTAAGACTTTTGATGCCTCTGCTCAACACTTCAGCTGCAATAATGAATAGGCTAGGTGAAAGAGGATCTCCTTGCCACAGGCCTTGATAGGACTTAAAGAAGCCCGCACTCTCTCCATTAATAAGCACCAAAAACTAGTTATTGGCCTAGCATTTCTCCACCAATGCGATCCACGGAGCGCCAAACCTGAACCGATACAAGACCTGCTTGAGGAAGGACTAATCCATCTTATCATAAGCTTTTTCCATATCCAATTTAACCGTAATGTTACCTCCCCGCACCTTTCTATTTAATTCTCTAAATAATTCTTGAGCTAAAGCAACATTTTCTGTTATAAATCAGCCCTTGACGAAAGCCCCTCGTTCGGCCGAGATCAGAAGAGGAAGAACTCAACTCAATCTGGTCATTATCACTTTGGAGAAAATCTTGTACTTGCAGTTACAGAGACTGTTAGATGGAAATCAGAGATGAGGTAAATCACTAGAAAAGTGGGTTGCTCTTAGACGAAAGGATTGTATTTCGTAGGAAACGAGGTGGTTACCTTATTCCCTATGAACCTAATCTTAGTTTTAGGTTAAATTGGTCATCCTTAAAGATTTCTAAGGGGCCTATGATGGTGCGCTCCTACTTTATCAGGGTTTGGGCCAAAACGAAAGGACAATTATAATGGATCTGAATTTGATACACAGATCTTTTGCCTGGCAAGGGCGGAAAGTTCATTGTGTCACTTCCTAATTCTAGTGAATCTAGTTTTCTACTCGGCCAAGAATTAAGTTTATTAATAGTTACCCAGTATTTAGTACTTGAATTAAATCGTGAATACTTCTCTTATGCATGGTTTCATAAGTCTATGATCCCGATCATTCTAACCTTTTTGGAAATGTTACTTAGTTTCCCCATTCTCATAATAAAATGCATGTGAATGACTTGAAAGTTCAAACCTAATTCATTTAATATCTAGCGCATTACCAGAAAATTTTTGGACTTAAGCTTCAATGTTCATCTTGGGTTTTATCTTTGATATAACAGAACAATCCTACTATCCATCAGTGGATTTCTGCTAACAATCCTATGTTAGACGTTCTAAGATTTTCTAGTACTCAGATTACCTTAAAGTCTTATAGGATTATTACAAAGTAAGTTCAAATTAAGTCCTATGTAAAATGCAGTGGGGAAATCGTTTCTTATGACACCCAGATTTCATGACCCAAAAAGATTAGTTGTCCTAAGACTTTACAAGGGAGCCTAAAAATTGTTATGTCACTAGGCTATTAAGTCCCCCTAACTCTAGGGGATCCATTCTCAAGTCCAATCTTCTAATCCTAAACATCCCAACATCAAACTATTGTGGTTTGTGTAAGTTTATGCCTAAGGCCTAGTCATCTCAATACTCCATTTTGATACCACCTCTATAATGACCCTAAACAATACACTTGAGTACGAAGACTCATATTTTGAATTCAAGGGAGTTAACCAAATGGCAAACAAGTACTTTGGCATCACCTCTTGTGGTGCTCCAGTTTTCACTGCTCAAGTATAATATTCTCAGTTAGAAACCAATGTCACTTAGGGAGAGTTGCACGTGGACATACATCCTAAGTGTCTTCATAGTCAGATTGGCATTCATCCCATAAATAAAAAATAATAATAATAATAAAATTTTGTAGCGTAATAGATAAGTCAAATAACCAAGTTAGAGAACATTATGTTAATTTTAAAATATACATGTCTAAGAGAATTCCATTAGTAGGGGCCTGTACAATCCACAAATAACCAAATGTACAAGTACATGAATAATAAGGGAAAAGCCTAAATTTTGTTGGTTGAGTTCCCATATGTAACACTCCAAACTTTTCAATACCCGAGTATTGAAAGTTCTCGAGTGTTACCATGAAATTTAACTTATTATATACATGTGTACAATACCAATCTAGCTATCTGTAACACCCTAAAAATTGGGGGTCGTGTATAAACTCAACTCCCGAGTTCCAGACCGTTACTTATGCAACAAAAATGATTATGATTCAATGTTGTCTGATTTAAAGCATTCACATGAGTAAAAGTATACCAAAACTGCAATTCATACTTCAGATCCAGTGATAAAAGCAAGCGGAAGACTAAACAATATATATATCAATATATGGAAAAATAAAGTAGATCTCATCTGTCTCTAAGGTATGAATACATCTCTGAGTCTCATATACATATACATGAACAAACTTAAATGTTCAAAATAGTCCCACTGAAGTCCCGTCAACCCAGGTCGGCTAAATAAAGCCATCATGATACTGCATGTACGAGAACTCGTCCTGGTCCTCGTCGAAGTCTGGCTCTGCCTCCTGGATCTCAGCATCACCTACATCTACAACAGGGTCTGGTGGGTGTTGCAAACACCATCCCGTAACGTGGGAGTGAGTGATCAACTCAGTGGAATCATAGAGTAAAGATTAGCATGTTCACAAATCAATCATGCGATAATAGTAAAGCAGTAAATCAGACAATCCTAATACTATTGTTAATGCAAGATGACATGACGTGATGTATGCCCTCACCGACGATCTCCCTCATACGGCAACATCTTATGACCGCGGCATGCCACACTCCCTAGAGTGCCCCACATCTTCCAAGCACATGCAATGCTATGGTGATATGATTTCTGAGTTGTTATTAGTCCATTCAAACAGCAGGATTGGAAAACTAAGGTACTTCCCTTGTATCAATCCCAACACAGATCCTGTCTAGGGTCGTCACTCCTAGTAATCTCATACGAGGTATATTTCGTAGGTCGCTGCAAGGGCTGCCAGGGCTATTCCTCGCACTCGTTGCACCGCTCCCCCATCACCTTATCAATACAGGCCTACTGTACTCTACTGCTACTGAAGGGTCGTCGCCTCCCGTAGACTCAGAATACGCTCGCGGTCAATACAAAGGACTCATCGCCTGATCAGTGTAGGCCGACAGCTAGAATATAGTGTCCCATACCACCATAATCTGCTCACGAGACTAGGTGCTCACTGGTCACTACGGGGAGGTTTGTGGCCCCAGCGTAGGCCGACAGCTCGACCACGGTGTCCCATACCACCATGCCCAGCTCATGAGTCTTCGTGGATCAAGGTACCATGGTTAACAGGGTTTACAATGGTAATTTCAGTACCCTAGGTTCAAGCAGTTATGACTCATACAGGGTGAACATACATCGGCCAGTCAGGTTACTTGACGGGCTCGACTAGTGCGATCGCATCTCAAGTCGAACGATATGAAGTGTGTAAAACACTTCGCGTGGCCTAACAACTGTCACCAACTCCAAACATGACTCGCGTTCAATGACGCGTCGTTCGTGGCCAAGACCAGCAAGCCACGAATTCGCTCGGTTACTGACTGCCTGGACTAAGTCTAGTCCCAAACAATTATAGAATTACATCAGCAATTTATGTAAGAGTATTGGAATTGAAATACGATCATGTGAGCATGTTAACACATGTTATAACATTCAACTTAAGCAAATCTTCAAGCACATGCATTTCATGCATATTATGGAATCATGTACTTAGTCAACATGTAGGAAATCATTTAGGTCAGCATATTAATTGAGAAATCAATCTCAAACTAATTCATAACATCATTTAATTCAATACATACTAATACAAACATTTATACAAACACATACACTACACACTTAAGTCTACATATAGTATGTCGACCCGAAGTGCGCAATTCAGTGAATCTCTTCGCCAAACTAATTATGCACGCATTCCTAACATCCTAATGCGTCAACAAATCATGTCAATCACATCAGCAAAATATGAATGAAATCAGCACTTCCTACAAATGACTAAAATGCCCTAAATCTCATATTCTTCGTTGATTTATGAAACAGGAAACAGACAGCATGTTGTACATGTCAAACAGCGATGCCGTCGATAATCTGCTATTAAACGACATTGAAAGCGTTGTAAACCGTCAATCAAAGCGTCTAAAATCCTCACCTAGTCTCTTATAGACGTGTCGTTTCGAACGGAGCGTATACGCTTCGTCTACGGCGATAAGAGAACCTGTTTTACAAGTTACATTAGCTAACACACTACGAATCCTAGTAAACCTTAAATCAGCAACTTCTAGGGTTGTTTCATACCTGAAAACGCGGAAGAATCACCGGCTTGGTGATCAGGAGGTGTTGCTTAAGCACTAGCAACAGGCGACATGAAGACGGAAAAAATCTATCCTACTCTCTCTCACAAACTCTCACCTTTTCTCTCTCCCAAATCTAGGGTTTCTTGCAATTTCGTATGGGAGAGAGGAGTGAGGGTTTCAACCCCTTTTATAAGCTTAAAAATGCCCTAAATAGGCTCGGAAACGAAGTTTACTTAGTGCATATCCAATTCAGGGCTGTTTCGGTCCAAAAGATGCTTTCTGGTGGTCCCTTGGCCGAATGCGATCGAACTTAAGCTCATGCGTACCAGATCTAGCACGTATTAAGTTTTCAGTCCGGTAGGGTTCGCAGATCGCGCGTGGCGGACTAGTTTCAGTTCAGCGGTCACCGCACGTAGATCAGGGCTGAAAGTCTCATGATATAAAATAAAAATTTTTCCTGATCTGGGGTGTAATCTGGCTGAATTCTGACCGTCAGAACGCTTAATACTGACACGTCAAGTCGTGTGCCAGATTTGAATTTGAAATTCCAATTCTATCCCTATTCGCACTCTCTTCGGTCTGGGCTCAATGAAATAGCCGGTGATTATCAGTTTGACTTGATTTTTGAAATGATTGTCAAGTCCAGCAAGGCGGTTCTAATGGTCTAAGATAGGAGGTATCGGACTTTCGACGCGCGGTCTAGATCCAATACAAAGATTCAAAGCGGTCCAGAGAACAAACCTGCTTAAAGTTTGATCCGAGGTTATAGAGTATTGTAGAGTCGTTGGTTCTACTCGATTTGGGTCTTGTAGAACGTATTTAAAGTGATCAGGAACTATTTCCCAGCTACTCCAGCGTTGCGCTAGCTAATCTTACGCTTAATTTCCATAGGAATTAATTCTACGCAATTTCGGGTCGAGTTGGTACTCGAGCCCAAGTATGGATTTTTCACGCGTGTTACAATCTACCCCCCTTAACAAATAATTTCATCCTCAAAATTTGTACCTTTTCGTACTCCTCGAGAAGCTGTGGGTAGTTCTTTCTGATCTTGGCTTCTGTCTCCCAGGTAGCCTCCTCCTCAGAGTGATGCGTCCATAATACCTTCACAAGGGGAATCACCTTGCTACGCAGTACCTGCTCCTTCCTGTCTAGGATACGTGTCGGTCGCAGGATATATGTAACATCCTCTCCTAACTGCACCTGCTCCCATCTGACGATATGGGAAGGATCGACAACGTACTTCTTCAGCATAGAAACATGAAATACGTTGTGAATGCTCGCGAGAGGCGTGGGTAAAGCTAATCGGTAAGCCACTGCTCCCACATGATCGAGGATCTGGAATGGACCAATGAATCGCGGTGCCAGCTTCCCCTTCTTCCCGAACCGAAGGACTCCCTCCATAGGGGAAACTCGCAAAAACACATGATCCCTAACAGTGAACTCTAGTGGCCTCCGTCTCGTATCGGCATAACTCTTCTGTCTGCTCTGCGCTGTAAGAAGCCGACGCCTAATGATATCGATCTTCTCTGACGTCGCCTGCACTAACTCTGGGCCAATCAAGCTACGTTCACCGACTTCTACCCAGCAATGCGGTGCGTAACAAGGTCACCCATACAGCGCCTCATAAGGTGTCATACCGATACTCGCCTGAAAGCTGTTGTTGTACGCAAACTCCGCATATGCAAGACAATCATCCCAACTGTCCTTGAAGTCCAATGTGCAAGCTCGCAACATGTCCTCTAAGATCTGGTTCACCCGCTCTGTCTGTCCGTCTGTCTGTGGGTGGAAGGCATTACTGAACTTTAACTTCACACCCATAGCCTCCTGAATACGAGTCCAGAAAATAAAATTGAACCGCATGTCTCTGTCCGACATGATCTCCAACGGAACTCCATGCAGACGCACAATCTCTTTGATGTACAGTCTAGCCAGCTCGTCTGCAGAGTTTGTAACTCTGATCGGTAGGAAGTGCGCCAACTTCGTCAGACGGTCGACGATCACCCAAATGAAATCATGTCCCTTCTTCGTCTTCGGCAACCCAGAAATGAAGTCCATGGAAATGAAATCCCACTTCCACTCTGCGATCGGCATAGGCTGCAAAAGTCCAGGTGGTCGGCGATGCTCTACCTTCACCTGCTGACAAGTGAGACAACGGGACACGAACTCAGCTATGTGGGTCTTCATACCTTCCCACCAATATGTCTTCTTCACGTCACGATACATCTTCGTACTGCCTAGATGCATCGCGAGTCTAGTACAATGCCCAGCCTCGAGAATCTCTCGTCTCAAGTCAGGGATATCTGGGACGCATAGGCGGCCACGATAACGTAAGCCCCCATCCATACCAACTCGCCAGTCGGCGTCTGCATCATCACTGGCCTGCTCTCGAAGCCCAGTCAGATGCGCATCGTCCCTCTGCACCTCGATGACTCGGTCATCGATCTGAGATCGCACCTGTACATGTGCGATGAACTCAAACGGCTCCTCTATGGTGAGTTTCTGCTCAAATTCTAGCAAAAACTCAACCATATCCCACTCAGCAACCATCAGCGGAGCCGCAAACTCTATCGCCTTCTTGCAGCTCAACGCATTAGCCACAAGGTTCGCCTTCCCAGGATAGTAAGAGACTTTAAACTTGAAGTCCTTCAACGTCTTCATCCATCGCCGCTGCCTCATATTCAAGTCTCGCTACGTGAATATGTACTTGAGGCTCTTGTGGTCGCAAAAGATCTCGAACTCCTCTCCGTAAAGGTAATGTCTCCAGAGTCTCAGTACGAATATAATGGCTTCCAACTCTAGGTCGTGTGTAGGGTAATTCTCCTCGTGCTTCCTTAATTGTCTTGAGACATACGAAATTACCCTATCCCTCTGCATAAGGACACAACCCAGACCAACGCTAGACGCGTCAGTGTATATAGTGTATCTAACCCCTTGCTCTGACAATACTAGCACAGGGACAGACGTAATTTTGTCCTTCAGTTCCTGAAAAGCTGACTCCGCCTTGTCATTCCAGGCGAACTTCACGTCCTTTCGTGTCAACTGAGATAAGGGTCTCGCGATCTTCGAGAAGTCCTGTATGAAGCGCCGATAGTAGCCAGCGAGACCCAAGAAACTCCTCACCTCAGTGACAGAACCAGGCTGCTCCCAGTCCTGCACCGCAGCTACCTTAGACAGGTCAACTGCCATGCCATCCTTGGACACCACGTGTGCCAGGAACTTCACCTCCTACTTCCAGAAGTCGCACTTCTTGTACTATGCGAATAACTGATGCTGTCTGAGCGTATTCAGGACCAAACGCAAGTGCTCCTCATGCTCCTCTCGACTCCTAGAGTATACCAAAATGTCGTCAATGAATACAACGACGAATCGATAGAGGAAAGGCCGAAATACCCAGTTCATCAGATCCATGAATATGGCTGGTGCGTTCGTGAGACCGAACGACATTACGAGGAACTCGTAGTGGCCAAAATTGGTCCTGAATGCTATCTTCTGCACGTCCTCATCCCTGACGCGCAACTGATGATATCCTGACTGAAGATCAATCTTCGAGAAGTCCTGCACTCCTCTCAACTGATCAAACAAGTCATCGATCCTGGGTAAAGGGTACTTGTTCTTCACCGTGACCTGGTTCAGCCTGCGATAGTCAATACATAATCACATCGAACCATCCTTCTTCCTCACGAACAAGACCGGTGCTCCCCAAGGAGACACACTAGGCCGTATAAGGCCAAGCTCTAGCAGACCATCAATCTGCGTCCTCAACTCCTCCATCTCACACGGTGCCATGCGATACGTCGGCAGTGAGACGGGAGTAGAACCAGGAACCAGATCGATAGTGAAATCGATCTCTCGTTGGGGCGGCAAACCAGGGATCTTCCTGAACAGATCTCCGAACTCGGAAACGACTGGTAAATGCTCAAGTACCTGGGCACCAGCGTCTCGCAATAAAGTGGTGTAACTAAGTATGCGGAAAGGGAGATTTACCCGCACTGGAAATGTGAAAGATGCACCCTCTGGCTCATAGGCTGTCACTATATGAGTCTCGCAGTCAATCTCGGCCCTCGCTGCAGTCAACCAGTCCATGCCAAGAATGACATCGAGATAAATCAGAGCGGGATCGACGACGAGATCTAGAGCCATCGTCTTGCCTCCCAAATCCACCAAACAACCCTCACACATCTGGGTGGCATCTGTAAAGGACCCGTGAGCTGTATAAACTCGCACCCCGTCCATAGTAATGGTCTGTAGCCCAAGATGCCTGACTATAGCACGTGATATCAAAGAAATCGTGGAACCAGTGTCCACCATCACGAGAATAGGAGTACCTCCAATATGGGCTGTGACCTCGAAGGCCGAATGCTGAGAAGTCGGTGTCGCAGCTACCTCAGCTGTCAATGCGTGAACCCGTGCCTGCTGTGGCCGTTTCAGCCGCTGTGTCATGGGCCGTGGAGGCTATCTGATCTGTGATACCAGAGGTCTGAAAGAAGGGTGCGCAGAGCTAACCGTATAGGCGGTACTGATATCGCTTGTGAACGTGCACAGTCAATCTTCTGCGGCGGTGAGAACCCACTATCCCGCATTCGAGAAAAATAACTCTGCGCCAAGTGACCTGTCCTCCCACAGTATGTACATGTCAAATCAGGGCACCGAAACGGTGGTACAGGTGCTATAGCCCTAGTAGGAGGGTCGATACGAGACCTCTTGCCCGCGAAGGGCCTGTCTGCATGTCTGGTCGTGGCCTAGAAGCAACAGAGCCACGAGATCGCGTAAGTCGATCCACATCCTACTCTACTCGCATAGACATGTGAATCAACTCCGCATATGAGGAAATGCTCACACAGCACATCTTTGACCGAATATCCAGTTGTAAACCCTCCAAAAAGCACCGTATGCGCATCTGCTCATCAGCCAAAATAGTCGGGACGTATCTGCCCAACTCCGTAAACTGATGCTCATACTCCGTGACTGTCATGGCTCCCTGTCGGAGGCGGAGAAACTCATTCTCCCGGTCATGCCTGTACGTCTGGGGGTAATACTTCTCGTGAAAGAGGAACTTAAACGCTGCCCATGTCCATATAAAGTCGGTGGCAACGGTCCGCAATACGCTATCCCACCACAGGCTGGCCTCTCGCTCAAACAGGAATGTAGCCAGCTCTACCTGCTCGGCCTCTGTGTAATGAAGCATCCGTAATATCTTCGACACACGGTCGAGCCAGTACTCAGCCTCCTCGGGTCTATGAGAACCAGTAAAAGAGGGAGGCCGTAAGCACTGAAATCGCTCTAATAGGCCCCGTGTATCTGCGGCATTCCCCGCAGGGTAAGCAGGTGGTACAGGATGAGCCATGCCCTCATCCTGGGCGTATGTATAAGCATCCTCAGCTGGAAGAGCAGGTGGTGCAGGTAGAGTCACACCCCCACCCTGGGCTAATGTCCCCACAATGGTAGTCAGAAGCTGCTGTTGCTGCTGCATCATAGCCAACATCTGCTCAAATCTGTCAGGAGATGAAACAGGCTGTGGCGGGTGCTACGTCGAGGTAGATGCACGATAAGGCTCTCTGACTGACGGTGTGAACGGCGGTGGTCCAGCTGTAGGACCAGCAGCAGGCTGAGACGCACGAACTGTCTCAGGAATCGGGTCCACAGTAGAGTCCGCATGGGTGTTAGACTGCGAAGGAGTCTGATCCATATGCTCACTCAATGCAAGCCGAACCGTGCTCCGCGTAGCCTTAGGCGGCATTCCCTATATTTAAAATAGGGAGCAACCTTGTTAGTCTCAATAGCACAAATACACCGTAATCATTCACACAAGGAGTCAAAGGCATTCCATGCATTTCATTTAATCAAAATTGTCACAATACAAGGGATATATCCTTACAAGCATCATGACGAGAAATACATGGGAACTAAGACAGTTAAAATTACAACAGCAACATAAGCAAAGCACTAGCCCTAACAAGCTTACAAAACATAAAGCAGGAAACGACTAACTACTAACAACAACATCAAAGGTCGCATCGCTAGTCTGAGTCTGGTGACGGAGGAGGAGCACCCTTATCTTGCAAGCAACATAGGATCGCCTTCAAGGTGCGAGTCACCTTGCCGAATTTCCTCTTCGTAACGGCCTTGGCATCCTCGACTTCAGCGCGAAGTTCCTGAACTTCCCTTCACAAGGCGATCTGACTCTCCTCGATCCGAGCAATGCGATCATCGCTAATAGCCTGCGCAGAAGGAGGAGGTCTCTCATCTGTATCCTGAGCCTCCTCTTTTGGCTCTTCCTGGACTTCTTCCTGAACTTCTGCTCCAGGTTCTCCCTCACTTTGATCTTCCTCATCATCAAGGTCATCCTCGCTATCCTCCTCAAGCTGATTCTCACGGTACTGAGACCCAATCTTCATCTTGACCATAGTCGACTCATCAATGGTATGAATCGAAACTGGCAATTCCGGCCTAAGTCTGTAAGAAAACTCAAGCGCGATCTTGCATATCAGTCGGCCAAAAGGAAGCGATTCAGATGTTCTTCTTGACTTGGATATGAGGATTATCTGTCGTAAGATGAAAGTGGCCATACATACATTCTCTCCCTGGGCCACCAGATACAAGAAATCGACCATTAGGCATGTACATTCAATGCGATTTGTCGACCTGGGATACACATTGAACGTGCAGATATGGTGCAGCAGGCGCAAATCATCAGACATATACGTCGCCTTGAGGCTATTATTAGGCTGCCATAGAACCAACTTACCGTACAGAAACC
Source organism: Magnolia kwangsiensis (assembly GCA_037074715.1). Taxonomy (NCBI): domain Eukaryota; kingdom Viridiplantae; phylum Streptophyta; class Magnoliopsida; order Magnoliales; family Magnoliaceae; genus Magnolia; species Magnolia kwangsiensis. The sequence goes on along the minus strand of CM073577.1, from coordinate 84,578,590 downwards.
TAGTACGGTGATTTTGCTCGCGCCTACTCCTCAGATTCTTCTCACTAAGATGAACATCACCAAGAGGCACGTTCAGAAGTCACGCAATCAGTCGCACATCAATCGTAGCCATCCGATCTCTACCAAAAGGGATTTTGAACTGCAATAGCTCTAAGGTAGGATTCTGGATACAAGCATAGAAGGCACGAACGGTGCTCACATTAGTACGAGCGCGAGCTTCAAAGATCGGACCCCAATGCACAGCTTCAATGCGCTCGAACAACAAAAATTCACCGAACAGTCACCCTTCCACATCTGCCTCAAACAACACTTTGCGATCAGTGTATTGGCCGTGAAGCATCTCTGATAGAATTACTCGCCCAAGGTGAGTATGGGGATCCAAATCCCGCTTTGTATGGCACTCTCGGGCTGTAGCTGGACCTGTGACGGCTTTTGAACTTGCGGCACCACCCCGCGGTCTTCTCGATTGAGCAGGGCGACTTGGCCTAGCCTCATCTACGGCAGTCTTCCTTTTACCCATCAAAGATACAATGGAGGAGAGTGATAAAAGGCCTAGAATGGCTTCCATGAAAGCCATGAAAAATGAAGAAAATGCGAAGAAGTGGCTGTCCAAACTGGAAAAGGGAGATCTAGGCGTCGTAGAGGGATGCTCCAAGCTTCCCAAGGATGTATTTTCAAGGAGAAATGAAAATAAAAAAGTGGAATGGAGCACCTCACGATTTTAGCTCGATTTGGGGGTTTTTGGAGCTCCAAATGATGAAATCTTCAAGAGGGAGGGCTGCCAACTTCAAAGGAACGATGGAGGGTGGTCATTTTTGGCCAAGGATGGATCTAGGGGTGATTTGGAATCACAGAATTTGGAGATCGTTGCTGAAAAATGCAAATAGGGCTATGGGGAGGGCTATTTGTGAAGGAGATGCAAGTTTTAGGGGTTTTCTTTGGACGGGACACATATGGGGGGAATGTACAGGGCATATAAGGGCGTGCGCCCAAAATTTACAGCAAGTGGGCCCACCTGTACGGCGATGCATCGCCGGATCGGCGATGGCATCGCCGACCGATGGTGCATCCGGCCAGTGGGACCAGATGGGTTTAGTCCCCCATGGTCCAAGGACCCCAGATATGTATGGTCCCAACCTTGATTCATTGTATTTTGACCTATATAGGCCCAAACATGTGTTCGGAGCTTTTCGGGACCATTCCACAATTCAGAATACAAAACCCCATCATGCAGCATATTATTTTAGGGTAGAAGGATCTAGTACATCCATCTAGACCCTTATTTTCTAAAGAAAGTGGAGTTAGAATGGCATTATGGCCATTTTTCATAAAATTTTACTATTCACTGTAAAATTTTATGAAAGTATTATTTTATGTTATTTTCACATTAGGTTTGATGCCTAACATGAAACGGATAAGAAAGAAATGAAGATTGGAGTGGTGAGAGGAAGAATTTTGAAGATTTTTGGTGAAACGGGGTTTTTAAGCCCTGGCGATTGAATACAGGAGTCGTGGTCATCCCACGGCCCAAGGATTCACTTTCACGGGTTTAGGATCATTCAAAGAACATCTCAACTCACTCACCAACAACCTAGGAGCTATCCGGGTTACTCTACGTGACCCAAGATGCGTTACAGACTCGATCGTGCGATCGATTCAAATAGACTTCGCCTATTGTCGAATCTGCGATCCTAGAAGTGTTTCTAGACCCTTCTCGTACCCACCTATGTCAAAGGAAGCGACAGCGTACATCGCGAGACCATAACCCAGGCCCAGTATACTTTTATTCACGCTCTGATACCAACTTGTAACACCCTGAAAATCGAGGGTCGTGTATAAACTCAACTCCCTAGTTCCAGACCGTCACTTATGCAACAAAAATGATTATGATTTAATGTTGTCTGATTTAAAGCATTCACATGAGTAAAAGTATACCAAAACTACAATTCATACTTCAGATCCAATGATAAAAGCAAGCGGAAGACTAAACAATATATATATATCACTATATGGAAAAATAAAGTAGATCTCATCTGTCTCTAAGGTATGAATACATCTCTGAGTCTCATATACATATACATGAACAAAATTAAATGTTCAAAATAGTCCCACTGAAGTCCCGTCAACCCAGGTCGCCTAAACAAAGCCATCATGATATTGCATGTACGAGAACTCGTCCTGGTCCTCGTCGAAGTCTGGCTCTGCCTCCTGGATCGCAGCATCACCTGCATCTACAACAGAGTCTGGTGGGTGTTGCAAATACCATCCCATAACGTGGGAGTGAGTGATCAACTCAGTGGAATCATAGAGCAAAGATTAGCATGTTCACAAATCAATCATACGATAATAGTAAAGCAGTAAATCAGACAATCCTAATACTATTGTTAATGCAAGATGACATGACGTGATGTATGCCCTCAACGACGATCTCCCTCATACGACAACATCTTACGACCGCGGCATGCCACACTCCCTAGAGTGCTCCACATCTTCCAAGCACATGCAATGCTATGGTGATATGATTTCTGAGTTGTTATTAGTCCATTCAAACAGCAGGATTGGGAAACTAAGGTACTTCCCTTGTATCAATCCCAACACAGATCCTGTCTAGGGTCGTCACTCCTAGTAATCTCATACGAGGTATATTTCGTAGGTCGCTGCAAGGGCTGCCAGGGCTGTTGCTCGCACTCGTTGCACCGCTCCCCCATCACCTTATCAATACAGGCCTACTGTACTCTACTACTACTGAAGGGTCGTCGCCTCTCGTAGACTCAGAATACGCTCGCGGTCACTACAAAGGACTCGTCGCCTGATCAGTGTAGGCTGACAGCTAGAATATAGTGTCCCATACCACCATAATCTGCTCACGAGACTAGGTGCTCACTGGTCACTACGGAGAGGTTTGTGGCCCCAGCGTAGGCCGACAGTTCGACCACGGTGTCCCATACCACCATGCCCGGCTCATGAGTCTTCGTGGATCAAGGTACCATGGTTAACAGGGTTTACAATGGTAAGTTCAGTACCCTAGGTTCAAGCAGTTATGACTCATACAGGGTGAACATACATCGGCCAGTCGGGTTACTTGACGGGCTCGACTAGTGCGATCCCATCTTAAGTCGAATGACATGAAGTGCGTAAAACACTTCGCGTGGCCTAACCACTGCCGCCAACTCCAAACACGACTCGCGTTCATCGACGAGTCGTTCGTGGCCAAGACCAGGTAGCCACGAATTCGCTCGGTTACCAACTGCCTGGACTAAGTCTAGTCCTAAACAATTATAGAATCACATCAGCAATTTATGTAAGAGTATTGGAATTGAAATACGATCATGTGAGCATGTTAACACATGTTATAACATTCAACTTAAGCAAATCTTCAAGCACATGCATTTCATGCATAGTATGGAATCATGTACTTAGTCAACATGTAAGAAATCATTTAGGTCAGCATATTAATTGAGAAATCAATCTCAAACTAATTCATAACATCATTTAATTCAATACATACTAATACAAACATTTATACAAACACATACACTACACACTTAAGTCTACATATAGTATGTCGACTCAAAGTGCACAATTTGGCAAATCTCTTCACCAAACTAATTATGCATGCATTCCTAACATCCTAATGCGACAACAAATCATGTGAATCACATCAGAAAAATATGAATGAAATCAGCACTTCCTACAAATGACTAAAATGCCCTAAATCTCATATTCTTCGTTGATTTACGAAACAAGAAATGGACAGCATGTTGTACATGTCAAACGGTGATGCCGTCGATAATCTGCTATTAAACGACATTGAAAGCATTGTAAACCGTCAATCAAAGCGTCTAAAATCCTCACCTAGTCTCTTATAGACGTGTCGTTTCGAACGGAGCGTATACGCTTCGTCTACGGCGATAAGAGAACCTGTTTTACGAGTTACGTTAGCTAACACGCTACGAATCCTAATAAACCTTAAATCATCAACTTCTAGGGTGGTTTCATACCTGAAAACGTGGAAGAATCACCGGCTTGGTGATCAGGAGGTGTTGCTTAGGCACTAGCAACAGGCGGCACGAAGACGGGAAAAATCTATCCTACTCTCTCTCACAAACTCTCACCTTTTCTCTCTCCCAAATCTAGGGTTTCTTGCAATTTCGGATAGGAGAGAGGAGTGAGGGTTTCAACCCCTTTTATAAGCCTTAAAACGCCCGAAATAGGCTCGGGAACGAAGTTTACTTAGTGCATATCCAATTCGGGGCTGTTTCGGTCCAAAAGATGCTTTCTGGTGGTCCCCTGGCCGAATGCGATCGGACTTAAGCTCATGCGTACCAGATCTAGCACGTATTAAGTTTTCAGTCCGGCAGGGTTCGCAGATCGCGCGTGGCGGACCAGTTTCAGTTCAGCAATCACCGCACGTAGATCAGGGCTGAAAGTCTCATGATATAAAATAGAAATTTTTTCTGATCCGAGGGTGTAATCTGGCTGAATTCTGACCGTCAGAACGCTTAATACTGACACGTCAAGTCGTGTACCAGATTTGAATTTGAAATTCCAATTCTGTCCCTATTCGCACTCTCTTCGATCCGGGCTCAATGAAATAGCCTGTGATTATCGGTTTGACTTGATTTTCGAAATGATTGTTAAGTCCAGCAAGGCAGTTCTAATGGTCTAAGATAGGAGGTATCGGACTTTCGACGCGCGGTCTAGATCCAATACAAAGATTCAAAGCGGTCCAAAGAACAAACCTGCTTAGAGTTTGATCCGAGGTTATAGAGTATTGTAGAGTCGTTGGTTCTACTCGATTTGGGTCTTGTAGAACGTATTTAAAGTGATCAGGGACTATTTCCCAGATACTCCAGCGTTGCGCTAGCTAATCTTACGCTTAATTTCCATAGGAATTAATTCTACGCAATTTCGGGTCGAGTTGGTACTCGAGCCCAAGTATGGATTTTTCACGGGTGTTACACTATCCTAACCTTACATCCATTCTCCAACACAAATATGACTATTGGGAATAATCACCATTCATAGATCAAGTCATTTGACCATTGATTTCGAGAAAGGATCATCACATACCCAAGTATTCTCACTTGTCCATCATAACCAGTAATTTAGTCAACTATTCACCGCTAGGTAAAGTTATCTGATCGTCCACTCTGAGTTTGGACCACCTGATCATAGAAAACTAGCTACTTGATCACAAAATCCACTCATACACATATCAAATCAAGATTCTAATCCGTTCATCTTGTTCACCACCTATGAATATGCTTAACCCACCATCAAAACTACAATCTGAGAAACTTATACAAGTGAAGAAGTTACTTAAATCTAACGGTATACATGTTCTACCTCTTGACTACTCCAAAAACCCACTTGTGATTATCTGTTTACAAAACCGACCGTACACCCACTTACATACATGATCAGAGTACTAACCATCAAGTTTTTCTATTTTTAATATGTCATCTGACCATTCATTATGTTGGTTGATATATGTACATTTTCTTAATTAGTTTGTCCCTTGAGTAGTTTGTTGAATAATTCCTTATTCATAATGATTTAGATATAAGTTCTTTTGTAATCATTACTTAGAAAAGTTCCTACAACCATGTAGAACCATTAGATTTCCTAAACCTCTCATATTAGCAATAATTACAAAAATGTTATTATCCTAGGCCCCTGAATTCTAGATCACATGGTTTTCATGATCCGTTTGATGTGAAATTTTATACCATACCTATGTATCATAAATTAACCACACATGTCAAATTTTGGCCTTCAAATCATTATAAAAGTGACCCAATTGACAAATCAGCCCCATAACCATGGATTTTGGTGTCCATTGAGTAAAGAAACCTCGTGGGTAGTCGTTGTAGGATATTTATCTTCATATGAACGACGTGGATTACTCATAATATGGACTAAGTGTGAAATATGAAGACCCCACTTTAGTAGGCTTTTCCTTAGGCACGAAGTTATCCTATCAAGGCTTACCAACTCCTTATAAATCTAGATCTACTGATTTAACCACTTCCTTCCATCCATCATAACTTAAATTTGGACCACACTCTAGTCTCATATGACTACAAGTTATACAAAATTTAGGCCCCATTCTATGATCCTACACCGTTGAAGGTTGAAGCAAGTTCCTTCATTTTAGTACAAAAGGTGAAATTTTGGATTTAGGATTTTTTCACCATCGATCAACCACTAAATTTTATCCAACCATTTAACTATCCTCATTATACAATTTCTCTAAAATTGACCCCTGATCATTAAGTGTGAACCGTTAATTGAGATCAAGTTCATTTTGGCACTTATTATGAGAGTTTTCAAGATTGCCCAATATAAATTTCAAATTACTAAGAAAATCATATACCCCAGTTATATTCGACGACCCTAACACAATGGTAAAATTAGATTTAAAGAAAGATTGTCAAAAAAAGAAAAATTGGAGAAACCCAATCCAAGTCGGATGTGAATCACACCCCTCTCACACACTCACCCCTTTTAAAAAGGGTATGCGTTCCCCTCTCCTCTCACATGCCCAATTTCCCAATGCCTAAGGAGAGAGAGAGAGAGAGGGAAGAAAGAAAAAGAAAGAAATAGAAAGAGAAAAAAAAAAGAGAAAGAGAAGAAGAAAGAGAAGGAGAAGCCTGAATGTCCTCTTCCTTCTCCATATGTATGGTATCTCCCTCTTACTTAAGAGATGTCGTGATTCATATGGAAGCTTTTCATGTAGAAGCTTTTCTACATGGATATCTACCTAAGGTTTAGATCTATGGCTAAGGTGAGGGATTCCTTTAGGTTTACCTTGATTTAAGTTGAAATGATTTATCTTGTCTTTTACATGCTTTCATGTTATTATGATTCTCTTCCTGTAATTGTTTAACTTACCACCAACAATTATTTACCCTTTGAAAATTATAGTATGATATTAATTATAAGTGATCATTATTATTTTTTGGGGCGATGGATACAAGCCTTGCCCTTACCTTTAACAATTTTGTTGAGTTAGCCCTTGCTACTCTTCTCTTGTTGAGTTGGCCATTGCCACTGTCCTCTTTGTTGAGTTATCCATTGCTACTCTCCCCTTTGTTGAGTTAGCCATTACTACTCTCCTCTTTGTTGAGTTAGCCACTGCTACTCTCCTCTTTATTTGCTAGCCTTGTGCTACCTAACTTTATGGCTTGGGCATGTGCCTTGGATTTCCAAAACTCTCATGATTCAGATCGCATTCCCTTCTTTACAAGTGGTTTGTTAAATGTATAATGATTAGTGATTCAAATATTTTATCATGGACATAATGCGCTCTAGGTAGAGACCCTCTTGGTCGACGCGTAATTCCATGAGTTTGGACAGTGGTGCACAAACCCAAGTGTAGAGTCGTGATCTAGTGATAATCTCGGTGACACCGAGGTCGAATCCACAGGGACTAAACTTGTACATTTCTGAAAAGAACTAGAACTAAAAGAAGAAGAAGATCTAAACTGAATTCTGGAATAGTTGAAAGAGTAATTGTGGATAATGTAATTGAAACTTTTGAATTTAAAGGTGGAACTAAGGTGTCAAGGATCCACCTACAGTAATGGAGATGTTCCCTTACTTGATTCAGGAAACACAACTAGATTCAGAGTCCTATCTTATCTAGTTAGAAGAAGAGATGATCAATTCTTTGAACTTCTCATTGATCACGCCTCAATTGAGGAGAATTATGAAGATTTAGATGGGATCTCATCACCATACCATGCCCAAGAGATGATTATGAACAACAGGATTTACCAGTCCCACAGTCTCAAATAGGAAAAAAAGATATTCAAAGCTATCGCAGTGTCTATTGTAATTTGAGTCACAACAAACCATAGAAAATTGAAAATATTTCTTAAAATCAACTAAAAATTAAAGAAGTTCTATCAAAACAAGAATCAAAGTAAAGTAAACATCTCAATCACGATACACGTTTCACCTCTTAGCCCTAACTAAGAGGTTTAGTTAGTCATAGACATGATTAAACTAAAAACTCTTAAGAAAAGTATAAAAATAACTAAGGAAGAAGAAGAAAAACCCTTGGCTGTGGATATCCACCCTTTTTCTCTACTCCTTAAACACTAGATGATGCCTAGGAACATCCTATGGACTCTTATTTATAGTTGTCAAGCCTAATCTTACGCAACTCCTTGGAATTTTTAGAAATAGTCTTGAATTTATGCACTCCACATAAGTCCTGCATTATGCTTTGGTTAGACTGAACTTGGCTTCGGTCGGACCGAATGAAGGTTGAAAATCACACTTTTGCTGAACAATTCTACACGATTTCGGTCAAACTAAAGTTGACATCGGTTGGATTGAAGTTGACGCTGAAAAATCTTTTGTAGAAAATCTTTCAAATTTAGGTTGGACTAACTCCAACTGAAGCTTTGATTGGACCGAAGTTGGCTTAGGTCGGACTGAATTATCATATTTTCTTGCTGGACTATTTTCTATGATTTTGATCAGACCGAAGTTGGCTCAGGTCGGACCAAAATGTCCTGTTTTTTGCTACGGATTCTGCATTCTTTTAAGTCCTTTCTTCATCCTTTGTACTTGGTTTCCTTGAATCTTTATTATGTGAATTCTTCATTCTTAGTCTACTAAGATCCATCTTTTACCTTGGTGATTCTTGAGCATTAAATCCATGCTTTTTACATTCTTTTCAATCCAAGCTCTTAGATTCACCTTGCAAGACAAACATGTATAAAATATACCATTAAGCCTTATCATGTTCATAAAACTAAGATATAAATAGGAGAAAATACATAATATTTGATACTCAACACACTCCCAACTAGCATTTTTCTAGTCCCGAGCAAAGACATGCGTGAAGCAATTCTCAATTCTCCATGTTCAAACCCTTTTTTTAGAAATCAATCATTTGTGCAATCAAGTATAAATGAGTAGAATTAAGGCGAGATAGCGGGATTTTAAAAACCTAGAGCCGAATCATATAAGCAATCCATTAAACAGGTTCTTTATCGATTAAATCAGAGCATAAGTTCATATATCAAGTTTTTCAATGTGCTCAGTGAAAGTCCACTTACTTTCTATAAAAGTACTATTATTTCATTAGCTATGATCATCACCTCGGATTAATTGAATAACCAAGTGTTGCTTCCAAACTCTTCTTTTTCCAATTTTTTATTTTATATCGACAGTCTCTTTTTATTCATTCAGTCCTCTCATCTTTATTCTTTTCAGATTTTTCATTCTTTTTCAATCTTTTCATGACCTTTTTGTCGATCTCACTATTTTTTAACTGGTTCCTTCAATCTTTTAAGGTAGATAAAATTCTCTAGACTCAATTCTCAACATCTATTAGTGATTCACATGTCAACAATCAGAAATTCTAGTATAACTCACAAAAAGCAACTTGAACATGTCTTGTGACTTAGATTAACATGATATTCAAACTTCCTCTTAATCAATTGAGTGCAAGAACTGTAAGTGATAGGCTACTTAGTTGATCAAACTCCAACAATTCAAAATTCAATCTCATCTTATCATCATAATCAAAACATTCTTTACATGTATAAATTATTATTTTCCAAACAAATTTCAACTTGAAACATTGAAAATTTCAAAACAATTTGTTTAGAACTAAGAAAACAAGAAAACACTAATCAGTTTATCTAATCCACAACCCCAATCTAAAATCTACATTGTCTTCAATGTAAAAGATATAAGCATGTAATGAAAAAGAGGCAATGAAAAGAAAGAAGTGATGGAAATATAGTACCTGAAGAATAAAATTTTACGCTTTCCAAAGGTCTCAATGTGAAGATGAGTTAATACAAAGACTAACTAAACGAAAAGCAAACTATCCTAGTCCTAAATCTTATGAAAGCACTAAATCTAACTACACCTCCATCAGACCAGAAGGTCAATCCTGGCAAACAGGATCAATCAGAGGTATGGACATGTCCTCTGAAGCAAATTTCTCAACAAATTGCTTTAACCGATGTTCATTCACTTTGAAAGCATTGTCATTTGTTGGATTCTTTTTCTGAACGGCCCCATGAGGATAAACATTAGTAACAGTGAAAGGTTTGGTCCAATGAGATTAAAGTTTACCCAAAAAAAGATGTAACCGAGAATTGTACAAAAGGACTTTTCGACCATTCAAGAATGATTTTCGAAGGATGTTCTTGTCATGGAACACTTTCAACTTGTCCTTGTAAATTCTTGAGTTCTTGTGTGCATCATTCCGGATTTCTTCAAGTTCATTTAATTGAAGTTTTTGCAACGAGCGAGCGTTGTCCAGGTTAAAGTTCAGATTTTTAATAGCCCAGTAGGCTTTATATTCAAACTCCCTAAGCAAGTGGCAAGCTTTCCCATATACTAGTCTAAAGGGAGACATACCAAAGGGGGTCTTAAAAGTAGTATAGTAAGCCCATGAAGCATTGATCAAGCAAGTTGACCAATCCTTATGGTCAAGGTTAATACTCTTTTTTAGAATTTATTTAATTTCCCTATTGAAAATCTCAGCCTACTTGCTTATTTACGAGTGGTGTGAAGTGCTCACCTTATGCGAGATGTCTTATTTCTTCATTAAGTTCTCAAATGGCTTATTATAGAAATGTGAACCTCCATCACTAATGATGGCCTGAGGCATTCCGAACTAGGAAAGGATGTTTCTTTTAAGAATCTAATGACCATTAGATGGTCATTGTTCCGGCATGGGATCACTTTGACCCATTTAGTGATATAGTCTATTGTTAGTAAAATGTATAAATTCCCAAATGATTGGGGGAATGGCCACATGAAATCGATGCCCCAACAATCAAATTCTTCAATGATAAGAATGGGGTTCAAAGGCATCATATTTTGATGGGACAATGCTCCCAATTTTTTACAGTGCTCACAAGATTCGTAAAACTCATCAGTGTCTCTAAACATAGTGGGCCAGTAAAAGCTGCACTGCAGAATTTTGGTCGTGGTCTTTTTAGTAAAAAAGTTACCACCACAAGCCTGAGAATGACAGAAGGAGATGACACTTTTGTGTTCCTTATTTGGCACACATCTCCTTAGAAATTGGTCTGGGCAGTATTTAAAAATATATGGATCATCTAAGAAGAACTTACATACCTTGGTGAAGAATCTTCTTTTATATTGTGCAGTCTAGTGTGTCGGCGTGAAACTTGTAGCAAGATAATTTGAAATGTCAGCAAACCAAGGTAATTGGGAGAGTCTAAAAATTGTTCATTAGGGAACATATCATTTATCGGTGTCAGTTCAAGGGAATAAAGGAGATAAGTCTTAAAAGATGGCCAGCCACTACGTTCTCTACTTCCTTTTTATCTAATATTTCCAAATCAAATTCCTAGAGTAGGAGGATCGATGTTATCAAGCGAGGGTTAGCCTCGTTCTTAGAGAAAAGGTACTTTACCCCTGTATGATTAGTGTAGATGATGATCTTGGATTCAATCAAATATGACCTAAATTTGTTCAAGGTGAACACTAAGACTAAGAGTTCTTTCTCCGTAGTAGAGTAGTTCACTTGGGCAGGATTTAGAGTTCTACTTGCATAGTGAATAATATAAGGCTTCTTCTCTTTTCTTTAGCATAACACCTCCCCAACAACATAGTCAAGCGTATCACATATAATCTCAAAATGAATGCTCCAGTCGAGTGGCTACATGATAGGTGCAGTAGTCAACATTCCCTTGAGCTTAGTGAAAGCTACGTGGCATTTCACTGTCCACTCATATGGTATATCCTTTTGAAGAAGATTACATATAGGATGAGAGAAATGACTAAAGTCCTTTATGAATCGTCTGTAAAATCCTGTATGTTTTAAGAAGGATTACACGTCTCGTATTCTCTTGGGTGGTGGTAGGTTAGAGATAAGGTCAATTTTAGCCTTGACTACCTCAATTCCTTTGGACGAGATTATATGTCCAAGAACTATTTCCTTAGAAAACATAAAATGACACTTCTCCCAATTTAGTACCAAGTTCTTTTTCTCACATCGCTGCAACACATTTTTTAGATTTTCTAGACATTTACTAAATGATGGACCAAAGACAGAGAAGTCATCCATGAAGACCTCTAAATATTATCCCGCTATGTTAGAGAAAATACTCAGCATGCATCGTTGAAAAGTGGTTGGGGCATTATGTAGTCCGAATGACACCCTTCGGTAAGAAAAGGTGCCATAAGGACATGTGAACATTGTCTTCTCTTAATCTTTAAGGGCTATTACTATTTGATTGTAGGCTAAATATCCATCAATGAAGCAATATTAAGAGTGACCAGTTAGCCTTTCCAAGATTTGATTAATAAAGGACAAAGGAAAGTGGTCCTTCATCATGACGGTATTCAACTTCTTGTAGTCAATGCACATTCTCCAACTGGTAATGACTCTAGTTGGCACGAATTCATTGTTGGCATTGCCTGTGATGGTGATTCCGGACTTCTTAGGAACCACCTGAGTTAGACTCACCCATTGGCTATTGGATATGGGGTATATAATGCCCACATCCAATAACTTAAGAACCTCGATCTTAACCACTTCATGTTTGGATTTAATCTACATTGTGGTTGTCAAGAGGTCATCATATTATCCTCAAGATGAATGTAGTGAGTACAAATCAAAGGGTTAATTCCCTTGAGGTTCGCAATCAACTATCTAATGGCTCCTTTATGCTAAATGAGAGTAGCGATAAGCATACTCTCCTGTTCTTGCTCAAGGTGGGAAGAAATCACCACTAGGTATGTCTCATCTTGACCTAAATAGACATATTTAATATCAGAGGGTACTGATTTTAGGTCAAGCTTCGATGCTTTGAGGCTAGACAGTAGAGGCATTACATTAGTTTTGGATAATTCTTTAAATTGTGGCCTCCACGGGTTTACTTCAAGTACCGGTGTAGAATTAATCATGACATCTATCTCCCTAATCTTGTCATCACCCAAATTAGGGGAGTGAGCCAAGCATGTCTCTAGAGTGTTAGAGTATAGAGTTAGGATTGCTCTATCTTCCACGAAAGAATCAATCATATTAAGTCGTGGGCCTCGTCATCATCCTCTGCATGTTTCCTCATATAAAAAAATATTAAGCTCCAATGTCGTATTTCTAAAAGACAAATTCATAACCCCATTTTAACAATTGATGATAGCATTAGATGTAGCAAGGAACGAGCGACCAAGGATGACAGGTATTTGAGTGCTCATATCCGCGATGGGATGAGTGTCCAAGTTAATAAAATCTATTGGATAGTGAAATTTATCAACTTGGACCAATCATCCCTATTGGTACATAAACTGATCGATTAACAAGTTGTAATGTAGTCTGGGTGGGTTTTAATTCACCTAGACCCAGTTGTTCGTAGACCGAGTAGGGGATCGAATTTACGCTCGCCCCCAAGTTAAGGAGTGAATTCTCAATCTAGTGATTCCCAATTATACTAGTGATAATTGGGCTACTAGGGTCTTTATATTTTTGTTGCACATCTTACTTAAGGATGACACTCACTTTTTCCGTCAGAAAAAATTTCTTTTTAATACTCTGCCACCTCTTAATAGTGCATAGGTCTTTTAGAAATTTAACATATGAAGAAATTTGTTTCATAGCGTCGAGTAGAGGGATGTTAACTTTCACTTGTTTCAACACCTCTAGAATGTCCCGAGAGTTAGCTAGAGGTTTTTCTGTAATTTACCGTTGGGAGAATAACACAAATGGTTTGCTTTGAAGTTTCGGTTCTAACTCACATGGAGTATTGGTAGGCCTATCAATTTCATCTACTTCCAGGTCCTTAGAATTTTTAGCCCTTACTAGAATAAATTTGTCAATTATTTTCTCTCCTAAGAGTGCTGATAGACTTGGCTACTCCATTTGATTTGAAGAGCTTGGGCTACTAATTTCACATTGTGGTTTTAGATTGGGGAGAGCTTGAGCTAGAAGCATCGCTTTCTCCGCAATTACTAAGTGTGACTCTATCCTTTGAATGGACGATACAAGCATTCCCATTGCTAATTTGATATCCTGGAATGCTTGTAACATATTCTGGTTAAGTAGCTCTTAGTCTTAAATATATTTTAGGATCGGGTCCTCTTGAGGTTTCCATTGATCCAAAAATTGGTTTAGGACCCCTTAAGGAGTAGTAGTTTGTCCATTCCTCCAACAGAAATTTGGATGGTTTCTCCAGCCAGAGTTGTATGTATTCGCGGTGGTTCCTTTAAAAGGCCTCTAGTTGTTGTTTACAACATTCGATTTCTCATTCAATATTTATTGAAAAGCAGGTATTGGTGGATAATTTTTAATTGTATGAACATTGCAAACACAAAGACTACAAATAACTTCCTTAGCCTTATCCTTCTTAAGTTCCATGGTCTCGGGTTTCCTTAAGAGACTGGCTACTTTAGTATTTATATCATCTTCCTCTTTCAAAAGATATATTCCACCCTTCTCCTTTGATTGAGTAGACTTTAAAGTGGTGTTAGGTCTTGGGGGGAAATCCTATGATTGTGTGTTTTTAGCTAATTTGTCAAAATAATCCCACACATCATTGACATATTTATTCATGAATTCCTTTTTACACATTGTCTCGACCATTTGGCAAGTGGAAGATGTCAATCCATCGCAGAAGAAATTTGTTATGCGCCACGTTTCAAAGCCATGTTGTGGGCATGAATTGACAAGATCCTTGAACCGCTCCCAACATTGGATGAATGTCTCATCTTCCTTTTGGACAAAGTTCATGATTGACTTTCTGATGGTGTTCATCTTATGGTATGGGAAAATTTTCTTTATAAACTCCCTTGTCATGTCATTCTATCTGCTAATATATCATGGACGTAATGATTACAACCACGTCTTAGAATTTTCTTTTAAGGAAAAGGGAAAGAGTTTTTCCTTGATTGTGTCTTCAAGCACATTAGAAAAATATAAAGTGATTATTATCTCGTCAAACTCTTTCAAGTGTAGATATGGACTTTCAGATTCAAGTCTATGGAACTTTGGAATGAGTTGGATCACTCCTAGCTTGATGTCCATATTTTTTGTATTTTCTGAAAAAAAACATACAGGAAGGTGCACTCACCCCCACTAGTTGTAAATAGTCTCATAAAGTATGAGGCAAGGGTGCATGATGCACCTCATTCTCATACTGGGCCTCCTCAACTGGAGTTTGAGGTTGATTTACAGGTTTATTATTAGCCATCACTTTTATTAATTCTAAAGATCTCAAGTGGTGTCTAGTCCTGTGACAGACAGGCAACCCTTAGACTAATCCTTCTTCACTCAAGAGGTGTAGAGCGTTATCACGAACCCACTTGGACATGAAACACTCTTAACCTTTAAGTTCAGAATCTAACCTAAAATCTAAGAATTGAAAACTACAACAATTAAGAAGTAGGGGAGAGAGAGTTAGAACAAATTTACTAAATAGGAGTTGATAGGTTAAGATCCTACGAAATAGAGAACAAAGTTAGTTTCTAAAAACAAAGTAGAGAAATTCCTAACCTAAAAACAAAATAGAACGTTAATCCTAATCTTAAATTAATTATAATACTAATTAAATTTAGAAAAATGTAACCATAATCCTCGACAACGGTGCCAAAAAATTGTTCACAATCCCAAGTGTAGGGTCACAATGTAGTAATAATCTCGGTGAGATTAGGGTTGAATCCACAGGGACTAAACTCGTACGTTTATAAAAAGAGCCATAAAAGTTTATGGGAAAATGGATGGATGAAGAAGATAAAATACATAAATCATGGTGGACCTCACAAAGTTTACTTAATAAGCTGAGCAATCTCTTTCTGTCTAGGAGAGAAGCGGATTGGCTGGTGTGCTACACACTAGCTATATAGCTGGTGTAGATACGTGTCACGCCCCAAACTCAAAAATCGGGCTTAGAAAATTTTCGATCAAAGAATCTAATGCCGATAGCCTCCTTAGTATCCCATTTTCAGCTCTTGACACCCATATGCTAGATTTCGATCTTAGGATCCTACAAGGAGGATTTTTAACATAAGAATTTTTCTTTTTCGAAGAATAACCATATGCATAACAAAGTCATAAAATAACATCACCACATATCCACTATAATCAAAGCGTTTGAGTACAATGAGGAAGGAGAAATACAAGATAGGTATCAAAACTCCAGAAGCTCTGCCGCACGCTCCTACCTCAGCTCAACTGTGTCCTAACGTCACCTGCACGCATCTGTCATGCATAAGCTTATAAAAAGCTTAGAGGATGGTTTACGTGTGTGCTCAACGTAGGTATCAAGTATACAATACAAGTCCATAAATCATACAATGTAGGAAATACTAGCAAGTTCATGAATTATATGATATCAGAGTAAGCAGAGATACTGAAAAGTCCATGAGTCATATAATATCAGAGTAAGCAAAAATACTGACAAGTCCATGAGTCATACAATATCAAAGTAAGCAGAAATACTGACAAGTCCGTGAGTCATACAATATCAGAGTAAACAGAAATACTGATAAGTCCATGAGTCATACAATATCAGAGTATACAATACAGATCGGCTATGCAATGCGGGGTCGTGGTAAATCAAATGCCATGTATTGGGGATGCAATGCAATATGCGGTGCGAAAGAAATGACTAAGCTAGAGTGTAAAGTCGGGATGATAGTACATAGTATCACATGCTATGAGTTGCATCACAAGGGACTTTTATCCAAACCAGTCCCATACCTAAATTTGGATAGCCAGACTCAATGTGGTAAACTCCTGATCCCGGTTTAGTGGCGCGCCCAACCAAAATCCTAGCCATTACAAAGGTACACAATGATTTGGTTGTGCACCACCAGCCAGAGTGGATAGTGAATGAATGAATAAATGAGTCAAATGATGAGTACGCAACTCCTACTTAGTAAGTCCACATATCAGTATAGTTTCTCTCTGGATATCACCAGGGTCTAGTACACTCTTCGCCAGCTTTTCGCCCTTATCTGAGCACACAAATGGGTAAGTGAAAGAGACCTCACTATCTGTCTGCTAATATCGGGCTCGACTCATCGATAGTGGACCCATTCCTCAAGCTAGTCAAACTCAACTTAGACATAGCCCTCTCACTCAGGTTGGTAAGGTCACACCCCCTTCCAACCGACCACGACATAGTAGGAGATGCGGCCTACTAGTATACGGCCCTCGTGCGCTCATACATCCACTCGGTCTCGACGTTAGAGCATCCATTGGCCACGAGGGTTTAGGGACTTTCACCCATGGACATCCAACATGACTATATGCTAGAAAAAAATATTTTTGGTGTCCTATCTGGCCATCCATGATCTGCCAGTGGAGGCTACGACCCTGATGTCACTGAGGTATATGGTGGTCATATCACAAAATACGAGATGCATGAGTCATACCATCCAGTCTTGCATCAAACTTGCGCATACCACGCGCTCATGTGGGGTAACTTCGCCTCACAGGAAGTCCCATGCTCTAGCAATGGAGGGAGTGAGAGAGAGTGGGAGGTAGAGATAGAGAAGAGAGAGTAGCTAGGTAGGCTCTCTCTCATAGGTAGGTATGATTGATTTGGGGAAGAGAGGTGGCTAGGGTAATTATTAGTTATAAGAGAGGCATGGGGCTATGGAGTAGGGTAGGTAGGGTAGGTAGGTGGCTAGGTGTAGGGGTGATGTCATCCTCATAATGACCTAAGGAAATGTACCATGGGTTAGGTGGGTCCCACAACATGCGGTCTACGACCATGATCATACGCGGCCTACATCTCATAATCTAGACGTCGAAATGGCACATGAGATGCGACATTAAAACAACGGCGATGACACAGTCATAATGGCACAGGTCTGGGTTGAGTTAACTCAGATTTACAGGATGAGACTCAAGGTCACGCGCAAATGAAATCAAAAGGTCGTGGGTCTCCAAAATTTGACTGGGAGTACAGCAGGATACTACGGAATAGAACAGACATTAGGACATGGGCCTGACAATACGTGTCACATGAAGACAAGTGCTGACACTCCTCGAGCTCCGAGTTACTTGAACGGTTCAAAGGAGATCAAAGTTACATGGCCCCACAATGATTTATTTATAATATCCACACCCTTCATCCATTTTTCGAGATCAATTTAAACCATTAAAAAAAAAATGAATCATATCCAAAGATTGAATGGACCACACCAAAAATAGTAGCGAGGACAATGATTTTCATCTTTAAAAAATTTGTAGGGCCTACATAACTTTTATTTTCCATCCAATCTGTTAATAAGATCACAAATACATAGATGAAGAGGAAAAACAAATTTCATATTGATCGGAAGCTTCTGTGACCCTAGAAGGGTTTCAATGGTAGATGTTCAATCCTTAATTTCTTTTTGCAGTGTGGTCCACTTGATCTTTATATTTGTCTTATCTTTAGGCTCAGGCCGTAAGACGAGTTTGCCAAATGGATGGATGTTTTGGATATAACACATACCTCATACCTTATGATGGGACCCATAAAACTTGTTAACGTTAATACACCAGCCAATCTGCTTCTGTCTCGGAGTGGGACGCGGATTACCTAATGAGAGGTTGAGTAGCTAAAGTCACGTCACCAAGTTCTGTGGGTCCCAACATGATGTATGTATTATATCCACACCGTTCATCCATCTTGAGAGATCATATTATGGCATTATCCAAAGAATAAGGCAGATCAAAAGCTCTAGTGGATCCCACCATAGAAAAAAAGTGTGGAGAGTGATGCTTATGGTTAAAATCATCCTAAGGCCCACTGTACTGTTTATTTGACATCCAATCTGTTGATTAGGTCATACAGACCCATATGAAGGAAAAAATCAAAGATCAACTTGATCCAAAACTTTTATGTCCCCCCCCCCCCCCAAAAAATAAAAATAATAATAATAATAATAATAATAAAAAATTTAATGGTTGACGCCCATTCAACATTGTTTCCTGTAATGTTGTCCATTTGAGATTAGGATATACCCCGTTTTTGGTCTCATTACCCTAAAATGATCTAGAAAAACATATAAACAACATAGATGAAACACATACAGCATGGTGTGGCCCACATAACAGCTACCCCCCACCATTGGCCTGTTGTGGGGGAGTAGCCAGTCCGTTTCCCAAACCCAAGGACGTGGATTTCCTACTAAAGCCTTTCCCACAAAGATTCGTGAAAGGATTCTGTGTGGGGCTCCCTGTGATCTTTATGTGAAATCCAACCCATGTATTCATTTTTTTATATCATTTTAGGACATTATGCCAAAAATGAGGAGGATCTAGATTTTAAGTGGGCCATACGATATGAAACACTGCAGAAAGGAATACTTACCGATGAAACCTTCCTAACCTCCACCTTGGTGTTTATATTCCATCCAAACTGTTTATAAGGTCATTTTCACTGATATGAAATGAAAACACCACGAACATAAACCAATACAAAACTTTGGTAGCCATTTAAATGTTTCAACGATGGTCACTAAATCCTCACTGTTTCCTCTTAATATTTGGATCCTCCTCATTTTTGGTTGCATGTCCTAAAATGATTTTGAAAAATGGATGGATGGGTTGGATTGATCACAAGCATCATAGTGGGCCCCACATAGAATCCTTACACATGATCTTCCAACAACGAAAGGCTCGCACATAAATTATTTGCTGGCTTACAAAATTTCCCGGTTTGTTTAAAATTTTCACCATCCGACGAACAACGTGCCGCCTCACTCGACCTTATAGAAGGTATAATATGGTCAAGCGTATAGTACCTTTTCCCATATATATATATATATATATATATATATATATATATATATATATATATATATATATATATATATATATATATATATATATATCATTACATGTAAGAAGAGGAAGGATACATTATTCTTCAATTGCCACATGTGGCTGGGCAAGTGCCTTGGCAATGTTGGCCAAAGCATTAGCTTGAATATTGTCCTCTTGAGGGACATGTTGTAGTGTGATGTTTCGTAATGTCTAGCTAAGCTGGAAATAAAATGGTATAAATACTCTAGTTTGCCATGCAACCTTTGAACTCTTTGAGTATTCATTACCTAGTCAATTTTAATTCCCTAATGTTCGTATGATAAATTTGCCAAAGGAGACTCTGTAAATGCATTTGAGAAGATTCATGCATGGGGGCATTTGAGTACTTGATGGAGGTGATCGCAATGATCAACATGACCTTCTGAGTGGACCACCAACTCATCCACATGGAATAATGTTTGCAAACACATTGATACATCATGCCAACAATTTTTAGACAGAAAGGTATTACTTAGTAGTAAAAGATTTTTATCAATGTTTGTAAGGAAGTAGCTTCTTGGTCTTTGGGGACCATTGAATATGATTATATCCCGTGTTTGAATTATCTTCGATATTATCTTTATCTCTAACTCAGTGATACCGATAACACCGGTAGTATTAGAAATTTTAGGTATTAGCAATGCATCGTTGAGTATCGCCAATGTATCAATATTGTTAATGTAATCGCTAATATTTTCAACTATGTAAATTTTAGGTGTCTCTTGTATTGCCAATGTATCAACATTTCCAGTGGATCCAAACCTTTATTTTAGGTAATGCTTAGTGTATCAATGATATTTCAATAGTATTGCCAACATATTTATATCATCAAAATTTTATTTATTAGAAAAAAAATTATTTCAATTTTTTTTCATGGGCACATGGTTGTATGTAGCATTCAATTTGTCATTGATAATATTGATACTATCTCGATATTATTGATAATGCAATATACGCAATATTGAGACCACAATCTTTCGTTTCCTTTACAATTGTTGATGATTTCTTAGTGAAATATCATGTGTTGTTGATATTTTACAATATCAATGAATGTTTGGATGGAATGTTGGATAGTTAAATAGGCTGGATGGGATAGTTAGATTGATTTTTTACAACGACACTTGCTTTTAAGGCCCCATTAAATGGAAACTTGTTATATATGCATTCTTTTTGCATTTTTTTTTAATTTTCTAAATATGCAAATATGTACATTTTAACATTTCCTAAAGTTTCATTGAAAATTTCACCATTTTCCCTATGTTTCCCTGCATTTCCGATTATCAATGATATTATTGGCGATATCAATATTATTTTTGTATCCCTAGTCAGTGAAACTTGTAGCGATACCAATATTTTGAACACTGATTGTATCAATAGGAGCCATACATGAAGAACATCGTGTTGTACCCAATTATTTTGTCTATCAACATATGTGTAATGATTGGTGGGAAATTGTCCTTGAGGGAGGCTACATTAAGGCTGTGAAAGTTGATGTAGACCCTGATTTGCCCATTTTTTCTTCTTGATAAGGATGATATTTAAAATTCACCAGGGCTACTTGACTTTCTTTATGAATTGACTTCAATGAGTTTATGAACCTCCCATTGAATAAATAAAATGCCTAAGTAGTTCTTGTGCTCCATGTTTTACCTATTAAGCTCCAATCACTCACCGGTCTAGTAGAACACACTCTTGTCACACACCACTCTAGCAATACGAGCTCAAGTTGTAACATCCTAAATTTTCACAGCCAGAGTTTATACTCGTGTCCAAGGAAATCGAGTTTTAATAATATAAGAAGTGGATGTCTCGAGGGCTAGCCTTGAGATTTCTCTTATTTAGATCACATCTAGTTACATTCGTGATGGTAATCATTCACAAGAATAAAGATTAACTACATTTCTCATTTCATAATCAAATAAATTGTCAAATGTTCTTATAATGGGAGTTTATTATAGTATTTGAGTTTCGTAACAGAAGTGTAAATAAAATAATTCATAAACTAATTTTTCATATTCTATTCAATAAAATCTTCTATCGGGAACTGATCTTTTGGATCCTCAACCTGTATGTCACCTACATCATCTGTACAGTTGGAGAGGGTCAATGCCCTACTCATACTGATGGTTATCCTTTAAGATTATCAATAATTCAAGAGATTTTTAAAGGAAACATAAGGAGAGGGTCTGATATATCTCATACTCCACTACTACGAGGGGATTAGCATGTGCAAACAACCTACATGAGATACATGCCTAGTAAAGTGTGTGCGGCTCATTATATGTAGTGATAATCACAAGGTGGAAGATAATTTATAGAAAACATGGATCGCCCCGCATTCTCACACTACGGAGATTCACCAGCATGTTTGATGTTACCATGGATTTACGTGAACACCTCAAGGTGGAGCAACACGAGTCGGATAAATTATGTGACACAATTTGTTCATGGAGCGACTATTTGCGACATCTAATCCCGGAAGTGATCTAACACGTATTGCGAATTACTTACATCGATTTGTGTACGACTACCCAAAACCCATGGAATTACCCATCGACCAAGAGGGTATCTACCCAGAGCGCACTACGTCCATGGTAAAATATTTGAATAACTAGTTTTGATATGTCACGCCCCAACACCAAAAATTGGATTCATAGGATGTAAGACCCGTATCTTAGTCCATACCGTTCTGTAGGATTCCACGATCTTTCCGGTCGAATTCTGACAACCTTTGACCCTTAACCGGTATTTGCACGCGACCCTGATTCATACACCGTTAACCCGAGTCGACTCAATCTGAGACTTGTATCCTAGCGACCGCGCCGTTGCCGCAGTTCCTATGCCGTGACTCGCGCGCCGAGGCGATACCCAGGTAAGGAAATGTGGGCCAGCGTTCTGTTCGAGAAAGCACTGCGCAATTATAAACCCAATAAAGATTTTAAATAATGTCCCATCAATCTCATCAATCACACTTCATGTCAAGTACACATCACCCCATCCCCAAGCAACCCCTAAAGTCAACACACTCTCTCTCTACCCATCAAGTACACCTATCCATCACTCACCATCCCTCACCCATCACTCACCCATCTCTCTCTTTCTCTCTCTCTCTCTCTCTCTCATTTCTCAAACCCACCTCCCAAGCAACCCACGTCCAAGCTCCATGAGAGAAGCCATGTGTGGCCCACCTTCATACCTCCCATCTCTACCATCAAAGCCTCATCTCAACCGTTAGATCATGTTCTTTGGAGCTATAGAACGCGTTGATGGAAGAAGGACGAAGAGATCTAAGGTGGGTGTTCATCATCTCATTGTTTTGATTTAGGGCCCACATATGGTGGGACCCATCTTGATATATGCTTTATATAGGGAGGGCCCATAGTGGTGGGGTCCCTCTAATATGCCGATCTTCCTCTCTTTATCACTCTTTTTCTCCTTCTCTTTCATTTCCTTGGTGGTGATGTGGCTATTTGGCCGGCCCTGATGGACCCCACCTCAAAGTATGTATTTTATATCCATGCCAACCACCACGTGCGGCCCACCAGATGTCCTTATTTCATCCATGTGGGTCACACATTGCTGGACATGGGGCCACTTTGTTGGCGTGCCCCATCTAGACCGTCCGCCATCTGGGACTCTCAGCGCCCCTGGACGGAGTGAGAACAAAAATACCAGCTTCATTTAAAAAAGGTGGGCCACACGTGTGGACCCACCTGATGTCTGTGTTTCATCCATGACTATCCACCGTCCAGCGTTTCTGGACAGTGGGATTCCCTTGATGTATGCGTATTATCCACTACCCATCCGTGGGACCCACCTGACGTATGTGATTTATCCACACCGTCCAACATTTTCAGACGGTGGGACCCACCTTGATGAATTTGTTATGTATTCATCACCGTCCATTCGTTTTGAACGTCCAGCAAAAGTAGTTGCTGGACTGTTTGTAGAATAATAACAAAATAAATAAACATCATCTTTATTTATAGTAGGTGGGTCCACATGATGTCTGTGTTCAATCTAGACCGTCCATTTATGGTCCTCACCAGCGGCAGCTGCTGCTATGTACGTTTACAAGCTCTATGGGTCCCACCATGGTATGTATCTATCCCACCGTCCAGGACCATCTTGATATATGTGGACGGTTGGGATTAAACAGCCTCAGCTGCTGTTGTACATCAGCAGTTTCGTGGACCCCCCACCTGTATGTATATTCAGTAGCTCCACCGTCCAGCAGCTGGACGGTGGCTACCGTTTGATGCATGTGTTGCATCCACCGTCCAGCTGCTGGACGGTGGTATACACTGTGATGTAAGTGTTTTTTCTTCCCCATCCATCTCCCACGTGGGGACTACCATGATATGTTTGTCTTAATCCACATCGTTGACGTCTGCAATTTCTGTGGGTCCCACGTGATATGAGCATTGCATCTGCACCGTCCGTCCCTAATGTCCAGGGCCTGGACCGGACTGTGGTTGTTTTCAAGATGACAATAATAATAATAATAATAATATATTTTTATATATAACGCTATGGTGGGCCCCACCTGGGACCCACCTGATGGTGGCAGATTGGCTGGTGCATTTCAACACCAGCTATGTAGCTACTGGAGACGCCAACAATTTTCATGGAGCCCACCTTGATATTTTTTTAATGTCTTGTCTATGCTATCCAACGGTGGACACCATCATGATGTATTTTTTATCCACACCGTCCAGATTATGCTGGACGGTGCTGGACAGTGTTTGGATGGCACTGATTTACATCGACAATGTTTGGATGGCGCTGATTTACATCGACAATGTTTGGATGGTGCTGATTATCATTAGTGGGCCATGTGCCCCATGGAATGATAGTGTACAGTGATACACATGTTACACCTGCAGCTAATGAAATGATTTTAGATGTAATCCAAGGCCTACTTGTGAATTATATTTGAGGCCCACCTGTTGGGTAGTTGAGACCCACCTGTGATGTATATGTAGCCCATCTATGAGGCCCATTAGTGTGGCCCATTGACATAGCCCACTTGATGTGTATGAGGCCCATTAGTGTGACCCATTGATGCAGCCGACTTAATGCATACAAGGCTCGTTGCGATGTATATTAGACCCATGTGATGCGGCCCATTATGATGTATGTGGCCCACTATGATGCGGCCCATTGTGACGTGTATGAGGCCCGATGTGCTGTATAAGGCCCATGTGTAGGGCCCACCTATTGTGTATTCGAGGCTCATGGGTTGTGGCCCATTATGATGTATTTGAGGCCCATGGGCGAGGCCCGATGTGATGTATGTGTGGTTGTTACGTTGTGTATGAATCCCTTATGAGAGTCACTCCTTGGGAGTAATGTTGGTTAGATGTCCACATTGATGGGCAATAATGGTTAGATGTCCTCATTGTACCTTTCCTTAGGCCTTGTTAAGTCTATTCTTACCGATTTACCGATTTTCTTATCGATCGATTTCGATTATCACAACCGATTACTGATTCCAATTGTTGTGACCGATTACCGATCGTGGCCGATTACTGATTCTGCTCCTCGTGGCCAATTGATCAATTACCGATCAAGGCTGATTATTGTGACCGATTACCGATCATGGCCGATTGTCGATTGACGTAGTCGATTGCCGATTCTACTTGTCATGGCTGATTGAATGATTACCAATCGAGGCTGATTATCGTGACCGATTACCGATCGTGGCCGATTGTTAATTGAAATGGCCAATTGTCAATTCTGCTCGTCATGGCCGATTGACAGATTACTGATCGAGACCGATTATAGTGACCGATTACCGATCGTGGCCGATTGTCGATTGACGTGGCCGATTGCCGATTCTACTTGTCGTGGCCGATTGACCGATTACCGATCGAGGTTGATTATCGTGGCCGATTATTGATTGACGTGGCCAATTGCTGATTCTGTTTGTCGTGTCCGATTGACCGATTCTGATTATTGAGATCGAATATCGATCGAGGCCAATTATCATGGCTGATTGTCGATTTCGATTGTCGTGGCTGATCGCCGATTCCGATTGTCGAGGCCCAATGTGATGTATATGCGGCCCGTATTTGAGGCCCGTTGTGATGTGTATCCAGCCCGTGTTTAAGGCCCAATGTGATGTATATAAGGTTTATGTGATGAGGCCCACTATGATGCATTTGAGGTCTAAGCGATGGAACCCATTATAATGTATGTTAGGCCCATGTGAAAGGCCCATCGTGATGTGTATTAAACTCTTGAGTGAGGTCCATGGTGTTGTATATTTGGCCCTTGTGTGAGGCCATGAGTCCACTATATGTTAGGCTTTATATGGCCCATTCCTTGGGGGACAATGTTGGTTAAATGTCCATGTTGTCGATGTCAATTGTCAATGCCTGTTATTGATACAGATTATGAGTATGTGACTGCATAGCATCATGAGACATGCCCATACGCATCATCTGCATGTCTGTTATGAGATATGATTGACCATTGTATATGTCATAGTGCTGGTTGTTATTAGACTCCCTGATAGGCGGAGATTGTCTCACATGAGCTCACGATATGCGTAGATTGATGCATGATTGGATTGTATGACTCATGCATCTTGTATTATGTGTTGTGATTACGATATGCCCTAGAGACATCAGAGCCGTAGCCTCCACATGCATATCATGGATGGCCAGATGGAACACCAAAAATCTGTTCTACATGGGATGCTATAGATATCCCTGGGTGAAAGTTCCTAAACCCTCTTGGTTCCAGAGGTTGCTCCAACATCTAGACCGAGTGGATGCATGAGTGCATGAGGGCCGTACATTGTTAGGCCGCGTCTCCCACTATGTCGTGGTCGGTTGGAAGAGGGTGCAGCCTTACCTGCCTGAGAGGAGGGGGCAATGCTAGGATGAGTTTGACTAGCTCGAGGAATGGGTCCGCTATCGACGAGCCGAGCCCGATATTGGCAGGCGGATAGTGAGGTCTCTTCTACTCACCTTGTTACGCGCGATGGGACGACAATCTGGTTTGGAGTGTAATAGACCCCGGTGATTTTCCAGAGAACAAGCATACTGATATGTGGACTTATTGAGTAGGAGTTACATGCTCATTCATTCATTCACTATCCACTCAGGCTGGTGGTGCACAACTAATTATTGTGTACCTTCGTTATGGTAAGGATTTCGGTTGGGTGTGCGACTAACCTGAGATCAGGAGTTTACCACGTTGAGTCTGACTATCCAAAATTAGGTATGAGACTAGTTTGGATAGATACCCCTTGTGGTGGACCCCGTAGCCTGTGATACTACGTACTATCATCCCGACTTCACACTCCAGCATGATCACTTCATTCGCATCTCATATTGCATTACATCCGTAGGCATATGGCATTTGGGTTGCTATGTTTCTGCACTTATATGGCTTAGACAGGCTTAGCAGGATTTTCATATTGCATTGCATCCTCGGCATCTGATATTTGGCTCTTTATGACTCCTTATTGAATAACTGTTCTATATCGCGTATTCTGATATTGATTGACTTATGGACTTGTCTATACTTCCGCTTACTATGTTATCGTATGATTTATGATCTTGTTAGTATTTCTGTTTACTCTGATAATTCCTGCTCATGTTAGTATTTCTGCTTACTCTGATATCGTATGATTCATGACCTCGTCATTTTTCCTGCTTATCTCGATGATGTATGATTTACGGACTCTATTATATTCTTGGCACTTACCTTACACACACTTACACCACCCTCTAAGCTTTTGTAAGCTTATGCACGATAGATGCGTGCAGGTGGCGTTAGGTTGTAGCAGCGTTGAGCTTGGAGTATGCAGTGATTTTCAGGAGCTCTAATTTTGATATATGTATTTTCCTTTCAGCATTGTATTTAAGTGATTATATTAGTGAATATGTGATGATGATGTTGCCTTTATGATTTGGGTAAACTTGTGGTTATGCTTATTATAAAACAAATATATGTTGGAAAATCCTCCTTGTAGGATCCCAGGATCGGAATCTGGCGTATGTTGCACTCGGAGCTGAGAATGGAGTACTACGGATGTTGTTGGCACCGAATTCGGCGATCCAGATTCCTATGAATCCGATTTGCGAGTTCGGGGCATGACATAGGAATCCCGATCGCCGAATTCGGTGCCGACAACCTCCGTAGTACCCCATTCTCGGTTCCTAGCATTCATATGCCAGATTCCGATCTTGGGATCCTACAAGGAGGATTTTTTTTAATGTACATTTAATTAGTAATAAGCATAACCACAAGATTACCCAATTCACAAAGGCAACATCATCATCAGATGTCCACTAATATAATCATTTGATTACAACACTGAAAGGGAAATACATAAATAGAAAATTAAGCTCCAGAATACCACTGCATGCTCCAACCTCAACACTGCTGCAACCTAACATCACCTGCATGCATCTATCATGCATAAGCTTATAGAAAGCTTAGAGGGTGGTGTAAGTGTGTGCACAAGGTAAGTGCCAAGTATCCAATACAATGCCATAACCATATGATACCGAAAAACTGATAATCCATAAACCATATAATGTCTGAATAAGCAGAAACACTGACAAGAGCAGAAATTATCAGAGTAAGCAGAAATACTGACAAGATATAAATCATACGATAATAGAGTAAGCAGAAGTATGGACAAGTCTGTAAGTCAATCAATATCAGAATACGCAATATAGAACAGTTACGCGATAAGGAGTCATAAAGAGCCAAATATCAGATGCCGAGGATGTAATGCAATATACGATGCGAATGATATAACCATGCTGGATTGTGAAGTGGGGATGATAGTACGTAGTATCGCAGGCTACGGGGTCCACCATAAGGGACTTCTATCCAAACCAGTCTCATACCTAATTTTGGATAGTCGGACTCAACGTGGTAAACTCCTGATCTCAAGTTAGTCACGCGCCCAACCGAAATCCTTGCCATAATGAAGGTACACAACAATTAGTTGCGCACCACCAGCTCGAGTGGATAGTGAATGAATGAATGAATGAGCATGTAACTCCTACTCAATAAGTCCACATATTAGTACTGTTTATCTCTGGGATCATCACCGGGGTTTAGTACACTTCAAATGGCACCACCGCTCTCCCTAGCCGCACAGTCCAAGTAAGCGTAAGAAACCTCACTATCCGTCTGGCCAATAGTCTGCTAATACCTATTCGACACGTCGATAGCGGACCCATTCACAAGCCGGTCAAACTCTTCCTAGCAATGCCCCCTGCGCTCGGGCGAGTAAGGCCACACCCCCTCCCAACCGACCACGGCACAGTGGGAGATGCGGCCTCCTGGTATTCGGCACTCGGGCGCTCATGATCCACTCGGTCTCGACGTTGGGGCGTCCTCTGGTACCAAGAGGGTTTTAGAAATTTTTTCCCAAGGCCATCTATGGCAGCTCGATGCTCGAACCAAACATTTTTGGTGTCCCATCGGCCATCCACGATATGTCTGTGGAGGCTATAACCCTGATGTCACTAGGGCGTACAATGGTCATGTCACACAAATGCGAGATACATGAGTCACACAGTGCAATCATGCATAAATCCTAAGCATACCGTGCACTCATGTGGGGCAACCTCACCTATCAGGGAGCCCCATGAATAACTTGCCCTATGGCATATGCGATGGTCAATCACATTTCATAACAAACATGCAGATGATGCATATGTATTATGATGCTATGCTGTCACATACTCATAATAGGTATCAATAACCGGCATCAATAATCGGCCTCGACAACGTGGACATTTAAACAACATTGCCCCCAAGGAATGGTAACATAGAGCCAAACATATAATGGGCCCATAGCCTCACACAAAGGCCTAATATACAACCCAATGGGCCTTACTCAAAGGCTACAGATACACAACCGGTGGACCATGCTCATAGGCGTAATACATATCACAATGGGCCTTGCCCATAAGCCATTAATACATCACAATGGGCCTTGCCCATGGGCCATGAATACATCACAATGGGCCTTGCCCATGGGTCTTGAATACATCAAATGGGCCATGCATCATGGGCCTAATACATGTCACAATGGGCCTTAACTACGAGTCGCATGTACATTATATAGGTCTCCACAATCGGTCTTGGCAAATCGGAATCGGCCTCGACAATTGGAATCGGCAAATCGGTCACATCAATCGAAATTGGCAATCGGTCATGATAAACGGTCTCGATCGCTAATCGACAATCGGTTAAGTCAATCGAAATCGGTAATCGGTCATGATAAACGGTTTCGATCGCTAATCGGCAATCGACCACGACAATCAAAATTAGAAAATCGATCACGACACTCGAAATCATCGATAATCGGAATCATCGAATTGACACGTTAATAAAAAATCGACAATCGGTCACGATAACCGGCCTCGATTGCTAATCGGCAATCGGCCACGACAATCGGAATCGGTCAATAATCAGAATTGACAAATCGATCATGTCAATCGAAAATTGGCAATCGGTCACAATAATTGGCCTCGATTGCTAATCGATAATCGGCCATGACAATCGAAATCGATCGATAATCGAAATCGACAAATCGGTCACGACAATTGGCACCGATAATCAGCATCGATAATTGGCATCGATAATCAGGGTCGATAATCGGTGTCAGCTTCGATAATCGACATCGATAATCAGTAGATAAACAAAGCGGGATCCATAGATGATCAACCGATCAACCATAGTATAAAGATCGACACTCAGTCGTGATTATATCAAATCAAATAACACGGAGCCATCCGTCTACAACGAATGGGGCCCACTTATTTGGGTTAACCCACGAAGAGAATGGGCCTAACAAGGCCTAAGGGAAGTTACAATGTAGACATTTAACCATCATTGCTCTTACAATGTGGACGTCAAACCATCATTACTCTCAAGGCATGACCGCCATCAAGATCATCACATAACCCATAGTGGAATCATATTACATTGGGCCTATGTACATCCCATTGGGCCTCAGGTACATCGAATGGGCCTCATCATGTGGGCCGATCAAATGGGATGATCGACTGGGCCGATCAAAATGGGCCGGATCACATGGGCCGATTCAAAATGCGTAGTAAATGCATCACTATGGGCCACATTAATGGGCCTCATACACATCAAGTCAGCCACGTCAATGGGGCCCATGGATGGACCTCAAATATATATCAATGGACCTCAACCCATGGGCCCATATATGACAAGTGGGTTGCACTACTTGGGCCTTATGTACATCAAGATGGGGGGTACAATATACATTACGGCGGGCCGTATAAGTGGATGGCATAGATACACAATACATATTTAAGGTGGGCCTCATGTTGGCAGCCAAAATAGGTAAACGACGTGGCTGTAAAGTACATCAAGGCGGGGCATGGCAGCACCGTCCAAGTAGTCTAACACGATCCAGCACATCTGGACAATGTGGATGAAACAAATACATCAAGGTGTGGCTCACATGGCATCGTCTAGATCATCTGGACAGTATGGATGCAAAATACATTCATCATGAGGTGCCCACGTGGGTGCACGGTTTGAATATAAAACATACATCAAGGTCAGGGGTCCACACAGCACCGTCCAGTTCTGGATGGTGCAGACACCAAATACATACAGCAAGGTGGGTCCCACGTGTGGCCACCATAACATATGGATGTGTGTATATATATATATATATATATATATATATTATTTAATATCTCATAAATTCAACGGCCATGAGTGTTGGACGGCTGGGATGTACAATACATCCAGGTGGACGGTGTTGATTAAAGACCCCCATCACGGTGGCCCATGGTCCATGGTCCAGATGATGGATGGCGTGGATGGACTCCACGGATGGATGAAACGTATACAGTAAATGTAGAGGTAATCCCACGTCAGTTGGATGAACGGTGTGGAATTACAAAAAAAAAAAACATATACCATGGTATGGCACCCACATCATATATACAGAATATATATACATCAAGGTGGGTCCCACCCCACACGTGTGGGTGGGTCTCACACCTGGACAGATGGATTGCATAAGGTGATATAAAAATAAAATAAATAATAATAATATCACGGTGGGCTGCAACTACCACCGTCCAAATACGGACGGTGTGAATACAATATATAGATCTTGTGGGTCCCACCGTCCAGCTAGACGGTGAGGATGCCACACATACATCATGTAGGGGCCCCACATAGATGAATGGTGTAGATCTAATACATACACTACACACGTGTGGGCTCCAAAATGATTTGAAATTTGAATGGACGGAGTGGATACTGCACAGTGCAGTGAGTGGGGTCCACGTCAAGTACGGACGGCGTGGATGAGGCACTACATTAGGTGGGTCCCACGTGGTGGGCCACACGTGCTATCAAGGTGGAGTTTCCACCATCCAACAAGCTGGACGGTGAGGAAGCAACACATGCATCATGGTTTGCCTCACGTCCCAGCGGTGGATGGACGGCCTGGTGCATAACACATCATCAAGGTGGGCCCCACCCCCACATGTGCCACACGTGAGGGGTGGCCCCACGTAAAAAAAATAAATAATAATAATAATAAAATAAAAATAAATATGAATAAATAAATAAATAAATGGGTGGACGGTTGAGATATAACATATATCTCATGATGGGATTCACAGAACTTGCTGGCGTGATGCAGCGGAAGCTGCCTGGACCCACCGTCCCTTGGACGGTCTGGATTTAACGCCACATCGTGGTGGGCCCCACCTACTGTCAGGTGGACAGAGGGTTGAATATAACATATACCTCACAGTGAGGCCCTACACACGTGGCCACCAGGAAGGGATTTGGATCTGCCTCAATTCCTGGCCATGGATGAATGGCTGGGATGAAACACACCATGATGGGTCCCGCAGCTACTGGACATCAGTCTAACATCGTCTAAACAAATGGACGGTGGGAGTACGACGACACCTCGTGATCGGGCCGAGGTTAAGTGCCAGCCCCATGTTTGCATCAAGATGATATTTGTGTTTTCCCATCACTAATAAGGTAGGCCCCACATGGCCTATATAGTGTGGATTCCAAACGTACAGCATGGTGGGTCCCACTCCACATCATCATCATCATCATCAAAGAAAAGGTAGAGAGAGAAAGAGAGAAAGTCAGTGAGAAGGGGAGGGATCCCGCCACTATGGGCCCTCCCTAAACAATGCAAACATCAAGATGGGTCCCACCATATGTGGACCCTCAAATCACAAATCAAATGAATAAAATCACCCACCTCAAGATCTCTCCTTCCTTCTTCTGCCGATGCATGATAGAGTCTCAAAGGGACAATTTCAATGGTTGAGATGGGCTTAGGATGGTGGGATCGAGTAGTAGAAAGGTGGGCCACACTACTCTCTCCCATGGAAGCCATGGATGTGAGTTGCTCCCATGGAGCTTGGGAGAAATGAGAGAGAAAAGAGAGATGAGAGAGAGAGGTGTAAGAGAGAGAGGGATGGGTGAGTGATGGGGTGTGATGGGTGAGTGATAGATGTGTACTTGTGTAAGAAGAGTGTTGACTTTTGGGAAGGGTAGTTGTACTTGGGGATGGGATGGAATGATGGGTTGTACTTTGATTGATTGATGTGATGTGTAGTAGAGATTCTCTCAGGATTACAACACGCGGTGTTTTCCTCAAATTGAACACGGGCCCACATCTCCTGGCTCGGGTATCGCCTCGGTGCGTGAGACGTGGCATCGAAACCGCGGCAACGGTGAATTGTCAGGGTACAAGTCTCGAGTTGAGCGGACTCTGAAATGCGGGATATGACTCGGGATCGGCGCAAATGTCGATAGTAGATCGCAGGTTGCCGGAAGTCGATCGGGAGGACCGCGGAGGCATATGGAACGGTACGGGCTAAGATACGGGTCTTACATGATACTATTAACACATCACTTGCACTTATAGAGAACAAAAGCTGAATCATGGGGGTTTTGGAATATTAAGACATGTGCCCAAGCCTCAAAAATAATACAAGGCTAGTAAAGTAAGGAAGAGAGTAGCAATGACTAACTCATAAAGAGGAGAGTGACAATGGTCACCTTAATAAAAGAGGAGTAGCAATGGCTAACTCAACAAATAGAAGAGTGATAATGGCCAACTCATTAACAAGGAGAGTAGCGAGGGCTAACTCAACAAATTGATAAGGACAAGGGCAAGGCCTATATCCATCACTCCACATAAATTCATAAAGATCATTTGTAATTAACATCATGTCGTAATTCTCAAAAGAGTAGATAAGCGGTAATGATACATTAAATAATTGTAGGAAGGAAATCATGAAAGCATGTAAAATTTAAGGTAATTCACATCATCTTATATCAATGCAGGCTTAAAGGAAAAACCTTCACATCCATTCAGAAAATTCATGTATAATGTACATCATATCTTAACTATTTTTCCCAATGGATAAATAATTGAAGGTGGGAAAATATTTGAAGAAAGGATTCAAAACATGTGAGGAAACAAAATAGGTCTGACCAAATTAGGTTAATATAAGCTTAAAGGAGAAAACCCTCACCTTTCAAGATAAGCTGCCTTCTAATTGCTACCGTTTGATGTATTCGTATGTTACGGCCAAGATCTAATCATGATTAACATACTCTATGTGGTTAGATCCTAATAATACATGGTTTGTGTAGTTAAGATAGATGGCTAGGGTTGGGCCCGCGATGTAGATCTAGGGTGATATAATTAAATACTTAAATCTGAAACTTAAACAAAGTTGTTACATAGGTGAACAACTTACCTCGTTTAGCTCTGAGTCTAAACCCAATGATCTAATCTAGTGGATTTCTAATCACAACTTTTCTCCTTGTCATGCCCCAAACCCAGAAATTGGGCTCACAAATTCCCGATCGCCAAATCCGGTGCCGACAACCTCTACCCCATTGTAATACCCCGGATTTTGGCCAACCTGGGATTAGACGTCCTTAGGCAATGGGTCAACTAAAACACCTGGGAAATCGATCAGAACCCAATTCCATAGCCAAAGAAATCACTTAGGATTAATTCCTTTAGAAACTAAGCATAAGTTAGCTAGCACAATGCTAGAGTAGCTGGGAAATAGTCCCTGATCACTTTAAATATATTCTACAAGACCCAAAACTTGTAGAATCAATGGTGCTATAATACTCTAAAACCTCGGATCAAACTCTAAGCCGGTTTGTTCTCTGGACCTCTTTGAAACTTTGTATTGGATCTAGACCGCGCGTCAAAAGTCCGATACCTATAATCTTAGACCGTTATAACCGCCTAGCTGGACTTGACAATCATTTCGAAAATCAAGTCCAACCAACATTCACAGGCTATTTCATTGAGCCTGGAGTGAAGAGAGTGAGAATAGGGTTATAATTGGAATTTGAAATTCAAATCTGGCACACGACTTGACGCATCAGTATTAAGCATTCTGACTATCAGAATTCAGCCAAATTACACCCTCGGATTAGGAAAAATTTCTATTTCATATCATGAGACTTGTAGGCCTGATCTACGTACGGTGACCGCTGAACTGAAACTGCACCGCCACGGGCGATCTACGAACACTACTGGTCTGAAAATGGGATGAGAGCGACATTCGATATGTATGAACTTAAGTCCAATCGCGTTCGGCTAGGGGACCACTAGAAATGTCCTTTTGGATCGAAACAGCCCCGATTTGGTTAGGTATCAAGTAAACTTTGTTCCCAAGCCTATTTTGGGCATGTTTGGGCTTATAAAAGGGCTTGAAACCCTCTCATATCTCTCCCATCCGAATTTGGAAAAAGCCTTAGGTTGAGAGAGAGAAAAGGTGAGAGATTGTGAGAGAGAGGAAGGGAATTTCTTACTGATCGTGCTACCTGTTGCACGTGATTAAGCAACACGCTCCAATCACTTGGTCGGTGATTTCTCCGCATTTCTAGGTAAGAAAATACCCTAAATAGTTGCTGATCTAGTGTTCTTTCATTTTCATAGCATGTTAGCTTATGGATCTTGTAAATTAGGTTGCCTATTCACCGTAGACGAAGCGTATACGCTCCGTTCGAATTGATACGCTTCTAGGAGAAAAGGTGCGGATATTAGACACTTTGATTGACTGTTTCCAATGCTTTCAATGTCGTTTAATAGTAGATTATTGATGAAAGTGCCGTTTGACATGTACAACATGCTGTCCGTTTCCTGTTTCGTAAGCAGACGAAGAATATGAGATTTAGGGCATTTTAGTCATTTGTAGGAAATATTATTTTCATCCATATTTTTCTAATGTGATTGACATGGCTTCTTATCATATTAGGATATTAGGAATACGTGCATAATTAGTTTGGAAAAGAGATTCGCCTAAATGCGCATTTTGAGTCGACATACTATATGTAGACTTAAGTGTGTAGTGTAAGTGTTTGTATAAATGCTTGTATTAGTATGTATTGAATTAAATGGTGTTATGAATTAGTTTGAGATTGAATTCTCAATTAATATGCTGATGTAAATGATTTCCTACATGTTAGCTATATGCATGATTTCATTATATGTATGAAATGCATGTGTTTGATGATTTACTTAAGTTGTATGTTATAACATGTGTTAACATGCTCACATTGTTATATTTCATTTCCAATACTCTCACATGATTGCTGATGTGGATTGATAATTATTTGGGACTATACTTAGTCCAGGCAGTCGGCAACCGAGCAAGTTCGTGGTTAGCTTATCTTTGCCACGAACGACGCATTGATGAACGCGAGTCGTGTTTTGGAGTTGGTTGCAGTGGTTAGGCCACACGAGGTGTTTTACGCACTTCATGTCGTTCGGCTTGAGATGCGCTCGTGCTAGTCGAGCCCATCAAGTAACCCGACTGGCCATTGTATGTTCACCTTGTATGAGTCATAACTGCTTGAACCTAAGGTACTGAACTTACCATTGTAAACCCTGTCAACCATGGTATCTTGATCCACAAAGACTCATGAACCGGGCATGGTGGTATGGGACACCGTGGTAGAGCTGTTGGCCTACGCTGGGGCCACAAACCTCTCCGTAGTGACCAGTGAGCACCTATGTCTCATGAGCAGATTATGGTGGTATGGGACACTATATTCTTATTGTCGGCCTTCATTGATCAGGCGACGAGTCCTTTGTAGTGACCGCGAGCGTATTCTGAGTCTACAGGAGGCGACGACCCTTCCGTAGCAGTGAGAGTACAGTAGGCCTGTATTGATAAGGTGATGGGGGAGCGTTGCAACGAGTGCGAGCAACAGCCCTGACAGCCCTTACAGCGACCTACAAAATATACATCGTATGAGATTACTAGGAGTGACAACCCTAGACAGGATCTGTGTTGGGATTGATATAAGGGAAGTACCTTAGTTTCCCAATCCTGCTGTTTGAATGGACTAATAATAACTCGAAAATCATATCACCATTACATTGCATGTGCCTGAAATATGTAGAGCACTGTAGGACGGTTGCATGCCGCGGTCGTAAGATGGTGCCGTATGAGGGAGGTCGTCGGTGAGGGCTTACATCACGTCATGTCATATTGCATTAACAACAGTATTAGGATTGTTTGATTTACTGCTTTACTATTATCGCATGATTAATTTGAGAACATGTTAATCCTTGCTCTATTATTCCACTGAGTTAGCTACTCATTCCCACGTTATGGGATGGTGTTTCCAGACACCCACCAGTCCGTATTTTGGTTGCAGATGATGGCGCTGCTTGAGAAGCGGAGCTGAATTTGATGATGATGAGGAGGATCCCTCCTTTATGCGTGTTCTGATTGATGGGATTATAGGGAGGTTGATTAGAAACCTTGACACTTGTCATTTTATATTTTTAGAGCACTCATGTATATTCTTTTTGTTTACTTTTGAAGTATACATGTATGTATATAACCTAGTAACATGTTCACACTCTGGAGACACACAAAAGTTTATATATGTTATACATACTATCACAGTCTTCCGCTTGTAAATTTAACTGTCTCTGGAGTATGATATGATGTTTTGGCTTAATCCCACTCATGTTTAATACATTAATACAGACAACATTCAATCATACATATCTATATTGCATAAATAACATTTTGGAACTCGGGAGTTGGGTTTTTACTCGACCCCCGATTTTCGGGATGTTACACCCATTCTCGGCTCCTAGCATCCATATGTCAGATTCTGATCTTGGGATCGTACAAGGAGGATTTTTTCAATGTATATTTAATTCAAAATAATCATAACCACAAGTTTACCGAATTCACAAAGGTAACATCATCGTTACATATCTACTAATACAAACTTTAAGTATAATGCTGAAAGGGAAATATATAAGTCAAAATTAAAACTCCAGAAGACTGTTGCACGCTTCAAGCTCAACGCTGCTGCAACCTATCGTCACTTGCACGCATCTATCATGCATAAGCTTATAGAAAGATAAGAGGGTGGTGTAAGTGTGTACAAGATAAGTGCCAAGTATTCAATACAGTGCCATAATTATACAATGTCAGAAATACTGTCAAGATCATGAATCATATAATATCAGAGTAAGCAGAAACATACTAGTAAGATCATGAATCATACAATATTAGAGTAAGCGGAAACATACTGGTAAGATCATGAATCATACGATATCAAAGTAAGTGAAAATATACTGGTAAGATCATGAATCATACGATATCAAAGTAAGCGAAAATATACTGGTAAGATCATGAATCATACAATATCAGAGTAAGCAGAGATATACTGGTAAGTCCATGAGTACCATTGAAAAGGTTGAACTATATGCCCTAGAGGGGGGGGGGGGGGGGGGGAGGGTGAATAGGACTATGCCAAATTAAAAAATTAACAACAAAATTTAAATAAATGAAATACAGAAAGCTATAGACAATCCCACAATACTAAATTTAAAGATAACCTCAAATGAATGAGTATTGAGAGGTTGATATAGATGCTGTTCTAAGGATAACCTTACACCATAAAAACCAAGGGTTTATGGCAGGACAACCTTACTAGAACGGTTTGTGTATCAAAAACTCAAACTGATACAGAGGAATAAAGAAATAAATAGCAAGGAAAGAAATTTATGCTATTACAACATTCTCCACACTTGTATAAAAGAAATTACAACATTCTCCACAATGCAAAAAGGAAATTAGAACCATCCACAAAAAGAAATAAACAGTCAAACCACAAGACCAGAAACTATAGTGGTTCGCTTGTGTGTACACCAACTATTTAGAAAAACATCCACATAACTACTCCACTCATAATATCCTCATAGTGGATATTAGTGTTTTCTATGAAAATAGGTTTTTCCAGGTTCACCTAAAACCCTCACAATTGTTTCTTTTAAGTGGGCTTACATAATTCAAAAAATCTCACACTCTAAGTTTTTTGGATCACCTTAGATAAACCAAAACAAAGATTTTTCTAGCACAATCTCAAAAGCCAAAATAGAAATTTATAATAATGTAAAATACCTGGTTATTCTCTTTTTGATGCCGCCCAGAAGAACCAAATCGGAGTAGAAGTTCAATGTCTAAACTCACTTATGAAATGGTTCTAGGTTCTAAATTGATTTTAAATTAAATGAAGTTAGGATGACTCTATTTGATTTTGATTCCAAGAAAAGGGTAATTCTCAATTCCTTCTTCAAATATGAATGGAATATAGAATACAAAATCAAATGTAATAAAGCTAAATTAAGAGAATATTAAATGAGCACAATATAACTTGACAAGATGACTAACTTATCTCTCAGAGTGGCATATTGATTTATCTTAAATTTGATATAAAACTCTGAAATTCATGATCAATTTATAAGTGAAGAAATCGCATTCACGACTGGTCTTGAGGACACCACGACTGGTTGTAGGACCAACAAATTTTTAAAATTTGGGCACGATAAGATAAAACCATTCCATGACTGGTTGTAAGCCCTGCACGACTGGTCAAGGGACCTCCATGACTGGTCATGACAGTCGTGTGGAACTTGATTTAGTTGCTAGACTTCGAGTCGAGGCTACAAGACTTGTCGAGAACGAGTTAAGCATTGTTTGCACGACTGGTCGAGGCTTAACAAAAAGTTTTGAAAATTTGAAACAGACTTAGGACCATTTGAGGAATTTCTTAGACTGGTCGAGACAGTTCTAGGACTAGTTGAACAGAGTCCAAGACTAGTCAAGAAACAGTCTATTCACTTATAAAATGATCTAATTGAATTATGTATTCAAAATGACCTACCCTATGGTCAATCTAGGGTCATTTATACCTTAAATATGATGTATGAACATTAAAACTTCTTTTTCTTTAGTTCATAGTCATTCTTTGAAGTTCACGAAGCTTGAGATCTTGTCATAGAATGAAGCTTGAACTTGTGACTAGATGTTGTACTTGAACATGACCATGCAAATCTTGCATTTCTTGAAGTAAAGACCTTTGTTCATGAGTAATGTAAAGTCTTCATTATATAGAAAGCTGCACAAGGCAAATTTCAAGAGAGGTTTTGACACTACAAAATTTGACAATTGTAGGAGCAAGAAACCATTGCACTTACAATCTCCCCCTTTGTCAAATTTATGACAAAACACACTCCATACAAACATAAGCGTTATACGCATAAAGAATCGTGCACTAGTTATCAATTTGCATCAATCAATTCCACCAACAATATTACTCCCCCTTACTTGACTCCCCTTTACTAAAATAGAATCATTCACAATCTCCATATACAATCCATATGCCATATACCTATATACCACAATCACCATATATTAAGCATGCTAAAATTCTCCCCCTTTTTGTCACAAAATGACAAAGGAAGGAATCAAGAAATAGAAGTGGAATGACATAAAAAAGGAAGAATAAGAAGAGTATTGAGGAATAAATGATCAAGATAGTCAACATATTAAATCAATAAGCAAGTCATAGTCAAACATAAGTAACGAAGTTCAACCAAGTACTACCAAGTTAAGTCAAGCATAACCTCACAACACAAAATAAATCTAAGTATCATCAAAGTTATTACAAACCAAGATAAGAAAATACTAATCAGATCCTGAACAGGGAGCAAGAATAGATGAATCAATCTGATGTA
Organism: Magnolia kwangsiensis; assembly: GCA_037074715.1. NCBI lineage: Eukaryota > Viridiplantae > Streptophyta > Magnoliopsida > Magnoliales > Magnoliaceae > Magnolia > Magnolia kwangsiensis. The sequence continues at coordinate 84,537,686 of CM073577.1, read as the reverse complement.
AACCCTTATTAATGCGCCTCATATATTTACAAATATAAGAAAATTACAAATCCTGGGTTACACGAATCTGAGACACCTGTTTCTCAAGAGTATGCAACCTCTTAGTGAAATTAGAAGGTTGATAATCAGGGTCAGTCTCAGAATTTGATTTGATTTCATTAAAGATATCGTCCATGTTAATGTCATCTATATGTAAATCGCCTTCTTCTTCATTTACTGCTTCAGCTCCACCACCACCCACATTGACCTGGACTGCGGCAAACCTCAAATTCATCTTGTTTATATTTGAGTTGTTGAAAATAGCGTGTTGAATAGGAGCCTCTCCAACAGGCATAGCCACTAATATATGGGTGGCCAGCACAGTCATAAGAAATGCAAAAGGGATATCACTGTGCTTAAGATGGAGATAAAATTGTATGATGGAATGACAGATTAAAGAAGGAAGACATACAGATGTACCAAAAATGTTGGAATGCAGAATCTGAATCATGAAAGAGGTGAACTCGGTTTATTACCAGAACGAGGATAAAGATTTAAAATAAATATCCTATGAAGGACCCTGTATCTGGGTAACAAATACTTTGAAGCAAGCGCATTCCCATTTTGACTTCACTGCGCATCTATATTGTACAATGCTCTAATAAGCATACATTTTGCTAATTCAGATGGTTTAGCTACTAGAGTGCTAATTGGAATACTGTCATCATTGATAGGTATGTCTATTAGAGTAGAAATCAAATGTCGGTCTACTTCAAATGGACCTTCTCTAGTTGCTATAATAAAATTTAAATTTTCAGTTCAAAAATCAGAAATACATGCATACCTAGCTTGCGTAATAGACCGGTATGCCAGCTCACCCCAATGTAGAATGTTATCCCATCCTACAGATTGGAAAAGAGGAAGGATTTTAAATGGAGAAAGATGTTCAACATGAACAGGTCGTTCAACTATAACATTGCGCAACCTTAAATCCCGCACATAGGAAGGATCATCTTCGGGTGACCGAAGGTGGCACCTTGTGATATGTGTCGATCTAGATGTTGAAGGACCACGAGTACTTTTCTTTTTACCTCTACCTTCCATTTGCAACAAGGAAATCAAGGAATCAAAAGGTTACAAAAGAAGTAGAGTGGGTTTTCTTAAAATCAGATTTTGAAGAAGAAAATCTCAAAAACCTCAATGAAACAAGAAATAAATCACTCCAAAGATGAAAAGGAAGTGATATGAACTTGAATCTATAAGGAAAATGAAAATAAAGCACTAACCTTGAAGATCTATGGAGATGGGTTCGATTGGTCATGAGAGGACTCGTTGGAGAAGAAACCCAAATGAAGAAAAGAGAGATTTTCCCCCAAATTAAGTACCAGCCCGAGCTACAAGACTGGTCGAGTATGTACTCGACTGGTCGTGAATAACCAAAAATGTGTAATTTTCTTGAAAATTTAAAATTTAAACATTCAAACTAACACACACACGCACACACACACACACACATATATATATACACACACACACACATTATGATACATAAATGCATGAATAATCAATTCAAATTGCACATACCAAGATCAAATTTTAATTTAGAAAATCTACTTTTGTCGAGCGGTTTTGTGATTATGTCTGCAAGTTGAGTCTCGGTCAGAATATATTCCAAAGTAATTGTCTTTTCTTCCACTAATTCACAAATGAAGTAATATCTAATGTTAATGTGCTTAGTTCAGGAATGCTGGATTGGATTTTTAGATATATTAATTGCACTGAAATTATCATATAAAACCAAAGAGTCCTGTGCAATTTTGTAATCGATTAACATTCTTTTCATCCATACAAGTTGAGTGCATTCATTACCTGCTGCAATGTATTCAGCCTCAGCGGTAGAGAGCGATACGGAACTTTGTTTCTTACTCTGCCAAGAAACTAACTAGTTCCCAACATAGAAACTACCACCACTAGTTGATTTCCTATCATCAACATTACCAACCTAATCAGCATTAAAGTAATCAGCTAATTGAACACTAGTATCATGTGGATACTGAAATTATGGTAAAGGCCGCTTTAGTTGTAGTAGGAATATGTCAATATGTCTTAGAGGGGGTGAATAGGACTTTTTAATAATTTTATAACAATTTAAAATCTTATCAGTCTAATCCTTATAAAAAGCATATATTAGTATTACTCAAGAGCAACTCTACTGGCTTCCAAGCCCGGTAGAGGATCCAATCACAAACTATTTGAGAAATGAATAATATGCAAACTAGTTTATGATGGATATGACTGTGCGAGTATGTGAGGTGTGATCTCAGATAATCAGATATGAAAGTATTTAAGGAAATCACATAAACAAATGAAAGATAATAATAATCTCAAACACAGTCATTTTTATAGTGGTTCGACTACTTGTCTACTCCACTCCCGGTAACTGCACTCAACCCTTGAGTGTACCAGATTTCACTAAGGAGGTTTCACACGGTTCACCCCAAACCTAAGGTTTTAAATTAGGTTCACCTTTAACTTTTACAACCTACACTTAGGCTGACTGTTTATGCTCTCATGACCAAGGGTCAACACAACGCACCTACTTTTAGGTACACTGGCCAAGGATCTTTCACAAGACCCTAACTGTTTATGCTCTCCATAGAGAAAGGGTCAACACAACGCACCAACCACGTACACTCCCGCCAGAGGTCTCCTAGAGGACTTGCAAGGGGTGAGAAACACCTCAGAGCTAATCCTACCAAGAAATGATCACAAGGGTCCTTTGGACTCTAATAACTTACAGATAAGCAGATGAGTCCCTTTTAGCTCGTTGTCGAAGATCTCCTCCTTTGTTGAAGAAGTGTCTTCTGCTTCTTTGAACTGCAACTCAAAAGATGTACCACTGCATGACGACGGGTTGGGTCAAGGTTATGATGGAATCCTACTCTCAAATCTTTTCCTATAAAGGAGATAGAGTGATTACAATCATCTATGCATTCAAGGCATCCCAGCTTAATGATTTTCCATTAAGGTGGTAGCTGGAGGATCCTTGAATGCAAAAGTTTATTTTCCAATCCACTCTATTAAATATCAATGATGAGGGTGGATTGGAGGATGAACTCCCTTGAGAGAAAGGGATTAGGGTAAATGATCTAAAGTTAAATACTCAAAAGCACTCTCTTCTTTCTCTACCGGCAACTAAAGATAAGTTCTTTATATATAGGCAAAAAGTTTCAACAGATATAAAACTGTTACATTTATGACAGAGTTCGATATCATCGAGCAGGATCGATATTATTAAGCGTATACTCTCAATTGTATCGACTGACCACTCGATGACATAAACTCAAATGTCATATGCTTTTGAAATCTTTTGCCAGTTGATCGAGGAGATCGAAACCTGCGTCGATGTCATCAGATTTTGAGCTCCAATTTCATCAACACGAGGATCAATTCCTTGACATTTAAAAATGAGAGAGACATTTCCTTTAAAATATTTTAGGTCAAGGATATGATCAAGGTACACTCAATATCATTAGAATTTGAATGTCGATGATATTGATAATCGTGTCGATGTATCAATAATCCAAAGATTTTACCAATGAGCTTGTTGGACAGTTTATGTCCTTTCTTGATGCAATTGATCCAACCTCGATATCATCTATATTTGAATATCAATTCTATCGAGTGACCCTCGATCCAAGTAAAAAATCACCTGAAAAATGTTGCTGAAAAACTATCTAAAACCGATATCATCGAAGGCCTTCCAATATAATCAGTTTTTGAATTCTGAGGATATTGAGGAGTACATCGATATATCGAAGGTCTTCATGATTTTCTTTAAAAAATAGAGACACTAACTCTTTGCTGTCGATTATATCGAGTCAACTTCGATAGACTTGAGTTTCAAATTTTGATTATATTGATAGGGCTATCGATACATCGATAATTCCGTCTAGAAGAATATGTGGTTGTTGGACATCTTTTGTCCTCATTTCGATAGTATTGATTGCGCAGCGAGGACATCGACAGAACTTCTCGATTATATTGATCGAACTATCGATAAATCAATAGAGGTAGAAACCTTAGATATTTTCTGAACATTTGAAAAAGTTTTGAAAAAGTTTTCTAACCCAAAAACCCTATGATATTTTAACCAATTTTAAGGGTTTTATTTACCTGGTGCTTTGGGAAATGGGATGTGAGGCTTAGATTTACCTGTGGCGAGTTCGGGTACATATCTGGTTGAGGCAGATGGTTGATTTATCTTCCTATGGAGCTTCTCTGTCTGGCTGACTCAACACTCACGTTAATTGACCAACCACGGCACTTTCAATCTCCCCCTTTGTGAATTACGTGACAAAATACCAAAACACCTTAGAACAGCATCTAGACAAACATATCCTAAATTATGTGTACATGTATTTTACACAATTTTACAATGTCTAGTGAAACCATACACACGATCAATAGCTACTCCCCCTAGCAGCATTCTCCCCCTATCTTGGTGTAGCTGCTCCCACTAACACCTGCAATACCATTCAAGTATATATACAATTTTTCCATCGGGGTGTTTGAATTGTTCTCCCCCCTTTTGTCAATCATTGACAAAGGTATATCAATTGATATTGACTGAAGTTAAATCAATTTGCGAGAACCAACATTCAGAGAGCATACATGTATAAAAGATAGATGTATAATGATCAAAACAGTTGATTACTCAAATATGCATAGCAGACCACATAGAACAGTGATAGAAGCAGATAAAATAATGATCAAAACATCACATGCATTCCACATATCATAAACTAGATAAACCATGGGATCTTAAAACATAATCATGACAGTAAATAGGAGTGAATTTGACCAACCATATCCAAAATGTATATACTATCCCAAGATTGGCAGTAGTATAACATTCATAAAAAAAATAAGCCCTTCCATGGGAATTAAAAAAAAAAAAAGAGTATATTCCTCACTCAGAGGATATCACACAAACTTGTCAAACTATGCAAGTTAGTAGTTCATCACAAGGATGCAAATATGAGCGAAGGACATTTAAAAAGATATTTCTATCCTAGGCGTTCCATGGAGACTTTAGATGTATGGTGAAGAAAAGAACAGACAACAGACAACGAAGGCCTTTTTTGTGTAGGTGGGGAATTTAGAATTCGTTGTGTAGCATGTTGCAGAGTCACCAGCATGTTTTTGATCTCCAATAGGGAGACTTCATAGTTATCCAGTTGTTTCATCATGTAAAATTATCTATCAAGCAAATCCTGTATAATGTCTCGTTTTGTGTCAGCTTAAATGATCTTAACAGAGACAGGGCTTTGCACAGGATTATCCTTGCCTGAGGATGGGTCAATTCTTCCACCACGAAACACATTGTCAATGATATGTAGGTTACAGATGTCTTCGTAGTTGAACCAGACACACAGATGCAGGAGATCATTAGTAGGAGGCAGCCCAAATTGACGTGAAAGTTTAGACATAAGACACGAAAAGGGAAGTATAGTGATTGACACATCTGTAGACACACGAATTAATTATTGTAGAATGAGAGTGGGTAGGCATACATAAATACGGAGATGGACATCATACAAAACATTGAGAATGTAAGGAGAAAGCTTGTTGCCATAAAATTCACAGGGATAGACATTTGTGCTGAAGATGCTGTGAAGAATTCTATATGTAGGATTGAGATGCTTAACATGAAGAACATTCTATGCATTTCTCGATATTGTAGCACCATTACATAGTGTTCGAGTAACTTCTCCCCATACACTAAGACCATTCGTATTTCATTCTGATACAAGTATCCTAGTGAATTCTATGCCAATCAGATGACTTATCAGTTTACGAGTGATGTGCACGATCTGATTTATGACAATGACTAAAACGATTGGAGGATTATTTGCAACATTGTAAATAAAGCTCATAAACTGATGCACCAGATTGTGCTGAAATTCTCCACCAAAATTCATGATATTCCCCCACCCAATAAATTCTAAGAGACCGATGATCCCAAAGGGTTCAATGTATTTTCTCTGAACTGTTCATTTTGCCACAAGGTTTAAGTTAAAAAATGAAGATGAGTCAGTTGCATTCTTCTTACCTTTCTTGCTCTCTATTGAGGAACATTGTGGAAGAACCAGTCCTTCAGACATTTTTTCTTGAGATAAAAGAAAAAAATGCACTGCCATACTGAGATCAACAAGTGAGCCACTTTTTCTATTCTTCTATTTTTAATTGAGCAGTAACTTTCGATATCATCGAACACTGTTTTGATGACATCGGAATACCATGTTTGATATTTTCAAAAAAGATCAGAGGGATGCTCAACCGACCCAATCATTCAGCTTCTTGATAGGTCGTCAATGGTATCGATTCTTGTTCGATGTTATTGAAATGGTCACTTGATATATTGACACTTATATCGAAGATGAATATTTTACATATTACAGAATTTTGACAAACCATTGTGCATAATTTCAGTAAATCTTAAAATCAACTAGTATACACAGCAAAATTTTGTTCAAGCATTGTACACATCAAAATTATAAACATTAGAATGTTTATACACAAAAAGATTAAGGTGAGAGACCTCAAATGTATCATTAAGAGCTCAACAAAACTTGCATCATTTCAGCAAATATCCAAATCTTGATGCATGACCTGGACTTATTTTTCCATGCTCAATGTTTCTGAGCATATGGATCAGTCCTTCCTTTTCCTTTAATGACATAGCAGTGGTTATTTGTGTGAGAACCCTTCATCACTGATTTTCCTGAGAGGTCTAGGATTTCATATATTTTCTTTGTTGAATGTAACCACATGCTCATTGTCACATATTTGAGAAATGCTTAGAAGATTGTGTGTTAATCCTTTTATGTAAAAGGCATTCTCATTTTTGAGAAAAATTTTTCCTTTAATAATTCCCTATCCAATTACCTTAGTGGTGATTCGGTCTCCATAGGTGACTATCCCATTATTAAGATTTGAACAATTTGTAAGGAGAGATTTGTCACCTGTGACATGTCTTGAACATCCGCTATCCAGGTACCACTTAGTTTCATTGCCTGATATATGGTTTGAATGAGTAACTAGACAATTCTTCTTTTCTTTTGGAACCTATTTTGTGATAGGAGTTTTTACTGAGGTAGATTTAGCCACTTGATTCAGTACTTCCTTCACTCTGTTATTCATTTTAGATGGTAGTGGATGTATATTCCTAGGTGGACTCCTGATATCTTGTATTTTTCTAGTTGGTTTGAATTTACCAAAATGATTTTGACCAGAATTCTGTTATGTCCTCCTAAGTGTCAAGCATTTAAACTTATAATGACCCAAATCACCGCATAAATGACAGAATAGAGTAGTTCTTATGTTACTTCCCGAAGCAGCATATTTTTTAGTTATTTGTGCAGCTTTTCCAGTTTTTGTTTTAAATTTCTCATATCCTAAGCCGCTCTTGTCCTTACTAGGTCTTCCCATACCCAAGAGTTTTTCTAACTTCTCACCACTTTGGGAAAACTTGTAATTTATCTTAACAACTTTTCTGGATTCTTCTAATTCAAATGGGAGCGTATGATTTTCATTTTGAATAAGCATGTTTTTATCTTTTAATTACTCAACCTTTTTGTTTAGTTTTTCAGACTCAAATTTAAGAAAGGTGTTAATTCTCTCAAGTCTATCATTTATTGCTGTAAATCATTGATTATATGTGTATTAATTCCTAGGGTTTTATCCAAATCTTTTTGCAGCAATTCCTTTTTGTTTTCAGATATTCCAAGTCTTCTATCAATGTTGATGTTATAGATGTAAAGTTGATTGTAAGCATCTTGTAGTTTATTCTGTTCTTCATCTTCTTCCTTTTCAGTTTCTTCATTATCAGATGGAAATGATTCATTAGCTTCCGGTTCTTCCTTGTCCTCAGTTTCAATGAGAATGATTGGGGCAGTGGAGACCATAAGAATTTTTAAAGATTTCTGGTCTCCATCACTCTCTGAGTTGCTAGATTCTGAGTTTGACTCCTCTGTATCATCGCATGTGGCAGCCATTGCCATACCCTTAGGTTTTCTATTTGGGCATTCAGTAGACAGGTTTCCAAACTTCTGATAGGTATAACATTGTGGTTCTCTGGTCTTTTTAGCAAATTTACCTGCAGAATGTTTGTTGTCCTCCTTTCTTCCTTTAGATGGACGACCACAAATTTTCTGAAAGAACTTCCTGAATCGTTACGCCAACAAAGCCACTTCCTCATCTTCATCTTCTCTTTCACATTCAATGTCCCCATTTGTTGTTTTCTTTGAAGTTTTTAGGATAATATTTTTGGATTTTAGAGTTTGTTTGAAGTGTAGTTCAAATGTTTGTAGGGAACCTACAAGTTCTTCTACTTTCATTTCATCTATGTTTTTACATTCTTCGATGGTTGTTACTTTAGGATTGAACCGTTCTAGTAATGATCTTAGTATTTTCCTACAGATTTTTGGGACCAAAAATTTCTCACCTAATCCACCCATGGAGTTGCAAATGATATTCAACTTTGTGAAAAACTCCATGAAGGTCTCATTGTAACATCCCGAAAATTGGGGGGTCAAGCAAAAACCCAACTCCCGAGTTTCAAAATGTTATTTATGCAACATAGATATGTATGATTGAATGTTGTCTGTGATAATGTATTAAACATGAGTGAGATTAAGCTAGAACAGCATATCATACTCCAGAGACAGTTAAATTAACAAGCGGAAGACTGTGATAGTATGTATAACATATATAAACTGTTGTATGTCTCTAGAGTGTGAACATGTTACCAGGTTATATACATACATATATACTCCAAAAGTAAACCAAGAGGATATACATGAGTGTTCTAAAAATATAAAATGACAAGTGCTAAGGTATCTAATCAACCTCCCTGTAATCCTGTCGATCAGCACACGCATAAAGGAGGGATCCTCCTCATCATCAACATCATCAAGTCTGGCCCGGCCTCGCAGGCCGCGCCATCATCTGCAATCACAAAAGGGTCTGGTGGGTGTCCGGAAACACCATCCCGTAACGTGGGAGTGAGTAGCTAACTCAGTGGAATAATAGAGCAAGGATTAACATGTTCTCAAATCAATCATGTGATAATAGTAAAGCAGTAAATCAAACAATCCTAAAACTGTTGTTAATGCAATATGACATGACGTGATGTATGCCCTCACCGACGACCTCCCTCATACGGCACCATCTTACGACCGCGGCATGCAATTGACCCTCAAGTGCTCCACATCTTCCAGGCACATGCAATGGTATGGTGATATGATTTCTGAGTTATTATTAGTCCATTCAAACAGCAGGATTGGGAAGCTAAGGTACCTCCCTTATATCAATCCCAACACAGATCCTGTCTAGGGTCGTCACTCCTAGTAATCTCATATGATGTATATTTTGTAGGTCGCTGTAAGGGCTATCAGGGCTGTTGCTCGCACTCGTTGCACCGCTCCCCCATCACCTTATCAATATAGGCCTACTGTACTCTACTGCTACTGAACGGTCGTCGCCTCCCGTAGACTCAGAATACACTTGCGGTCACTACAAAGGACTCGTCGCCTGATCAGTGTAGGCCGACAGCAAGAATATAGCGTCTCATACCACCATAATCTGCTCACGAGACTAGGTGCTCACTGGTCACTACGGGGAGGTTTGTGGCCCCAGCGTAGGCCGACAGCTCGACCACGGTGTCCCATACCACCATGCCCGGCTCATGAGTCTTCGTGGATCAAGGTACCATGGTTAACAGGGTTTACAATGGTAAGTTCAGTACCCTAGGTTCAAGCAGTTATGACTCATGCAGGGTGAATATACAATGGCCAGTCGAGTTACTTAACGAGCTCGACTAGCACGATCGCATCTCAAGTTGAACAACATGCAGTGCGTAAAACACTTCATGTGGCCTAACCACTGCCGCCAACTCCAAAACACGACTCGCGTTCATCGACGCGTCGTTCGTGGCGAAGATAAGCTAACCACGAATTTGCTCGGTTACCGACTGCCTGGACTAAGTATAGTCCCAAACATGTGGAATCACATCGGCAAAGCATGTGAAAGTATTGGAAATGAAACACAATCATGTGAGCATGTTAACACATGTTATATCGTACAACTTAAGTAAATCATCTGACACATGCCTTTCATACATATAATGAAATCGTACATATCGCCAACATATAGGAAATCATTTCTATCAACATATTAATTGAGAATTCAATCTCAATCTAAATAATAATGAAATCATCAGGCACATGTTATAACTTACAACTTAAGTGAATCATCAAGCACATGCATTTCATTCATATCATAAAATCATGCATATGGCTAACATGTAGGAAACCATTTACACCAGCATATTAATTGAGAAATCAATCTCAAACTAATTCATAACACCATTTAACTCAATACATACTAATAGAAGCATTTATACAAACACTTACACTACACACTTAAGTCTACATATAGCATGTCGACCTGAAGTGCGCATTTAGGCGAGTCTCTTCACCAAACTAATTATGCACGCATTCCTAACATTCTAATGTGACAATAAACCATGTCAATCACATCCGTAAAATATGCATGAAAACAGTACTTCCTACAAATGACTGAAATGCCCTAAATCTCATATTCTTCGCCGGTTTACGAAACAGGAAACGGACAGCATGTTGTACATGTCAAACGACGATGCCGTCGATAATCTACTATTAAACGACATTGAAAGCTTTGGAAACAGTCAATCAAAGCGTCTAAAATCCGCACCTTGTCTCTTATAAACGTGTCGTTTCGAACGGAGCGTATACGCTTCATCTACGGCGAATAGAGGACCTGTTTTACAAGATCTATTAACTATCAAGCTATGGAATGGAAGAAACATCAAATCAAAAACTTTCTAGGGTTATTTCTTACCTGAAAATGCGGAGAAATCATCGGCCAGGTGATCCGAGTGTGTTGATTAGGCACTTGCAGCAGGTGGCACGAGCAGCAAGAAATTCTCTCCTACTCTCTCTCACAAACTCTCACCTTTTCTCTCTCCCAATCTAGGGATTTTTGCAATTCGGATGGGAGAGAGGAGTGAGGGTTTCAACCCTTTTTATAAGCCCAAACTTGTCCGAAATAGGCTCGGGAACAAGTTTCACTTGAGGGGTAACCAAATCGGGGCTGTTTCAGTCCAAAAGGACATTTCTGGTGGTCCCCTGGCCGAACGCAATCGGACTTAAGCTCATGCATATTGGATCTAGCATACATCAAGTTTTTAGTCCGGCAGGGTTCGCAGATTACCCGTGGCGATCCAGTTTCAGTTCAGCGGTCACCGCACATAGATCAGGTCTGCAAATCTCATGGTATGAAATAGAAATTTTTCCTGATTCGAGGGTGTAATTTGGCTAAATTCTGACGGTCAGAACGCTTAATACTGACGTGTCAATTCGTGTGCCAGATTTGAATTTCAAATTTCAAATCTGTCCCTATTCGCACTCTCTTCAGTCCGGGCTCAATTAAATAGTCTATGATTATCGGTTGGACTTGATTTTCGAAATGATTGTCAAGTCCAACTAGGCGGTTCTAACAGTCTAAGATAGGAGGTATTAGACTTTCGACGTGTGGTCTAGATCCAATACAAAATTTCAAAGTGGTCTAGAGAACAAACCTGCTTAGAGTTTGATTCGAGGTTATAGAGTATTATAGAGTCATTGGTTCTACTCGATTTGGGTCTTGTAGAACGTATTTAAAGTGATCAGGGACTATTTCCCAGCTACTCTAGCGTTGCGCTAGCTAACTTACACTTAATTTCCATAGGAATTGATCCTAAGTGGTTTCTTTGGCTATAGAATTGGGTTCTGAGCGATTTTTCAGGTGTTTTAGTTGACCCACTTCCTAAGGACGTCAAATCCCAGGTTGGCCAAAATTCGGGGTGTTACACTCATGCTCTTTCATTTTGAGACTTTCAAACTGTAACGTCAGGAGTTGCAATTTAGATCTCTTCATAGTGCTTGTTTCTTCATGGGTTGTTTCCATTAAATCACATGCTTCTTTGACTGTACCACACATATTGATTTGATTGAAAATATCGTGGGATACAACACAGTAGATAACATTCATAGCTTTAGCCTTAGCAGTTTAGTTTTCCTTATTAAATGATGTCCATTCATACCACTGCATGACGACGGGTTGGGTCAAGGTTATGATGGAATCCTACTCTTAAATATTTTTCTATAAAGGAGATAGAGTGATTACAATCATCTATGCATTCAAGGCATCCCAGCTTAATGATTTGTCATTAAGGTGGTAGTTGGAGGATCCTTGAATGCAAAAGTTCATTCCCCAATCCACTCTATTGAATATCAATGATAAGGGTGGATTGGAGGATGAACTCCCTTGAGAGAAAGGGCTTAGGGTGAATGATCTAAAGTTAAACACTCAAAAGCACTCTCTTCTTTCTCTTCCAGCAGTTAAAGATAAGGTCTCTATATATAAGAAAAAAGTTCCAACGGATATAAAACGATCACATATATGACAGAGTTCGATATTATCAAGCAAGGTCGATTTCATCGAGCATATACTCTCAATTATATTGACTGGCCACTCGATGACACAAACTCAAATATCATACGCTTTTGAAACCTTTTGTCAGTTGGTCAAGGAGATCGAAACCTGCGTCGATATCATCGAATTTTGAACTCTGATTTCATCAACACGAGGATCGATTCCTTGACATTTCAAAATGAGAGAGACATTGCCTTTATAATATTTCAGGTCAAGGATATGATCGAGGTACACTCGATATCATTGGAATTTGAATGTCGATGATATCAATAGTTGTGTCGATACATCGATAAATCTAAAGATTTTACCAGTGAACTTACTGAAAAATTTATGTCCTTTCTCGATGCAATCGATCCAGCCTCAATATCATCAATATTTGAATATTGATTCTAATATAAGATAAAAAGCCACTTGAAAAATGTTACTAGAAAACTGTGTCCAAGACCGATATCATCTAAGGCCTTCCGATATAATCGGTTTTTGAATTCTGAGGATATTGAGGAGTACATCGATATATCGAAGGTCTTCATGATTTTCTTTTAAAAAACAGGGACATAAACTCTCTGCCGTCGATTATATCTAGTCAACTTCGATAGACTCGAGTTTTAAATTTCAATGATATCGATAGGGGTATCGATACATCGATAATTCCTTCCAAAAGATTATGTGGTTGCTGGACATCTTTTGTCCTCATTTCGATAGTATTGATTAAGCATCAAGGACATCGACAACACTTCTTGATTATATCGATCAGACTATCGATAAATTGCAGAGGTAGAAAACTTAAAGATTTTCTGAACTTTTAAAAAAGTTTTATAACTAAAAAACCCTATGATATTCTAACCAATTTTAAGGGTTTTATTTACCTGGTGTTTTGGGATATGGGATGTGAGGCTTAGATTTATTTATGGCGAGTTCGGGCACACATCTGGTTAAGGTCGACGGTTGATTGATCTTCCTATGGAGCTTCTCTATCTGGCTGACTCAACACTCACGTTAATTGACATAATTGACAAACCAGAGCATTTTTAGATACCAAAGACCTAGATTAACTGTACTTGCGACATATCGCATAATCCACTTAACAACAGTTAAATGTGACTCTTTAGGGTCAGATTAATTTCTAGCGTAAATTCCTACGCTAAATGCAATATCAGGTCGGCTTGCAGTTAAATACAACAAACTACCTATCATATTGCGATATAATTTAGGATCCACACTCTTACCTATAGAGTCCTTTGAGAGTTTTAAAGTCATACTCATAGGAGTATCAAAAGTTTTTCCATTCTCAAATCCAAACTTTTTAACTAAGTTTAGAGCATATTTGTCTTGAGAAATGAGGAAACCATCAGGTTGCTGTTTAACTTGCAACCCTAGGAAATAATTTAATTCCCTAAACATGCTCATTTCAAACATAGATTTCATAAGATCTGCAAACTCAATAGTCATGTTAGCACAAGTAGATCCATAAATAATATCATCAACATAAATTTACACTATTAAAATGTGATTATTATGTTTCTTTACAAACAAAGCCTTATCAACACTTTCCATTATAAAGTTATGACATAGTAAAAACTTAGTCAATTTTTCATATCATGCCTTGTGAGCTTATTTTAAACTGTAGAAAGCCTTTTTTTAGGCGATAGACATGATCTGTATTCTTAGGGTATTCAAAACCATTTGGTTGTTCAACATACACTTCTTCATGCAAATCGCCATTAAAAAAATACTCTTTACATCCATTTGATAAATTTTAAACTTTCTAAAGCAAGTAATGGATATAAATAGTCTGATTGATTTAAGACGAGTTACTGGGGAAAAGGTTTCATCATAATCGATGCCTTCAACTTGAGTGTTCCCTTGTACAACCAGTCTAGCCTTGTTTCGAATTATATTACCAAGTTCATCAGACTTATTTTTTAAAATCCATTAGGTTTCGATAATGTGTTTATCTTTTGGTCTTTTGGTCTTAGTCTTTTGGTCTTTTACGTTAGCTGGTTCTATCTAGGATGTAAAGCACAAGTAGTTACACACATCTTCTAGTTGTCTACGAGTGCGTACACCAGTGAGAGGGTTTCCAAGAATTTGATTAGTTGGATGGTCTTTAAAAGTTCTCAGTTCAGAGTTATTTTAACTTGATGAAGAATCTCGTTTATCAATTAGAAGTACTTCATCATTATCTAAACTTGAGACAGGTGTATTCAAGTGATCATCAATAACCACATTAATAGATTCTTGAATTACACTGGTTCTCTTATTAAGAACCCGATATGCTCGACTATTCAGAGCATACCTTAAAAATATCCCTTCATCACTTTTGGTGTCAAACTTACCCAGATTTTCTCGGTCATGCAAAATATAACACTTGCTACCAAAAACTCGAAAGTATTTAACAGTAGGCTTTTTATCAAACCACATTTCATAAGCTGTTTTACCATTTGATTTTCTAGTGTAAACATGGTTAATTATATAACATGCAGTATTTAAGGCTTCGGCCCAAAGATTTTTAGGAAGCTTCATACTGTTTAACATAACATTTTCCATTTCTTGAAGCACTCTATTTTTTCTTTCAACTATACCATTTTATTATGGTGTTTTGGGCATAGAGAATTCATGTGATATTCCCTGATCACTGCAAAACTTCTCAAAACTACTATTCTCAAATTATGATTCATGATCGCTACAAATCTTATAGACTTGAGTCTCTTTTTCAGTTTGGATACATCTACGTACCCTTTTAACTTCATCCAGAGTTTCTGATTTGTCTCTTAAAAAGGTTACTCAAGTATATTTGGTCAAGTCATCAACGATTACCAAAATATACTTTTTGCCACCTCAACTCTCTGTTCTAGTTGGTCCAATAAGATCCATATGGAGGAGTTCGAGCGGTTTAAATGTGGCATTAGAGTCCACTTTTTTGTGAGAACTCCTAGTTTGCTTACCAATCTGGCATTCGCCACATATTTTATCTATTTTTTATATTTTGGGTAGGCCTCTTACTAACTCTCTTTTGCTCAATATATACAAGTTGATGTAGTGTACATGTCCAAGCTGTTTTTGTCATAACTCGGTCTCATTGGTATGGGCCATGTAACACGATAAATTAGATGAGCTAGAGTCACTTACAATATAATAGTTTTCAGAAGTTCTGCGACCGGTTAATATTACAAAACCATTTTTATTTAAAATTTCTCACCCAAGGTTAGAAAATATTATGCTATGATTTTTATCGCATATTTGAGAAATGCTTAATAAGTTGTGTTTTAAACCTTCTACATATAAAACATTCTTAAATAAATGGACGTTAGAAAGTTGAACCGTGTCTTGCCCAATAATCCTACAGTTGTTACCATCACCAAATGTGACTGAACTGTCAGTCATGTCTTTAAGATTTGTGAACAGCCCTTTGTCACCAGTCATGTGCCTGGAGCATCCACTGTCCAGGTACCACTTTGAAAGGCTTGATGATTTGAAAGCCGTGTGGGTAACCAAGAAAGTAACCTTAGGAACCCATTTCATTATAGTTTTGGGTTTAAGAGTATAGTTGGTCTTCTTTTGTTTGTAGTTGATATAAGACCGATCTTTAAAGTTAGATTTTAAGAGCTCCTTAAGTAAATCAACAATTTTCTCAGTTGAAGGATTATGATTCTGATTTTTTATAATTGATATGGTTGCTTTTAGTTTTAAATATTGAAAAGTTTTAGCATTTTTAGAATAATTTTGATTTGAAATTTTTCCTTTTGAGTTTGAAGACTCTCTTTTCACAAACTTAGGAGTATTCTTATGTTTGGGAGGAAAATTTTTATCGTTGCCCAAACCGGATTGGTCGCCACTTTTTCTGGATCCGGATAATAATTTTTCTAACTTAGGATCACCTTGGGCATACTTAAAACTCAAAAGAGAAGAGATTTCAAGTTTTAGTTTTTCATTTTCAGATTTTAGATTTTCAATGAGGGAGGTTTTAAAATCTAAATCGCATTTAGTTTTTTCAAAAGAATCTGTGGGATTTTTCTAAAACAAGGGTATCAAAATTTTCTTTAAGTTTTGAAAACTTTTCCTTCTAAAGTTTTAGTTTTACTGCAATTTTACAACTTTCCTTATATAGGGCATTATAAGCATCTTGAAGATCTTCTTTATTTTCATGATCACTATTCAGATTTTCTTCACTAGTTGAATCACCATGATCTGAAAAAGTAAACTTGGTTAAAGTCATAAGGGCTTTAACTTCATTGCCCAACTCGGTTTCAGAATCTTCTGATTCAGAAGAGGCTTCAGTGCCAGAAGATTCATCCCGAGTAACCAACATGCCTTTCTTTTTAGGTTTGTCCTTTTTAGGACACTTATTCGCTAAATGTCCATATTCATGGCAGTTGTAACATTGACTATCTTTTAAAGATTTTCAAGTTTTAGATTTGGATCTTTTCTTATCATTAGATTTCTGAAAATCAACCCTCTTTTTACTTTTAAAAATCTTATAAAACTTCTTAGCTAAAAGGGCCATTTCATCTTCAAAATTTTTTAAATCAGAATTACTATTTTCTTGAGAAATACATTTAGAAGATTTAAGGGCGATGGATTTACCTTTACGAGCTTTAAAGTTTAACTCATAGGTTTGTAAAGACCCAACCAATTCTTCTACCCTCATATTATCTATATCACGAAGTTCCTGGATCGTGGTCAACTTTATATGAGGTCTTGGTAATAAAATCTCAGAAAGTAAAGTTTAACCATTCAGGTAGTGAGTGTAGTATCTTTGTACAAACTTTACTTTCTGAGATTTTATTACCAAGACCCCACATAAAGTTGACAATGTCATTTAATCTAGCATAAAAGTCCATAAACGTTTCACTTTCCTTCATATGTATTTTCTCAAATTTGGTTGTGAGGATTTGGACTTTAGATTTCCTAACAATTGTTGTTCTCTTGTGTGTCATTTTTAAAATATCCTAGGCTTGTTTTGCAGTATCACAGGATATAATTCTTTTGAATTCATCCAGTGATATTGCGCAAGTTATGACATTTAAAGCCTTTGCATTGACACTACTCTCATTTTTCGGAAGTGTGGTCCAAGAAAAGTAAGGTGTGACTTTCATAGATTTGGATCCATCGATACCAGTTACTTCAGTGGTAGGAGGGGTCCATTCAGTCACTGTGGCTTGCCACATACTCTCATCCATGGATTTTAAGAAAATCCTTATTTTGGCTTTCCAATAGGCATAATTGGAGCCATCAAATGGTGGAGGCCTAGTGATTAAAAAACTATCAAAATTTGACATATCAAATAACTCAGATCGATTTGCTCAGGAAATAAATCTAAATAGAATAATTAAAAGCGAACTATTAGGCTCAAATACCACTTGAAAAGGTCAAGCTATATGTCCTAGAGGGGGGGAGGGGGGTGAATAGGACTATGACAAATTAAAAAATTAACAGCAAAATTTAAATAAATTAAATACAGATAGCAATAGACAATCTCACAATGCTGAATTTAAAGACAACATCAAATGAATAAGTATTGAGAGGTTGATATAGATGTTGTTCTAAGGACAACCTTACACCATAAAAACCAAGGGTTTATGGTAGGACAACCTTACTAGAATGGTTCGTGTCACACTCTAGACTTGGTAACCGGACTCATAAGGAACCCAATGGCCGGTTCTGGCCGCAACAGCCTCCGTAGTACCCCATTCCCGGTTCTTGAGGCAGGTTCCGATCTTGGGATCCTACATGGAGGATTTTCATAACAATATAATCATTTCCAATATGAGCATACCTAAGATCACAGCAAGTAAATCTAAGAATAACAAAGGCATACATTACAAAATCTACTATGAATTTGAACTTTTACAAGTTTCCATAAGGTCCAAAAGGATATACATAAGATAACAAAAGAAAGAAGGAAGATGATCTACAACACTGGGTCCTTGGCTCGCACACCTATCCAAGCTCTGCTAGTAAGACGCCAACTTAGGATCTTCTGCATGCATCAATCGTGCATAAGCTTATAAAAAGCTTAGAGGGCGGTGAAAGTATGTGACAATGGTGCTCAAAAGAAGATAGAGAATGCAGAAGGGAGTCACGATCAATACTAATACCACTAGCCTTATCAAGGCTATCATGAACACAAAAAGCTATACCAAGGTAGTATGATAATGTAGAAAGCCATATCAAGGCTATTTAGTGCAATGAGTAATGTAATGCAATGAGTACTGGGCACCATGCCAAGGCAATGCATTATGAGGCTTACACAACTGATCAAATACAATGCGAAGTAATGCCAGTGCACATATCCAATCCACATATCAAGTACATTTCCATCATGAGGAAATCACCGGGGTCCATTACACTACTGGATGACTATCGCTCTACAGACCTCACACAGTCAAACGAGAGTAAGAGACCTCACTACCCGCCTGTGGACAGTCAATCACCAGTAAGGCCTGAAGGTAGCGGACCCATTCACGAGCTAGTCAGACTCAGCCTAACAATGCCCTCTTACATCGGGTGAGTAAGGCTACACCCCTATACAACCGACTATACGATAGTGGGAGTCACGGCTTAATGGTATAAGGCCCTCGTGCGCTCATATATTCCACCCAGTCACAACATTGGAGTAAATCCTTGGTACCATGAAAGTTTTGAGAATTTCACCCATGGGCATCCCATGCACCTGGTATGCTCAAGTAACATTTCGGGTATCCAAACATGGCCATCCACGATGTATCTGTGGAGGCTACTGCCCTGATGAAGCAAGGGCGATAATGCTTATATGTTATGCAATGTCAGATGCATTAATCAAAAAATCAACCATGTATCAATCCCAAGCATCCAACGAGCTCAAGAGGGGATACTACGTCCCTTGGGAAAAGTATCATGTAATGCCCAATGACACAATATGACCACACACACATAGTCTCAACCAAGCATACAATGATATACATGGGCCATGAAGATGGGTCTAGACGCACTATGCGGTGATATACAAAGTAGTACACTCCTCCTATCCAAGAAGGGACCAAGACTAGGTATTTAGACAATATCTATAAGGAATCTCACCTAGGGTAACCTACGAGACTAAGTATACAAACTATGGGTCTAAGTGAGATAGAAATGAGCCTAGCAAGAGTCTAAGATGATCATCCAATCACTCTTAAATACAACCGGGCCTAGAGGGGTCCATAATGGGGACATTTAACCACCATTCCCCAAAAAGGCATATCAACCATGAATGATGTGGATAGAAGGCCCAAGGCCTACATTTAAGATAAAAATAAAGGTAACCGTAAACATATATATTCCTCATAATAGGCCATAAAAAGATAAAATATCACTTTTAACAACATGGGCCCCAAAAGGGAAATTAAGGGCTAAGGCTCAATTCCCAAAGGCCATAGAATCCATGCATTGAGTCAGATTTGGCGGACAGCCCAAGTATATAATATACGATTAAATAAGTTTAAGTTTAGATGAAACGGGCCCAACTACATCAGCCCAATATCTTAGCAATTTAAGTGGGCAACCAAGGGCCCAATACTATCATTGTCTTAGCCCATAAGTCTATCAAAATGGTGGAAGTTGGCCTAATATATGGTTGGGCCAAGCTGGGATGACCCTGCCCACTCTAGGCCCACGGGATGCCCAAAAAAATTTGATCTAAGATGAGGTCCTCATCTGATCACTAAAGGTGATCCAAAAGAATGCACTAATTAAACTCAAAGATTATAAGAAAATATAAGTATGTAACACGTACACAAGTTCTCAATATGGTGGGCCCCACAGCTAAATAAAGTTTTAACCATAAAATTTTATATTTAAGGCCCTTTGATAAACTTTTGGCCAGTTTAACTTCCTAGACCTGCTAAGGTCCAGAAATTAGTTAACTATGTGGAAATAATCTCATGAAAGCCAATTCGTTGGGAGACCCCACCAGATGGAGAGTGCGTATATATCATGAAAAGATCAAGTGGGTCTGTTACTGGATTGTGAGTCCAGCAGTAACCCAAGGCAGAGAGTACATCCATAATCGGGCGATCCATGGCTTGGATGGCCTGGACCAGACATGCGTTAAGGTAGGTTCCACA
Organism: Magnolia kwangsiensis; assembly: GCA_037074715.1. Lineage (NCBI taxonomy): Eukaryota > Viridiplantae > Streptophyta > Magnoliopsida > Magnoliales > Magnoliaceae > Magnolia > Magnolia kwangsiensis. Next base: position 84,517,044 of record CM073577.1, on the reverse strand, counting down.
TACATACACATTAAGCCCTAAACAAATGGCATAGGGTTTATGGTGGGCCTTTAGTCATCCATAGAGAAACCCATGAGCCTACCTTAGGATCACCCAGGAGGACGTTCAACCTCAACTGGCTTCCAAGAGGTAGCTCGCCACTACTCATATAATATAAGGTCTAAAGCCCACGCAATGCATGGCCTAATGGGCCATACACCAAGCCCAACTTATAGGCCAGATAGTGGACCCTCAAGTAAGGTTTGGGCCCAACCATAAAGGTCATAATTCCACATATTGTGGTGGGCTTCATGGGTAGACCAGTAATTCATTTACATGGGTAGCCCAGTAATTCATTTACATGGGCAAGTTTTACATTTAACACAAGTGAGTTGGGCCTCACTTTTGGCCCAAGTACAGGGTCAATTTACTAGGCAGCCAAGAGCCCAACTTCTTGCATATTATTGCCCTTAATCCCATCACAATAGATGGGAGAGTATAGCCCCAAGATCAATGGGTCTATCCAAATCACTACCAGAAAAGGGGCGGCCATGTATATAATATATTACATAATGGGCCCTAAGGAAATGGCCCAAAATAAAAGTCATCCAATTCATACATTATGGTGGACTTGAGGTTAGCCCATAAGTCCAAGAATACATATGGGTAAGGCTTATATTGAAAGTGTGGGCCTTTCCACATCAGCACAAAGACTTAGCAAGGCCCTCCACAATATACATATATATGGGCCTTGTAAGTCAGCCGACAATTTAGTATTTATGAGGGCATCAAGGCTAATAAATACACATGATTAGCTTGTAGATGGCCCATTGGGCCTGTAAAATAATAAGGTCAGTCCTTGCATAGTCTTGAACTCAAGGAATAGATTTTCAGCCCAAATGTCCCGTAAAACTATTAAAAATCTGGTTAAGGCTATCCCATATTATCACCTTAAAGATGGGCCTTGAGAGGCACTAATTACACCTAAAAATAAATGTCTAAGGAAGGAAAGTAAAGAGTGTGTGCAATACTCTCTCAAATCTGGTGTGTCATAATAGTTCATAAACAATCAACCATGTAGAAAATTTTGGGCCCCTTACTGAAATTCCAGCCCACCCATTTCCTAGGCCTGCTGGAGTCCAGCAATTTATTTAATTTAGATGGGTTACTAACCCATGGTAATCCATATATATCATAGTGGGCCCCACTAGATAAAAAGGGAGATATACGACACTTCAAGTGGGTCATGCTATTAGAATGCAGGCCCAGCAACCCAAGGTAGGGGCGTACCTGGGTATTTGGCCCAAAACAAATCCAAATTGCAGGCCACACAACCGTCGGTACAGAGGCCCAATGGCCCTAAATATTTACAAGGTGGTCCCTCCATAGGTGGGCCATAGCCCTACAAAATTTTAGAATGTTTGAACATTTATAAATATTTTAATTAATTTGAATAAAATAGTCTATCTAGAAAATTGGACTAACCTGAATGTCCCAGTGTGGTGGGCCGGTCTGGCCCTTACCACAATGTGCACAGGGATCATTAGCCCCAAGCATTTATAAGTGAGTCCTAACATGGGTGGAATACACCCTCAAAAATTTTTAAAATTTTTAGACGTGGATAAATATTTTAATTCATTTAAAGAAATCAGTTTGTTCTGAAAATCGGACTGATATGGACACCACATTATAGTGGGTCAGTCCAGCCACCACCATGGTGTGTACAGGTGTCCATTAGTTCCAAAACTTGGTAAGTAGGTCCTAAAATGGGTAAGACACCTCCTTGTAAAGTTTTAGAATTTTTAGACACTCAAAAGTATTTTAATAAATTTTGAAATTCCAACCTGTCCAGAGTGGAATGTTGCTAGAACAGTGCAGAAAATCCAGATTGTCCACCTCACTTGGACCACACCTTTGGGACCCCAATGAATGTCAGATTGGGCTGAAATTTGGTATGGTTGTAGGTGGGTCATGAGGCTACAAGAATCATATATTAGTTTATTTCATTATTCGCACTAAAGATCCAGAAATCAAGCCCCATGGTGACTTAAAAATCCGTCCAGGCAGATTTGGACAGCAGCATGTTGCTATCCAAATCAACCCAAAAGATAATTAAAAGGAAAATAAATCACCATTTCCTCAGGGTGGGGTCCACCTAAATGGGTCACACAACTCTCAAACCCAAGTCCCTTCCAAGATCAACCATAAAATCAAGCCCAAAGTTGTCCAAAACATGCCAATAATATGGGGCAACAAGGTGGGCCTGGATGTCTAACCACTTGGGCCTAGTTGCATGGCACATCAAATGGGCCACACATACATCAGATTCATTATAAAGACAGGAAAGGAAATATGGAGAAGAAAAAAAATCCAACCATGGGGTAGGGCCCTGCCAGTAATGGGCCCTCCAAAGAATGAATCATACCCATGCAACTACATTGATTACACATACAATATAAAATCACTACATACATGATCTATAATTGCTATGGATGGCTGGGATGCCATCCCAACATGATCCTTAAGGTCTAGATGACCTTGATATGGAGTGGATCATTAAATACATCATGATGAGGTCTATGGAGAATGGCCCCATCATGGATCATGACATGCATATAGGATGGGCCAAAGGGCCACATCCATGGGATCAAATGGGATCCCCACCATGGATTGGTGGGTCCCATGTGATCCATCCATGAAGAAATAATGATATTAAAGAAAGAAAAAAATTCAACAAAAGAATAGTCACCCACATCAAAGATGACCACCAAACTTTCACACTAAGGTCTTTTAGCACCAAGGGAGATGGATCAATGGTGAAGATGAGGTTACAAGGGTTAGATGGTGGGGGATTAAGGAGGAAGGTGGCTGGAAAGATGGAGGAAAATGGGCTGATGAAGTGGAGGAAAATTGCTAGAGAAGAAGAGAAGAGAGAGAGAAATGAGAGGGAAAGAGAGGGAAAAGCTTTTTAAGGGAAGTAATTATGACCTATGGTGATACAAACAATGTTTGCTAGGGTAGGTTAGGTGTGGGTGGTATGTAAGGTCTTGGTAGTGTGAGTTATGGAGATTTAGGTGGTGTGTGTAGTGTGTGTTGAAACTTGTGCCAAGAGTGATGGTGATCCACATGCATTCCACCTAAGTGGGCCACATGATCAATGGTCATATAATGAAATGTACACAACTTTTGATCCATAGGTCAGATGGACACACAAAACACGTCATTGGAACTGCAACGACGATGCGAACATGATGGCATAGGTATCAAGTCAATCCAAGTCGGGTCAACGTGATCAGACTCAAGGTTGACCGTGAACACAATCCAAGGGTCGCGGGTATCCGAGATTCGACCGGTAGGACCGCGGGACCAAAATAGACGGAATGCATACTCACACACACACATGCACACATGCGAACATGGGTTGGGTCTCACAGTTTGTGTATCAAAAACTCAAACTGATACAAAGGAATAAAGAAATAAATAGTAAGGAAAGAAATCTATGCTATTACAACATTCTCCACACTTGTATAAAAGAAATTACAACATTCTCCACAATGCAAAAAGGAAATTACAACCATCCACAAAAAGAAATAAACAATCAAACCACAAGACCAAAAATTATAGTGGTTCGCTTATGTGTACACCAGCTGTTTAGAAAAACAGCCACATAACTACTCCACTCCTAATATCCTCACACAGTGGATATTAGTGTTCACTATAAAAATAGGTTTTTCCAAGTTCATCTAAAACCCTCACAATTATGTCTTTTAAGTGGGCTTACACAATTCAAAAAACCCCACACTCTGAGTTTACTGGATCACCTCAGACAACCAAAACAAAGATTTTTCTGGCACAATCTCAAAAACCAAAATAGAAATTTACAATAATATAAAATACTTGGATATTCTCTTTTTGATGGTGCATGGAAGAACCAAATCGGAGTAGAAGTTCAACGTAGAAGTTTAATGTCCAAACTCACTTATGAATTGGTTATAGGTTCTAAATTGATTTTTAAATTAAATTAAGTTAGGCTAACTCTATTTGAATATGATTCCAAGAAAAAGGTAATTCTCAATCCCTTCTTCAAATATCAATGGAATATAGAATACCAAATCAAATATAATAAAGCTAAATGAAGAGAATATTAAATGAGCACAATATAGCTTAAAAAGATTACTAACTTATCTCTTAGAGTGGTGTATTGATTTATTTTAAATTCGATATAAAACTCTGAAATTCATGCTTAATTTATAAGTGAAGAAATCGCGTTCACGACTTGTCTTGAGGACACCACGAATGGTCGTAGGACCAAAAGATTTTTAAAATTTGGGCATGATAAGATAGAGTTGTTCCACGACTGATCGTAGGCCTTGCACGATCGGTCGAGGGACCTCCACGACTAGTCGTGACCTGCCTACAACTACTCATGTGGAACCTGATTTAGTTGCTGGACTTTGAGTCGAGGCTACAGGACTGGTCGAGAACGAGTTGATCACTATTTACACGATTGGTCGAGCAGTCTCCAAGACTGGTCGAGGCTTAAAAAAAATTCTGAAAATTTGAAACAGACTTAGGACTGGTCGAGGAATTTCTTGGATTAGTCAAGCCAGTGTTAGGACTTGTCAAACAAAGTCTAAAACTAGTCGAGAAACAGTCTATTCACTTATAAAATAATTTAATTAAATTATGTATTCAAAACGACCTATCCTATGGTCAATCTAGGGTCATTCATACCTTAAACATGATGTATGAACATTGAAACTTTTTTTCTTCGGTTGATAGTCATTATTTGAAGTTCATGAAGCGTGAGATCTTATCATAGAATGAAGCTTGAACTTGTGACTTGATGTTGTACTCGAACATGACCATGTAATCTTACATTTCTTGAAGTAAAGACCTTTGTTCTTGAGTGATGCAAAGTCTTCATTATGTAGAAGAGCTACACAAGACACAGATTCCAAGAGAGGTATTGGCACTACAAAATTTGATAATTATAAGAGCAAGAAACCATAATACTTACAGTCATTAGCCGTACCAAGGCTATGCGATGCAAGGCATGAATGCTAATGGCCATATCAATACAGAAACATGGCAACCAAAATGCTAAATGCTGCGGATGCAATGCAATATGTGGTGCGAATGAAATGACCAAGCTGGAGTGAAGTTAGGATGATAGTATGTAGTATCGCAGGCCATGAGGTCCATTATAAGGGACTTCTATCCAAACCAGTCCCATACCTAAATTTGAATAGCCAGACTCAACGTAATAGACTCCTGGTCTCAGGTTAGTCACGTACCCCAACCAAAATCCTTACCATTTCAAAGGCATACAACAATTAATTGTGCACCACCAACCTAAGTGGATAGTAAATGAATGAATGAATGAGTATGAAACTCCTACTCATTAAGTCCACATATCAGTACGGTTCCTGTCTGAGAAGCCACCGGGGTCTAGTACACTCCATACCAGATTGCCGCCCCATTGCGCGTAACATGACGAGTTAAAGAGACCTCATTATTCGCCTTTCAATATTAGGCTCGACTCGTCGATAGTGGACCCATTCTTCAAGCTGGTCAAACTTAGCCTAGCTTTGCCCCCTCCTCTTGAGCAAGTAAGGCCCCACCCCATTCCAACAGACCATGACACAGTGAGAGAGATGGCCTAACGGTATATGGCCCTATGCGCTCATGCATTCACTCAGCTTAGACGTTAGAGCAACCTCTGGAACCAAGAGGGTTTAGGAAATTTCACCCAGGGATATCTATAACACCCCATGTAGAACAGATTTTTGGTGTCCCATCCTACCAACCATGATATGCCTGTGGAGGCTATGACCCTAATGTTGCTAGGGCGTACAGTAGTTATATCATAAAATGTGAGATGCATCAATCATATCATCCAATCATGATCAAACTTACGCGTACCAAGCGCCCATGTGGGACAACTCCACCTATCAGGGAGTCCTATAATAATCTACCCAATGTCATGTGCTATGATCAATCACTCCTCATATTAAGCATACATATGATGTGCATGGGCATGGATCATAAAGCTATACCAAGCATGTTATAAGATGATGGTGTACTCTCCTCATATTAAGGATAGGCTTAGACAACATACACATAACAAGAATAGGCCTCAAAATGGGCCTAAGGAAAGGTCACAATGTGGACATCTAACCATCATTGCCCATCAGTACACATTTCTATGAGCCGCTCACATGGACCCAATACACAACACTATGAGCCACTCACAGGGCCTAATACACATCACTATGGGCTGCTACATGGCCCAATACACAACACTATGGGTGCTCATATGGGCCCAATACACAACACTATGGGCTGCCCACATGGGCCCAATACACATCTTTATGGGCCGCTCACATAGGCCCAATACACATCACTATAGGCCACATCACATGGGCCTAACACACACCACTATGGGCCGCTCACATGGGCCTAACATACATCACAATGGGCCTCATCACATAGGCCTAACACTCATTACTATGGGCCACATTACATGGGCCTAACACACACCACTATGGGCCGCTCACATGGGCCTAACATACATCACGATGGGCCTCATCACATGGGACTAACACTCATCACTATGGGCCACATCGCATGGGCCCAACACACACCACTATGGGCCATTCACACGGGCCTAACATACACCATTATGGGCCTCATCACATGGGCCTAACACTCATCACTATGGGCCACATCACATGGGCTTTATACAAGGGTCTCGTACATCAAGTGGGCTACACCAATGGGCCCCACCATCTACACCATTCATCTATTTCGAGATCTAAACCTAAAAATGAATCATATCAAAAGATCATCTGGACCATACCATAAATGGCAGTGGTGATAATGATTTTCACGGTTAAAAAAATTACATGTCCCACCATAAGGTTTATTCTCCATCCAATCTGATCATAATGTCACAAAGACCTAGATTTGAGAGGGTAAACAAATATCATATTGATCCAAAAGCCTCTGTGACCCTAAAAGGGTTTCAATGGTGGACGTTCAATCTCCACTATTTTTTTGGCAATGTGGTCCATTGATAAATAGATCTACCTCATTTTTCTCTCAAGCCTTAAGACAAGCTCGCCAAATTAATGGACGGTTTGGATATAACATAAATGTCAAGGTGGTCCCCACCCTCACACGTGAAGGGTGGGTCCCACAGAAATTACTGTCGTCAATCACTACAGTTGAATGCTGCTAGAAGATGCACCAGCCAATTCGATTCTATCAAGTGGGTCCCACCGTCCTTCCACTAGATGGTGTGGATGTAAAACACTTACATCAAGGTGGGTCTCACGTCCCGCTGATGGTGTGAATAAAACATACATCAAAGTGGGTCCCATTTATTAGGGACGGACGGTATGAATATACATCATATGGGCCCCATGTCCCAGCCCATGGACAGCATGGGAAAGACACATACATTAGGGAGTCCCACATGGATGGGGTCCACATCCCAACAAGTGGACGAATTGTGGGGATGGAACCCATATGCCAGGGTGGCCCCACATAACTGAATGACGTGGATGAAACAATACATCATGGTGGTGTCCACCGTCCAGCCATCTGGATGGTGGAATAAAACACATACATCACGGTATGCACCACCGTCTAGTCATTTGGACGGTGGATGCAAAACAGATGGACGACATTGATAAACACATGCATGTGGAGTCCACACATGCGTGGGTGCCACAGCTGCTCTGCAGCATGGATGAATCACATATATAATGTGTGGGATCCACACAGGACCTGTTGCCGTAATGTAGCAAGTGAGACGCACCATCCAATCCATTTCTCATAAAGTGGGTCCCACGTGGGGCCCACCATATCATGCATATTTGTTATATATACATCATGTATATTGTACTATATATTATTATTATTATTATTATATTTTTTAAGGAACTCTAGCATCCAGGCCCTAGACGTTGGATGGTCAATGTGAATAAGACCCACACATCAGGTGGTCCCTACATGCATGGACAGTGTGGATCACATCATGTGCAACATGGTGCAATTAGCATCGTCCATACATTGTCCATGTAAATCAGCACTTGCCAGACATTGTCCAGCACCGTCCATATACTTTAGGCGGTGTGAATATGAAACATACATCGAGGTGGGGTCCACAACACCATCTAAAGGTGGTCCAGCACCATCCAAACACTCTGGATAGTTTGGATGAAATAAATGCATCACGATGTGGCCCTACTACACTGTCCAAGCTGGTCCAGTAGATGGATGGCTGGATGCACACATAAATCAAGTGGGCTTCACCGTCCTAGCTGGATGACTGGATACACACATAAATTAGGTCAGCAACACAGTCATCACAAAGAGAGAGAGAGAGAGAGAGAGAGAGAGAGAGAGAGAGATGAGAGGTTGGAGAAGCAGAGGGGCCCTGCTACTATGGGCCCCTCTTTGATACAAATCATACATCAAGATGGGTCCCACCAATTTGGGCCCTTAAATTATAAAAAGGTAAATACAAGATCACCCACTATTGATCTTGTTTCCAAAAGTGCACCTAACTGGTGCCCTAGTTTGTCAATTACGGTGTAAGTTGAGTCAGTCGGACAACAGCACCTAACAGGAAGCTCAAGTCAAGTGTCTACCTCAACTGGATGTATGGAAGCTGGCCATAGGTAAATCATAGCCTCACATCCCATGTCAAAAAACACCAGGTGATTAAAACCCTTAAAAATAAGTAAAACATCTTAGGGTTTTAGGTTAAGAAAAATTTTTACCAAACAAGAAAATCCTTAAGTTTTTCTTACCCTGTCGATTATATCGATTTCCTTTTCGATATGATCAACCTGCTCTATCGATGTCCTCGGTATATCAATCGATACAATCGAGTGAGGACATAAAACGTTCAACAATCAAAACATTCATCTGGACGATTTATCGATATATCAACAATTCAGTCGATATCATCGATATTCGAATATCGATCCTATTGAAAGAGGATCGATAATATCAACAGACAGTTTTTTGGTGCCCCTATTTTTCTAAAGAAAACTTCTATGTGCTTCGATATATCGTTGACTGTCCGATTCAATCTGAACTCAAATACTGATCATATCAGAAGTTAGTCGATCATATCGATAGTGGGCGCATGTTTCTTCCAGCATTAATTTCAAGTTATTTTTAATGTTAATCGGGGGGCCGGTCGATAAATCGATATTCATATCTCGATCATATTGAGATCTGGTCGATTGGATCAAGAACGGACATAAATCGTCCAGCAAGATTATAGGTAAATCTATACGATTTATCAATCCTATTGACACGGTCTCCGATATCATCGATATACAAATTTCGATGACATTGACTGTTCCCCGATCATATCTGTAGAACCTGAAATTCTTCAAGGCTTCTCTCTCTTATTTTCACCTGTCGATAGATTGATCCATCTCTCGATGGAATCAGAGTTCAAAATTCGATAACATCGATGTGTGTATCGATCCCATCGACCAGTTGGTGAAAGGTTTTCAAAAGCGAAATGACATTTGAGTTTGTATCATCGAGAGGTCAATCGATACAATCGAGAGTATACGCTCGATCATATCGACCCTTTCTCGATGATATCGAACTCTGTCATAAATGTGACCATTTTATATCCGTTGGAACCTTTTACCTATATATAGAGAGGTTAGTCTTTATTGCTGGTAGAGAAAGAAGAGAGTGCTTCTAAGTGTTTTAAACTTCATATCATTTATCTTAAGCCCTTTCTCTCAGGGAGTTCATCCTCCAATCCACCCTCATCACTGATATTCAGTAGAGTGGATTGGGGAATGAACTTCTGCATTCAAGGATCCTTCAGCTACTACCTTAATGGCAAATCATTAAGCTGGGATGCCTTGAATGCATAGATGATTGGAACCACTCTATCTTCCTTATAGAAAAATATTTAGAGAGTGGAATTCCATCATAACCTTGACCCAACCTAAAGCCTAACATATGTACATGTTTGTGTTGCGGATCAAGGGAGCTGAAGACTCTTCATCAACAAGAAGGAGATCTTCATCACTACGCTAAAAGGGACTCATCAACTTATTTGTAAGTACTTAGAGTCCAAAGGATATTTATGATCATTCCTTTTTAGAATTGGGTCATAGGTGTTGCTCACGATTTGAAGTCCTCAAAGGAGGCCTCCGACGGGAGTGTACGTGCTGAGTGCATTGTGTGGACCCTTGCTCTATGGAGAGCATAAACATCTGGGTGCATTATGTATACCCTTGCTCTGTGTGGGCATAAACGTCTGAGTGTGTTGTGTGGACCCTTGCTCTGTGTGGGCATAAACATCTGGTTAGGAGTGCGCCAACAAAACTCCAGGGTTTGAGGTGAACCGAGTAGAAACCTCTGTAAAGGTTGAAGGTGAACCTGATTTAAAATCTTAGGTTTGAGGTGAACCATGGGAAACCTCCTTAGTGAAATTCGGTCACTCAAGGAATGAGTGTGGAAGCCGGTGGTGGAGTAGACAAGTAGTCGAACCACTATAAAATGACTGTGTTTGAGATTGGTATTATTTTTCATTTATGTGATTTTCTTACATGCCTTTATATCTATTCATCTGAATTCACATCTTATACACACACACAGTCATATCCATCACAATCTTATCTATAAATTGCTTGTCTTTTAATAGTTTATGATTGAATCCTCTACTAGGCTTGGAAGCCAGTAGAGTTAATTTTGAGTAATCCTAATCTGAACTCTGTGATAGGATTAGTGTTATAAGGATTTTTAAATAATTCATAAAAACTTTAAAAAGTCCTATTCACCCCCCTCTATGACATATTGGCATATTCTTACTTCAACTCAAGCGGTCTCCACCGCTATTTCAGTTTCGAACAGAAACAAATGCGTTTGATTTGGGAAGTTATCTTATTTAAACATAACAGAAAGAATATTTGAAACAATCATCATATCTCATTGATACATAGTTCATTTACATCCTCATAATATCCCTTGATTCTAAAATAGATCATTTGGAAAAATTAAATCATTATAAGTGAAGCTTTATGTATCAAATCTGGAATTCGGCAGCTTTTCAGCAACTACTTTGATCATGTAAGACTCGTATCTTAGTCCGTACTGTTCCGTAGACTTCCGCGGTCTTACCGGTCAAATTTCGACAACCTTCGACCCTTAACCGATATCGACGCGCGACTCTGATTCATATGCCGACAACCCGAGTCAACTTAACTCAAGACCAATAGCATAGCGACCGCGCCGTCATTGCGGTTCCGATGCCGCAACTCGCACGCCGAGGCGATACCCTGGTCAAGAGTTGTAGACCGACGTTCGGTGCGAGGAAACGTCACGCGTTGTGAAACCCAAGGGAATCTCTACGATGTGTCACATCAATCACATCAATCCCATCAATCAATCAATCCATCAATCCATCACATGTCAAGTACATGTCAAGTACACATCACTTTCACCCCTTTTCCCAAGCAACCACAAAAGTCTTCCAAACTCATACCTCTCTTACACAAAAAGCCACAAAAGTCAAGCTTTTCTTACACCTCCCATACCTCTCTTACACAAAAGGCCACAAAAGTCAAGACTTTCTTACACAACCATCACTCACCACATCCATCCATCACTCTCTCTCTCTCTCTCCCTTTACAACTCTCTCTCTTTCTCTCTTTCTCATTTCAAATTTTCAAGCAACAAAAAAAATTCCCATGCTCCATACGTATGGAATTTTCCAAGTATCCCTAAGCTCCAAGTGGCCCACTTTCCTACCCCATCATCTCTCATCTCAACCTTCCATTCTCCATCTCCTCCATTGAAGTTGAAGCTAAGGTGCCAAGCAACCCCTAGGAGCAAGAAGATCGGACGGTGGGTGCCTCTTTAGGGTAGTTTCTTTCTTATTTTTATGATGGGCCAAGTGAGACCCACTGATCAATGGTGTGGATCTCGCTTGGGACCCTAAGTTAAGGCCGATGGCCCACTTGGATCATCATGATCATTCCATGATGGGGCCATTCTCCATGGACCCCATCATGATGTTTATTTCATTGCAAAAGATCATCTAGACCGTCCATTTTGGTGGAGAGAGGATCTCCACCGTTGATTCTCGATCTTGGTGGTCCCATGTGTTGAGAGACCCTTTTGATTGTATGATTTGCTTTTAAGGGAGGGCCCATAATGTCGGGGTCCCTCCATCACAAGCGTGTCCCACTCTCCATGTCTCTCTCCCTTTTTATTTCTTTTTTATTTTATTTTATTCTATTTTACGTAATAGGTTTGTGTGGCCCACTTGAATGGACCTCACCTTGAGGTATTGTGTCCAAGTGTCCTTCAAGTGGGGCCCACCTTAAATGTTGTAACTATATCATCCAACAGTGGTGGCCCACCTAATCAGGACCCACCACAAATGCCTTTTCTTTTTTTTTCTTTTCTATTTTTTAAAAGACCTACCCGTCCAGCATCTGGGACGCTGGACGTTCCTGTGTAATAAAAAAAAAAAAGGGGGGCTTTTGGGGTGAGCCCCCTGCTTAGGCCCTGCCCTGATGAATGTATTCAATCCACGTCGCCTATTCCGTTTTCAAGGCCATTTTAGGCGTTGAGCCAAATAATGAGGTAAATCCGATGATCAGGCGGGCCATACTTTTCAAAACGATAGCTTTCACCGTTTATATAACATTTAAAATTTTTCTTCAGGCCAAAAATATGCAACATTGGACTCATTGGACTTGTTATAGCCAGTAGAAACTAATGGACGGGGTGGATCTGCTAGATGTGGGCCCCAAATATGAAAAACCTCATAATAAGGGTTTTAATAATTTTTTTTAAAATATTGAAAGAGGCAGAGCCTCTGACGTACTGTAACAGGTCGCTGCCTTGTGCAGCGACCGGGCGATGGGCGAGCGACCGACCCACGGCCTCCAGCCATGGGCCCCACCTGATGATTATATGCGATCCAATCCGTCCATGAGGCGGGTCCCCTCCTCAAGTGGGCCCCCTCCAAGTTTCAACCATTTCCAAAGCTTAGGTGGCCCACAACGAAGGAAATAGTGGAGATCTAGTGGCTGCCCTAGAAATACTTTTTGGGCCCACAGAAGTGTTGGATCAAGCTGAAATTTATGTTTTTCCTTCATCCAGGCCCGAGGGACCTTATGAACGGATTGGATGGCATCTAAGCATTTTAATGAGCCCCACATAGGACCCACAATGATGTATGTGTTTTAAGATCACCGTCTACCCACCACGGTGGCACCCACCTTACGTATGTGTTGCCTCCACCATCCAGCGGACAGTGGGGCCCTTTTGATGTATGTGATCTATCCGCACTGTCCACTAGACAGTGGGACTCGCCATGATGCATGTGATGCATCCAGAGCGTCCATCCACTTGGTAAAATCATTTTAGGTGAGTGATAATTGGGTGGACCACCTATGTTGGGAATGGCCCATTTAATCCATTTAAAGGCCTATGGGTTAGACCCATTTAATTTGTTTAAGGCCTAGGGGTTTAGGCCCATCTGAATTATACAAGGCCTATGGGTTTAGGCCCATCTGATTTATACAAGGCCTATGGGTTTAGGCCCATCTGATTTATACAAGGCCTATGGGTTTAGGCCCATCTGATTTATACAAGGCCTATGGGTTTAGGACCATCTGATTTATACAAGGCCTATGGGTTTAGGCCCATCTAGTTTATACAAGGCCTACGGGTTTAGGCCCATTTGATGTACCATAAGGCCTAGGGGTTTAGGCCCATTGAACTCATATAATGCCTATGGGTTGAGGTCCATTTGACGTACATGTGGGGGGGCCCAATTGGTGTGGCCCATTTAATACATATTAGACTTATGTGACTAGGTCCAATTGATGCAATCCAAGGCCCACGGGTTATGACCCATTGCAATATACCAAGGCCCATTGGTGTGGCCCATTTATGTGGCCGTTTGACAAATACAAGGCCCATATATCATGGCCTATTAGATGTACTTAAGGTCCAATGGGATGTACCTAAGGTCCATTGCAATGTGTGATCCCAATACAGACTATGTAGCAATGTTTACGGTGATCGTGCCTTGGAGGTAATGTTGGTTTGACGTCCACATTGTGAGTGTAATGTTGGTTAGATGTCCACATTACGACCCTCCTTAGGGCCCATTACTGGGCCGTACTTACTGTGTATAGGTCGTCTAGGCTCATCCGCGTTGTAAGAATGGTTCATCACTCATTTACATGTTTAGTATAGTTTCATGACTCATGATCATACGCATCATATGTATGCTTGATATGAGGATTGACTGATCATAGCATATGCCTTCGGGCAGGTTGTTTACGGGCTCCTGGATAGGCGGTATTGCCCTACATGAGCGCACGATATGCGCAGGATTAGTTGCATGACTGGATGGCGTGAATCATGCATTTTGCATTTGTGTGACATGGTTATTGTATGCCCTAGCGACATCAGGGTCGTAACTTCCACAGATGTATCGTGGTTGGTAGGATTAGATATCGAAAATCTTGTTCTACATGGGGTGCTATAGGCATCCCTGGGTGAAAGTCCCTAAACCCTTATGGTACCAAGAGGTTGCTCCAACGTCTAGACCGAGTGGGTAGATGAGCGTTGAGTGCCGATTACCAGACGGTTATGCTCTCCACTGTGTCGTGGTCGGTTGGAACGGGGTGCGGCCTTACCCGCCCGAGAGTAGGAGGCAATACTAGGCTGAGTTTGACCAGCTCGAGGAATGGGTCCGCTATCGATGAGTCGCGCCCGATATTGGCAGACGGATAGTGAGGTCTCTTTCACTTACCTCATTGAGCCCGATGTGGCGGCAATCTGGTTTAGAGTGTACTAGACCCCGGTGATATCTCATATTTTGAGCTGTATTGATGTGTGCACATAGATGAGGATCTGTATGCTTGAGTTGCATTGCACATTGCATGGCCTTGGGATGGCCGATACCATTCTGTCTTGCATCGCATAAGCCTTGCTATGGCTCATGATATTATGGATCCTTCTACATATTCCGCATTACTCTGACATTGTATGTTCACATTACTACCTTGCTCACACACTTTCACCACCCTCTAAGCTTTCTATAAGCTTATGCACGACTGTTGCTTGCAGGTGACGTTGGTTCGCAGCAGCGCTGAGACAGGAGCACGTTGCTGATCATTTTGAAGTTTTTATTCCTTACCATTGTATTTCCCTTTATGCTCATTGTACTTGTAAAGTTTTTTATCATAGTGGAAATGTAATGGAGTTCTTGGTTGTTATTTGTGGGTTATGCCTTTGGTTATGCTTATTACGAATTAAACTAACGTTGAAAATCCTCCTCGTAGCATCTCAGGATCGGAACCTGGTGAATGGGAGCTAGGAGCTGAGAATGGGGTTCTACGGAGGCTGTCGGCACCTGATTCGGCGATCGGGAATTTTATGAGCCCGGTTTCCGAGTTTGGGGCGTGACAGATCATCTCCTAGGACTTAGGAGGAATGTTGATTTGATCAACTTGGCTTCACTTTTGAGCTCATCCTTTAGCAGAGGAGAGGTTCGAAGTGATGAAGATTGAACTTGAATGCTTTCAGGAGATCCGACAGCATTCCGTCCTCCATTCAAGACAAATCATCTAGTGTTTTTGCATACACGCTCAACCTGCAGACTAGTTGCACGACCCCGCGTAATGGAGCAATGAGCAACGCGTCCCCGCACAACGATGATTTGTATTACGCATCCCCGCACAACGGGGACTTATATTGCATGTCCCTATGCAAAGGAAAAGTGAATACGCACAATGGAGACTTCGCTCCTCACCTTTTGATGCTCTGCTCTTCTAGAAATCTTCGATCGATCCAAATGAAGGGAGTAAGGGGTTATTTATAAGACCCCCACATGTGCCGCCCCTCGATCTTCATGCCATGACCCACCTTCGCATCTGATCTGGACCGTTCATTTTTAACCATCTGCCCTTGATTGTGCATCCACGCGATATAGGAATTCATTGCGCCTACCTGCGTAATGCAAAATCTCATTGCACATATACGCGCAATGCATAATCTCGTCTTGCCATCTCCGCGTAATCAAGATTATCTTCACGTCCTCGCGTAATATGGAATTCATCAGTTCTTTTTCTTGAACTTGTTGTGTGACACTGCGCAATAAATGTTTGTTGCGCGTCCACGCACAACACATAGTTGTTGCACACCCACGCGTAACTAACATCTTTCTTCCCCATTCTTCTCTTTATATCTGATGATAATTTTTATGCTCCAACAGATGCCCCCTTGATCCGTTCTTTGTTCTCTTGAATCAAAGAATCAGGATCAATCTTCACCAGTTTATATTTTTCCAATCATTGTCGTGCGTGACCACGTGCAACAGGACATCTTGCTCGACCACGCGCAACACAAGCCCGAGTAGAGTACTCGCCCCTTTTTCCCTATAAATACTCACAACTGCCCCATTTATCTACTTCCATCTACTGCAGCGGAGCTCTTATGATTTTTTCCTTCGAGTAATTTCTTACGCGACCACGCGCAACGCGTAGGGTGAAAATCCCTTATGCGTCCTCACACAACTAATTCTTTATGTAAACAGTTAACTCGGTTTCGTATACACGCCCAATGAACACTTGGTTTAATCATGGTTACTCAGTTGCGCGTACACGCGCAACAACCTTCTATTACGCAATACGTGCAACTAGTACTTGTCTCTTTCCAGACTCGACTTTGTTCACCCTATACTAACTTTCCCCACTTCTTACTTCTTCAGGTTCTACTCCTCTCTAATCATGGCTCGTACTAAAAGAACCTTCATCGCTGTCGATTCTCCCACCGATCAGCCTTCTCATCAAAACCTCCTAAATATTGATCCTTTTGTCACGCCCCAAGCCACGGAATCGCTATCATCCCCTGCTTAACCCTTACGCAAACATTTTAAGACAACTGTCAAGCGCCCTGCCTATATAAAAGAGCCGATGTTGCTGACATTCGATTTCTCCCCCCGCATTGAGGCTTTACGATCTCCTATTCAAAGGGCCATCATCATGGGCCGTCAACGCACGATCGAGATTATGACTGGGATAAATGGCTAAAAATGATGGCACATTACCAGATGAGTAGCTAAAGACCACCTGTCAGAGAAGATACTCCTCCTCCTTCCAAAATGAAGAAAGTCCATAGAAACAAAGTGAAGGAGTTTCAGGAGAAAATTAAAGAACAGAACAGGAAGAAGCTCAATAATTCCTGGGAATTAGACCGTTCAGTCCAAAGTACCATAGAATTTGACAACCCTTACAGATGAGGCACTGTCTCAATCCCCATCAAGATCCACCATCATCATTCTATGTTAATCTGTGAGCCTAGGGACATCTTAACCTCAGAGAGACTATCTTACTCAGAATCTTGGTTGTTTAAAGAACCGAAAATACTGGAAGGCATCCTGTGACCACCAAAACTAAGGCAGTAGATTGGCAGCATGCTTCCCATGATCTTCCTCGTGCCTTCTTATGACCTCCACAGCTTATACCCTACTTGCTTTTACGAGACGTTTCAACAGCGTTTCAGCTATTGTCGACTTATCTGGCTCCCAGAGGAATTCAGAACGAGAGGCTCTCTGACTCCTTAAAATTACTATTCAGAGTGGGCTGCTACAGTCATGAAAAAACACGCGGACACTTTGTTGAAGATTGATGTTTTCACCGCAATTGAAGCAACATCGCAACCTTTCTACAGGGAACCTTCTATTTTGAAGGCTTTCCTTAACTACCGGTGTCCTTCCACCAACTCTTTTCATTATCCCGAAGGTGAAATGAGCATCACTCTTTGGGACATTCACAGAATCACCGGTTTACCAATAATAGGGAAATTTTTTGATGAATTTATCCCTACTAATGAGGAATTTGCCTTCATCTCTTCACCTGACTGTATACCTTCTATTTCGGAATCGACTACGAAACTTTTCAAGGAAATGTCTAAATTCCTGAAAATCCACAAAATTCATCCCATGCAATGGCTAGCCCATTTCAGCCGAGGTCTCAAGTAATTATCTTTCTTCTTTTAACCTCCTCTTCACACTGCGGTTTGCAATATATATAATCTCTATTTCACCTACTCAATTTTCAGATTTGAGGGAAATCGTTCACAGGAACTTGAACGCCTTCCAAAAGGTATCAAAGGTCGTGCCAAATATTCTGTCTATGGCGAACTCACAGCACTTATTTGCTAAGCATAGTAGTTCTCCCAAGTTCGAAGTTAGCAGATGCCATTTGCCCATCATTATTTGTGATAGCAGGTGTCATGGCTGAGGGAGTCAGGTATTCTCTTGCAACTCCCATCCTCTGTTCGATTTATAGAGGCTTTAGAGAAATTGCTTCCCATGTGAAGAGCCCTTCCGTTGGTTTCACCTCAACCTTCATGCCATGGCATTATTTCTTTAGTTGGCTCGGCGTTTACTTCCCATGGACTTTCGACATGCCAGAAAAGGCTTATGTTCATCCTTCGAAACTTTCCCTCTGTTTCTTCCAAAAGAGATATATGGCGAAGAGATCTTACGATTAGGCAAAAGATGCTATTTCCTCGGACGACAAGATAAATTACTTTCATTTTAGCCTACCATGTTATATTAATGACACAGAGAGGACAAACACATCTCCACTTACTGTAGCAGAAAGGGGATTCTTTATATCTATCAAATCGTGCAGCCTCACATCTAGGGGAAGGGACAAAATTCTAGTCAGAACCGTATCATTCGAGCCATTTTGCCTGTCAATTTAGTTTTGATCATGTAGTGCCGGAAGACTGTGGGCTAGTTACCAGCAGAATGCGAAGTTATGACACCGGTCCATTTAATTAGGCAATGGTTTGGAAGCAACTGTTATGCCGAGAGAATTCTTCCTTTATTATTCCAGGCTGTGATCATACTCCCAGAGCATCATACAATCACATGAGGTGGTGGGTACACTAATCCTACTTGGCTAGAAAAAGCCTACCGGTGGATAAACTTGTGTGGCTTCCTCCTCTCGAGCTTAAGGGTTATGTCATCGAATCAGGAGTCAGTTTCATTTTGAAAACTAGTCATGCCCCCTCTACTGGTCATCGGTGTGTCAAGATATCTGTAGACAAACCCATTCGCGAGATAAAAGTTGATAATACCTTGGAAGGTTGGGTAGCGTATGGTGAGACTCGTGAATTTGAACCAGTTTCTCTCCATCAAAGAGGAAGGATTACAACAGACATTCCCCTTCAACCAGAGGATACTACTAATCCTCTAGATCAACCGTCTCCACCTACTCATTTCAAGCAACAGCTGACCTCTTTTCCTACTTCTAGGATTGCTCAATCTCTACAGTAGCCAATTTCTTCCCCTATTTTTAAGACCGTTCAACATCGGTAGCAACGAAATTCTTCTCCTATTACCAGATCTTGAGCACGTGCCTAAGCTTCCCCCAAGGAAAGGACTACTGGTATTGCCTCTCCGGCGGTGACTACCACAATTACTCAACTAGAGAGCCAGTAACCTCCTTCAAAAGGAAAACAAATCATTGTTGAAGAATCGATCAAAGAAGATTTGAGTAGTGAAAGCTCAACTTCTTCATCTAGTGATACTGTCTCCGATGAAGATGACATGGAGGGAGAAAGCCAAGATAGTGACTATGAAGAGGGGGAAGTTAACATTAGCAGTGGAGACGAGATAGCTGCAGAAGATATTCCGGCGGATGAGGGAGACATCCTCCCCTCTTCTGAGGCTATTCCTTCAAAAGTTTTATCTGCCGTAGGGGAAAGGGAAGAAGAATCCCTAGTCTATAGAGAATACAGATATTTGCCTCGTAAGAAAATTTTGTTGTTGTTGTTTGCTCCTTTTCTTTTCCCACTTCTTCTCTTACACATTCTACTTCAGGTGATCAAGCTTCCCCTTTGGATTTACCTCCTATTGTACTAACAGCCTCATCGAGATTTTCAATGCCTCCGAAGACAGCAGCGCGTAAGATTCCTTTTCCAGCAGAGTCAACTATTTTGCCCACTCATAATATTATCGTTTCGAGTACTGAACGTAAAATGGCTTCTCCGGCAAAGCTGACTGATTTGCCAACTCCCACCATCGTTGCTTCAAGTACTGAAAATAGGGTCCCATCTCTTGCAGAGATGGTGGAACCTACTCCTTCTCTTGCCAGGGAGACACAACTGCTCACCGTTTTGGTGCCAGCGAGAGGTGGTTCCTTTTCCTTGTTCATACTTTTCATGTTACCTGTCCATAAAACTTTTATTATAACTTTATATTTCTTATTTCTTAACAGGGGATTTACCTCAAAATGGCGCAGCGAGTTCTGGCTCTATTGGTACTTCATTGAATGCACTGTCGTTTGAGAAGGTTTCCGCACACAGATTAGCCCTAATCAAGAATTTCATACTGGCTGTTGTCGAAATCTTCAAAGACCCTGATCAATGGTCTGATTTAGCTGTCGTTTTAACTGTTCTGGATGGTGCTACTCAGATGACTAACGTTGATTTTCATCTATGCGTAATGCTCTCTTAAGATTTCATAATTCGATAATTGCCTTTCCTCAGCTGAAACTGTGATTGTTCCTCCTGAAATCTTAGAGTACAGGAAACAGCTTGCGTATTCTAAGGAGAAAGTTTCTCAAATCTCTTCCATTATCTCTCGCCATGATTAAGAACAATCATCTTTGCAAGAATAATTGAAGACTTTTGTTGACGAGAAGAAATCTATCGAGGTTCATATTGCCCTTCTGAAGCAAGAAATTACTCAGTTAGAGCAACAAAGTTCAAAAGCAAGTTTAAACATTGAAAGAGTCCAAGAAAAGATAGAGTGTAGCTGTCATTCTGTGAATTCTGAAAGATCCTAATTGGCAAAAAATAAAGAATTGATTGCTTCTTTAGAGGAAAAACTAGCCAATACCCCAGATCCTACTAGAATTATTTCAAATGCCAGACTGGAGCATGCTGCAGCTCAAGTTTATTTCCAAGAAAATTTACAAAAATATTTAGCAACATTAGGTATCATAGGAGAGCTTTGAAATGTATAATTTTGATGTATTTTGCTACTATACATGCTTTCACAATTACAAGTTGTATTAGTGACTTGTGATATTTCAAATGACATTTTAATTGACGTATTATGGTGCAGTAGACTTTTTTTTATCATACTGTATCTTTTTATACACATATATATGTGTTGTTAGTAAGGGCCTCCTAAATGATCTTCGTCTTAATTGGTGGTACTATATTTCAGTTTAGTTAGTCACACACAGTTTAAGCTCTTGAGTAGTGGAGCACACACAGTTTAAACTCTTGAGTAGTGGAGCTGGGTCTCACGTGATGGCCTCTGTAACTCTTAGGAGTTCGCTGGACTTCTCACTGCCTAGAGAGTTCACAAACCACGATCCATCAGAGGGGCCAAGTGAAGTTACCAAGGCGGTGAACTCGGTTGGTTTTTCGTACAGGGTTTGCCGTGGTAACTCTTTAGAGTTCACAGAGCTCACAAGGCTACCTTTGGAGTACCAAACCTAGGGCCGCCAGTCCATCAATGAGTAGGTTTAAGCCCTTCCTCATGAGTTAGTACTGGAACCAAACCATAGATCTGGAGGGGCTTATGTATGGTTGGCCTGTCTAAAGAACGCACTGCGACCCTTATTTTCTTCGTCACAAGGTCGAGCCCATTCATGGGAGGGCACTTTCCTCCATTCCTCGTGACGCTGCCGGAAAGCTGTACAGACGGCATGGGGGTTACGCATGACTGGCCGTTAAGGACTTTTAGTCACTGGCTCCGTCAGCTGCCTGCATGGGTATGCATACGATGGCCTTCACGGGCTTTTTAGGGCCACTGACTTCTCGCTGTTGTCCGAATGACGATCTTGATAGGTCTTATGCATGGCCGACCCTCCTAAAGCTTGATCCTTTTAGGGTTTGGTCCTTTTGAGCTTGATCCTTTTTAGAGCTCCTGGCTCTTTTAGAGCTTGATCCTTTTTAGAGCTCTTGGCTCTTTTAGAGCTTGATCCTTTTAGGATTTGGCCCTTTTTTAGGATTTGGACCCTTTTAAGGATTTGACTAGATTTCCTTAAGATGTCTTGATAGATAATAGTAGATGTGATCATTGTCGTCACGAGAATAATAGCCATTGTGAGAATAATAGCCATCTCTGACTGGAATTGATACGTCATCACCCTTGCTAATATCTTCAAGAATATCCATCCGTGCTATTAACAATGTATCAACTTGGTGATGATATCAATTTCGACAGAGTCTTGCAAAGTTCACTTGATGATGATGATTTTTCTTTTCCTTGCAATGCTCATGGAATATAGTCTTGATATGCTCATAAATTTCTCTTTTTTCTTATTCATTTGATGATACATAGACATGATCTTGTCCAATCTTGCCCCCTTTTGATGCAAAATCATTATGCCGATAATATTCTGGATTAAAATCAATTGTGTTGCTAGGGACGATATCTTTTGATGAAGCGAGCATTGACCGGTACACTGATACCTTGTCCATCTTGGTTTACTACTCTGTATGCTCCATTGAAGTATACTTCCCGTATTATATATGGCCCATCCCATTTGGGCTCGAATTTACCCCCTGTTCCACGGGTGATTACTATTGGTCTTTTCAACATAAGCACCATGTCCCCCTTTTTGAAAGAGCGGTATTTAACCCGTTTATCAAAAGCGGCTGATATCCTTGCCTGATATGATTGCAACCACTGCTGTGCGGCTAGGTTTTCTCATCGAGCAAAACTAATTCTTTCAACCTTATCTTAGCATTCTCATCCTCCGTTATAGACTGATGCACTGCCACCCTGAGCGATACTACTTGCATTTCAATCGGGATGACTGCCTCAATGCCATAGACTAGTGAATACGGTGTGGCTCTTGTTGCTGTGCGATGAGTAGTTCTGTATGCCCATAATGCTTCTTGCAATTTGTCGTCCTAATCATGTTTGTTCCCTGTCACTGTCTTTTTTAGTATTTTAACTATTGTTTTTTATTAAACGCCTCTGCTAGTCCGTTGGCCGGTGGATAGTAAGGAGTTGAAAACGAATACCGAATGCTGAATTTTTGACATAACTTTTCCATGCCTCTATTTTTGAAGGGAGTGCCATTATCTGTAACTATTTTCTTTGGAATACCATGTCGGTATATTATGGCATGGTGGATGAAATTTACCACATCCTTTTCCTTAACATTACGCAAAGCAACTGCTTCAGTCCATTTGGAGAAATAATCGATTGTTGCCAGAATATACTGCTTTCCTTTAGATGAAGGCGGGTTTATAGGACCAATTATGTCAAGTCCCTAAGCAGAGAAGGGCCAAGAGGCAACAAACTGATGCAAGTC
The DNA here is from genome assembly GCA_037074715.1 of Magnolia kwangsiensis. Lineage (NCBI taxonomy): Eukaryota > Viridiplantae > Streptophyta > Magnoliopsida > Magnoliales > Magnoliaceae > Magnolia > Magnolia kwangsiensis. The sequence continues at coordinate 84,493,690 of CM073577.1, read as the reverse complement.
TTCTGTGGGAATATGTAATAACATCTCCATGAATTTGGCATTCATGACATTACTTCGCATAATCTATTGCGTCTTCGAACATGGTGGGCCAATAATAACCCATTCGATGTATTCTATGGAATAGGTTTTTTCCTGCTTGATGTGCTCCACATTCACCAGAGTGCGCTTCTCACAATATCTGGCCTGCTTCGTGTTCATCTAAACAACGTAGCAACATCCCATTATACGATTTTCTATACAACACTTCACTGCATAGGATGAACTTGTTCGACCGCTGCTTGATCTGCTATTTCTATACCTGATCTTCTAGCAAAATATTGTACTTGAGATAATCAACAAAAGGTTGACGCCAATCATCTGTCATTATTTCTAAACATGACACAGGAAGCATCTCGATGACTTCTTCGATGACCTCTGAAGACGGTAAGAATCTTCTTTCTTCTGTGGTTACTTGGAGAGGGCTCCGATTAGGGCAGGATAGAGTTGCTACCAAACTAGCTAATGCATTTACTTTGACTTTTTCAGACCACGGTATGTGCTTGATTTCTACATGACTAAACTGTTCTAGCAACTGCTGTGCTTTTTGGCAATACGGCAAGAGTTCCTGTTTTCTCACCTCGAATTCAGTTGTCAATTGATTTATAATCAATTTGAAATCTCTGAAGATATGTAAAATATTTATCCCCATTTGTTGAGCCATTTCCATCCCAATAATGAGGGCTCTATATTCAGCCTCATTGTTCGTGCACACGGTGCCTAATGTGAAGGAGTATGGTAATAAGTCAGCTTGAGGAGTGATGAATATCACCCCTACCCCCGCTCCTGATGCTCGTGCGGGACTATCGAAATACATTTTCCATGAGCTTTTCGACTCGGCCAGCATAACTTGCTCATCTGGAAAGTTGTCAATGATAGTCTCGCATTCTGCAACGGGGTGTGCCGCGAGGAAATCTGTCACTAGTTGTCCTTTTACGGCTTTGGCCGGTTCATAAGTAATAGTGTATTCTGAAAGAAACAACATCCATTTGGCTAGTCTTCTAGATAACATCGGCCTTATCATTAAAAACTTGATTGGATCTGCTCTTGAGATCAAAGTTATGTTATGGGAGAGACAATAATGTCTGAGCTTTTAGACTATGAATACTAGTGCTAGACACTGTTTCTCGATTGAAGAATAATTGCATTCAGCTCCCATCAATGTTCGACTAAGGTAATAAAGAGCGGCCTCTTTCTCGGCTTCATTTACCTGAGCCAATAAAGCACCTAAGGAATTCTCAGCTGCAGATATGTATAAAATAAGTGGCTTCCCTTTCATTGGAGCTGTGAGTACCGGTGGCTGTTTCATCAATTCCTTTATCAAATCAAATGCATTCTGACAAGCCTGATCCCATACAAACTCTGCATCTTTCTTCATCAAATGAGAGAACGGATGGCATCTTCCTGCCAGGTTTGAAATGAAACGGCGAATATACCCCAATTTTCCTTACAAACTTTTCAATTCTTTTAACGTTGTCGGTGGTGACATATTTTGAATGGCTTTGACTTTCTCAGGATCGATTTCGATTCCCTTGTGCGTGTAACATCCCGAAAATCGGGGGGTCGAGCAAAAACCCAACTCCCGAGTTCCAAAATGTTATTTAAGCAACATAGACATGTATGATTGAATGTTGTCTGTGATAAAGTATTAAACATGAGTGAGATTAAGCTAGAACCGCATATCATACTCCAGAGACAGTTAAATTAACAAGCGAAAGACTGTGATAGTATGTATGACATATATAAACTGTTGTGTGTCTCCAGAGTGTGAACATGTTACCAGGTTATATACATACATGTATACTCCAAAAGTAGACAAAACGAATATACATGAGTGCGTTAAAAATATAAAATGACAAGTGTCAAAGTATCTAATCAACCTCCCTGTAATCCCGTCGATCAGAACACGCATAAAGGAGGGATCATCCTCATCATCATCATCATCAAGTCCGGCTCCACCTCGCAAGCCGCGCCATCATCTGTAATCACAAAAGGGTCTGGTGGGTGTCCAGGAACACCATCCCGTAACGTGGGAGTGAGTAGCTAACTCAGTGGAATAATAGAGCAAGGATTAACATATTCTCAAATCAATCATGCGATAATAGTAAAGCAGTAAATCAGACAATCCTAATACTGTTGTTAATGCAATATGACATGACGTGATGTATGCCCTCACCGACGATCTCCCTCATACGGCAACATCTTACGACCGCGGCATGCCACACTCCCTAGAGTGCTCCACATCTTTCAGGCACATGCAATGCTATGGTGATATGATTTTCAAGTTGTTATTAGTCCATTCAAACAGCAAGATTGGGAAACTAAGGTACTTCCCTTGTATCAATCCCAACACAGATCCTATCTAGGGTCGTCACTCCTAGTAATCTCATACGATGTATATTTCGTAAGTCGCTGCAAGGGCTGCCAGGGTGATTGCTTGCACTCGTTGCACCACTCCCCCATCACCTTATCAATACAGGCCTACTGTACTCTACTGCTACTGAAGGGTTGTCGCCTCCTGTAGACTCAGAATACGCTCGCGGTCACTACAAAGGACTCGTCGCCTGATCAGTGTAGGCCGACAGTAAGAATATAGTGTCCCATACCACTATAATCTGCTCACGAGACTAGGTACTCACTGGTCACTACGGGGAGGCTTGTGGCCCCAGCATAGGCCGACAGCTCAACCACGGTGTCCCATACCACCATGCCCGGCTCATGAGTCTTTGTGGATCAAGGTACCATGGTTAACAGGGTTTACAATGGTAAGTTCAGTACCCTAGGTTCAAACAGTTATGACTCATGCAGGGTGAACATACAATGGCCAGTCGGGTTACTTGACGGGCTCGACTAGCGCGATCACATCTCAAGTTGACGACATGAAGTGCGTAAAACACTTCGTGTGGCCTAACCACTGCCGCCAACTCCAGAACACGGCCCGCGTTTATCGACACGTCGTTCGTGGTGAAGATAAGCTAACCATGAATTCGCTCGGTTACCGACTGCCTGGACTAAGCATAGTCCCAAACAATTAAGGAATCACATCAGCAAATCATAAAGAGTATTGGAATTGAAATACAACCATGTGAGCATGTTAACACATGTTATAACATAGAACTTAAGTAAATCATCAAGTACGTGCATTTCATACATACAATGAAACCATGCATATAACTAACATGTAGGAAATCATTCACATCAGCATATTAATTGAGAAACCAATCTCAAACTAATCCATAACATCATTTAATTCAATACATACTAATACAAGCATTTATACAAACACTTACACTACACACTTAAGTCTACATATAGTATGTCGACCCGAAGTGTGCATTTAGGAAAATCTCTTCGCCAAACTAATTATGCACGCATTCCTAATATCCTAATGCGATGAGAAGCCATGTCAATCACATCAGCAAAATATGTATGAAAACAGTACTTCCTACAAATGACTAAAATGCCCTAAATCTCATATTCTTCGTTGGTTTACGAAACAAGAAACGGACAGTATGTTGTACATGTCAAACAGCGTTGCCGTCGAGAATCTACTATTAAACGACATTGAAAGCTTTGGAAACAGTCAATCAAAGCGTCTAAAATCCGCACCTTTTCTCTTATGGATGTGTAAATTCGAACGGAGCGTATACGCTTCGTTTACAGCGATAAGAGAACCTAATTCATGAGTTACGTCAGTTAACAAGCTATGAATCCTAGTAAACCTCAAATCAGCAACTTTCTAGGGTTATTTCATACCTGAAAAAGTGGAGGAATCGCCAGGAAAGCGATCGGAGTGCGTTGCCTAAGCACGTACAGCACGTGGCACAAGCAGCAGGGAATTCTCTCCCACCTTCTCTCACAAACTCTCACCTTTTCTCTCTCCCAAATCTAGGGATTTTTGCAAATTCGGATGGGAGAGAGGAGTGAGGGTTTCAACCCCTTATATAAGCCCAAACTTGCTCGAAATAGGCTCCGGTACAAAGTTCACTTAGTGCATATCCAAATCGGGGCTGTTTCGGTCCACAAGGACATTTCTGGTGGTCCCCTGGTCGAATGCGATCGGACTTAAGCTCATGCGTACCAGATCTAGCACGCATTAAGTTTTCAGTCCGGCAGGGTTCGCAGATCGCACGTGACGGACCAGTTTCAGTTCAGCGGTCACCGCACGTAGATCAGGGCTGAAAGTCTCATGATATAAAATAGAAATTTCTCCTGATCCGAGGGTGTAATCTGGATGAATTCTGACGGTCAGAACGCTCAATACTGACGCGTCAAGTCGTGTGCCAGATTTGAATTTGAAATTCCAATTCTGTCCCTATCGCACTCTCTTCGGTCCGGGCTTAATGAAATGGCCTGTGATTATCGGTTTGACTTGATTTTTGAAATGAGTGTCAAGTCCAGCCAGGCGGTCCTAACGGTCTAAGATAGGAGGTATCAGACTTTCGACGCGCGGTCTAGATCCAATACAAAATTTCAAAGTGGTCCAGAGAACAAACCTGCTTAGAGTTTGGTCCGAGGTTATAGAGTATTATAGAGTTATTGGTTCTACTCGATTTGGGTCTTGTAGAACGTATTTAAAGTGATTAGGGACTATTTCCCAGCTTCTCCAGCATTGCGCTAGCTAACTTACGCTTAATTTCTAAAGGAATTAATCCTAAGTGGTTTCTTTGGCTATGGAATTGGGTTCTGAACGATTTTCCAGGTGTTTTAATTGACCCACTGCCTAAGGATGTCAAATCCCAGATTGGGCAAAATCTGGGGTGTTACAGTGCTATATAACGAAACCAAGAAATTTTCCTGAGGATACCTCAAAAGCGCATTTGGCTAGATTCATCTTCAACTGCTTCTTTCTTAATTGACAGAAAACCGATGCCAAATGTTCACGATGCTCTTGATGATCTCCTGATCTGACCACCAAATCGTCGACGTAGCAGTCAACATGTTTATGCATCATGTCTTGAAAAATATTTTACATTGCCCTTTGATATGTTGCTCCAGCATTTTTGAGACCGAATGACATGACTTTATAACAATAAATTCCAAGCGGCATTCTGAATGTCGTTGCTTCTTTATCTTCAGCTGCCATTCTAATCTGATTGTACCCTGCGTAGCCATCCATGAAGGACATAACGGCATACTGAGTAGTGTTATCAATCAACAACTCTGTTATAGGGAGAGGAAAATCATCTTTTGAATAAGCCTCGTTCAAATCTCTGAAGTCAATGCACATTCTGACTTGTCCATTTTTCTTTTTCACGGGGACAATGTTCGAGATCCACTTAGGATACTTGGCTTCTCTAATAAACCCAACTTTAATCAGCTTGCTGACCTCTTCTTCGATCAATGGAATCAAGTCTGGGTGAAATCGTCTTTGTGTCTGTTTAACCGGCCTTCTCTCCTTGGAGATATTTAATCAGTGCATTGCTATAGAGGGTTCCAAACTTGGCATCTCTGCATACGTCCAGGCGAAGACATCTTTATTTTCTTTGAGCAGTTAAAAGTATTTCTCAGATTCTCGTTCAGAGAGACCGCTACTGATAAATGTGTTCCGGGATTCTTCTTTTGTACCTAAGTTTATTTCTCGCAAGCTGTCTATCGTTGGCTGCCCCCTGTCTTCCATCTACCTTGGAGCTGCTTCAGGATACCTGACTATCTCGGGATCTTCTTTCGATGCTTACGTAGCTGTAATCATATTTACCGACGACTCTGCCCCCAATCCTTGGAATTTTCTTCACTTTTCCTGATCAACCCCAAGAGGGATCTGAATTCCTCTCCCATGATTTAGTCCCATGGGTTCTTCGTAGTTAAAACCCATGCTTCTCATGATTTTCTTGCTTACCAAGCTGTATCTTTTCAGATTTTGTGAAGTCAACTTACCTCAGTGTACATTATTTTTGACTTCTTCTCTTACCCTTGTTTCTACTGCGGTGTAAAACTCTATCAGCTCGGGGTATCTCGCACTGGCCTTGACTTGAAACCTTCCTAGAGCAGCTGAAAATGGCTTACACCTTTCAATGCTAGGAAGCGGTACTGTATAATTAGACTATAAGATTTTTAATTACTCTGGTGACAATAAGGTTAGTGGCGGCTATCCTGGTTGTCTCAAACGCTTTGGAACAAAATAGAATTTCTTCTTTGTATCTACACTCTTGAGGATTCTGCTCTTTTTCCTTTGACATTATTTGCTTGAATGTCTTTTAGCCCTCTATTCTCGCCATTATTTCCTGCTTCTTCGGTGAACCCTTTATACCAACTAGCTTCCGCAAAGAAAGACTCTGCTTCTGTATATAACCTCGCATCAGTGATTACTTTATACTGTCTCCCATCCTTACAGTACTTGAAGCATTAATACAAAGTGGAGGGTACAATGCTGTATTAATGTATCCATGGCCTTCCCAGGAGAAGGTTGTACGTTGTCATGACATTTATAACGTGGCATACGACATTGGTAGTCAGTTCTCCTATTTCTAGTATCACTGTAATCTTTCCAAGTGCTCGTTGTCCATCTTGATTAAAGCCTTGTAGCAGTGATAGCCCAGCTTGCATATCATCGAGAGCCGTAAGATATTTACTATAGCTCCATTATCTATCATAATTTGTTTAATCTTCTTCCCACCAATATGGCCTTCTATCATTAGTGGCCTGTTATGCTCCATCTCGCAAATCAAATCCTCATCGGAGAATGAGATGACTGGCAGGCTATTTTCTTGTTCGATGTGCTCTTCGCGTCTCATTTCTGTCAGCAAGTTTTTCTAAGATCATGGTCAGATAGTGCTTGGACCAAACTCTATCAAAATTCTTCTGACAACTTAAGCGCATCATAGATGCTTAACCGTGCCGGTATACCCTTCAGATGATTGACCACATCATAAGTCACTCTTGCTGTTTCACCCCTCTCTTCATTTCTATCACCACTGGTCTGTCTTTCAGCATCTTCTTTTCTTATGACCCCTACCTTTTGCTTCATAGGGCTTGTCATCTTCTTTCCTGTTCATAAAGTAATTACTGCTACTTTCTTTATCACCTTTCTACCTTCTTCTTCCTTTACCTTTTGGCCCCCTTCTCAAATGGTGAGCATGTTTACTGTGGCCCTCGTGCTCTTTTCTTTTCCCTCGCTGGTCACTATCTCACCCTTATCTATCAGTCACTGTATTATACATTTTAATGTGTAGCAATTCTTCATCGGATGTCCCACCAGGCGATGGTAATTATAAAAATCCCTTTCTCTGGTCTCTGTCACATCTTCAGGATGCTTGGGTTCTGGTAATTCTATCATGCCAGCTTTTAGCAGCTGCTTCATCATAGGAACGACATCTTCTTTATCAAAATCGAACCCTTCGTGTGAATTAAGCATTCGAGGTCTTTTCCCATTATTTCGACTCCTTGACTGGCTCCATCCTTCCTTCCATTCTGGCCTCCATCCCTTGAGTCCCTCGCATTTTTACTCTTATTATCATGATTAATAGTATTCACATTCATCTTGTTGGGCATTCTTCTAGCTGTCTCATGGTGAAATGCTGACATTTTACGAGTCATTAATTCCAAGGCATGGGCTTTAGTAGCCAGATCACGGAACGTTCTGATATCAGCACTGGTCAGTCCGAACGCGATTCCCATTTTCATAGAATTCAGACATATTTTAACCTGTTCCTTTTCCTCCAGCAGCTGTTTACATGGCTCCCAATGTTTTTCATCTGTCTATGAACTTCCTTACTGGTTCTCCTTCTCTCTGACATATGGAGGCCAATTCTGTAATACTAATATCACTTTCTGAGGAGAAGAAGTTCGACATAAAGGCGTCCTGTATTTGTTCCTAAGTTCTTATTGACCCCGAAGCCAGGCTGGAATACCACCGAAACGCTTTGTGCGTCAGCAATGATCCGAACAACCTCAAGCAATACTGCGGAATCGTAGAGAAATTTCCCATGCTATTAATGAAGTGCATCATATGTTCTTCTGGCGATCCTTCTTCATTAAACTTCTGAAAATCTGGATGTTTAAAGTTGGCCAAAAATGGGACATCCTTTACCTCCCTTGGGTATGGTGTTCGGTATCGGAAGTGACCAGTACTTTCGTGCTCTCTCTACTCTCACTACTTCTTCGACGACTTGTCTTATATCTTCTTGTGTTATGGTTCTCGTGGCTGGAATAGACCCTTGCGATCCTACCCCTAGCGGATAAGAGCCTTCAAGCTAGCTTTCTTATCCATTCATCGTGCCCATCATTGGTGGGGCCGACATCTGAGCTACGTTATGTGCAAGGGTTGTCAGGGCCTCCCTAAGGTGTCCGCACTCTTCCATCAGTGCTCTTTGGGCTTCTGCCATCTCGTTAATACGATCTTCTGTGGTTGGCATATTGTTTCGATTTATCTCAGTCACATGTACCACAACTTCTCCACTCTTAGATGAAACTGTAGCTGGGGTGAGGAAAGAGTATATAGATGTAACAGGACTCACAAAGAGAGGAGAAAATGGAGTCCCATTCGACTTCTCTGCGCCTCTGGTGCTATCGATCAATTGAGCCGATGCGGACGTCGGTGAATTTATCTGCGGGGACATGGATACAGGCGAATTTGCCAATACATCTTTACCTTTCTACTCTTTCATCCATCTTACCCTTGTGGCGACCAAAGTTAGAAAGTCACGTGAGATCGATTGTGGAACCATCGGCTCAGGATATATCTCAGGAGGAGCAAGCTCGGGATACTTCTTAGCTGCATTATGAGTGACCGGCCCTCCAACTCTTGATGAAGTCAGATTTATCCGAGAGTTTCTTACATTTCATACTCTCATTTTTTGAGACATCACAACAGTCTAGCCGTTATCGCCGTCCATTAATTGGGGTGAAGCAGACACAACCCCGGTTGTTGTTCGGTTCATGTTATTCTTGCTCGTGAGAAGTTGAATCATACACGCAGTGGCTTGGTTCGGCACATAATCGATCATAAATCCAGTTGAAGTAAAATGGAATCTCACTTCTCTTGCGGGAATCGCCATTTGATTGTAACTTGTAGTCGAATCCGAATACCTTTCATCATGAAATACATTTATAATCAATATTTGAAGAATAAGATGATCTATCTTAGAGATGAAGGGGAGGATGTGCCCACTGAGAGTCGCCATTTTGGCGTCAGAAAGATGTTATACTATGATGAAAGTTTCATAACTATCCTAATGTTAATATTAAATTAGATAATAAATCTCCAGTGGAGTCGCCATTTTGTTTCGAACAGAAACAAATACGTTTGATTTGGGAAGTTATCTTATTTAAACATACAGAAAGACTATTTGAAATAATTATCATATCTCATTGATACAGAGTTCATTTACATCCTCATATCCCTTGATTCTAAAATAGATCATTTGGAGAAAGTAAATCATTATAAGTGAAGCTTTATGTATCAAATCTGGAATTCGGCAGCCTTTCGGCAACTACTTTGATCATCTCTTAGGACTTAGGAGGAATGTTGATTTGATCAACTTAGCTTCACTTTTGAGCTCATCCTTTAGGCAAAGGAGAGGGTCCGAAGTGATGAAGAGTGAACTTGAATGCTTTTAGGAGATCCGGCAGCATTTTGACCTCCATTCAAGACAAATCATCTAGTGCTTTTACGTACACGCGCAACCTGCAGACTGGTTGCGTGACCCCGTGTAATGGAGCAATGAGCAACATGTCCCCGTGCAACGATGATTTGTATTGCGCGTCCCCGTGCAACGGGGACTTGTATTGTGCATCCCTGTGCAAAGGCAAAGCGAATATGCGCAACGGAGACTTTGCTCCTCACCTTTCGATGCTCTGCTCTTCCAGAAATCTTCAATCGATCCAAATGAAGGGAGGAAGGGGGTATTTATAGGACCTCGACACGTGCCTCCCCTCGATCTTGGTGTCATGGCCCACCTTCACATCTGATCTAGACCATTCATTTTAACCATTTGCTCTTGATTGTGCGTCCACGCGATATAGGAATTCGTTGTGCCTACCCACGCAATGCAAAATCTCATTGCTCGTATAAGCGCAATGCATAACCTCGACTTGCCATCTCCGCACAATCAAGATTATCTGTGCATCCTCGTGCAATAGGGAATTCATCAGTTCTTTTTCTTGAACTTATTGTACGACACTGCGCAACAATTGTTTGTTGCATGTCCAGGCGCAACACATAGTTGTTGCACACCCACGCACAACTAACATCTTTCTTCCCCATTCTTCTTTTTATATCTGATGTTAATTTTTAGGATCCAACAGATCTCCTCTTCCTTCTTCCACCAATGTGATCTAATGGTCGAGATGGACTTTGGAGGGTGGGATTGAGTGGTAGGAAGGTGGGTCACACCTAGCTTTCTCTTATGGAAGCTCTCTTGCTTAGACGGTATCTCTTGGTGTTTGCTTAAAAATGGAGAGAGAAATGAAAGAGAGAGAGAGAGAGAGAGAGAGAGAGAGAGAGGAGATGTAAGGAGATGGGTGTGATGGGTGAGTGATGGTGAGTGATGGGTGTACTTGAAAAGGGATGGGTGGAGAGAGAGAGAGAGTTGACTTTAGGGGTTTCTTGGGGATGGGGCATGTACTTGACATGTGAGGTGATATGTACTTGATTAATGGGATTGATGTGTTCTTTTAGGTTTTCCAAATGAGATGCGTTTTCCTTGAACTGAACATGGACCCACATCTCCTAGCCCCAGTATCGCCTCGGCATGAGAGACGCGACATCGAAACAATGACGACAGTGCAGTCGCTAGGGTACAAGTTGAAAATGCACCAGTTAGTGCCTTGGTTTGTCAATTACCGTGTGTGTTAAGTCAGTCAGTCTGCAGAGCCTCACAGGAAGAATAATTCAAGCGCTTGCCTCAACCGGATGTGTGAAAGCTCGCCATAGGTAAATCATAGCCTCACATCTCATGCCCCAAAACACCAGGTGAATAAAACCCTTAAAAACTTGCTAGACATCTTAGGGTTTTATGGTGAGAAAACTTTTTATCAAAAGAAAATCTCTAAGTTTTCTTGCCTGTCGATTGTATTGATACACATTTCAATATGATCGACCTGCGCTATCGATGTCCTCGACACTTGATCGATACTATCGATAAGATGACTAAAGTGTCCAGCAACTGCATATTCATCTGGATAGATTTATTGATATATCGATATACCCATCGATATCATCGATATTCAAAAATTGAGCCCATCGAAAGTTGCTCGACAATATCGACAGGCAGATTTTCGGTGCCCTTATTTTTTTAAAAAAGAAAATCACTATGTGCTTTGATATATCGATGTCTTTTCCGATTCAATCTGAATTCAAATCTCAATCATATCGATAGTGGGCACGCATTTCTTCCAACAAATATTTCAGGTTATTTTTAACTTTGATCTGGGGCCACTCGAGGAAATCGATATTCTTATGTTGATACTATCGAGGTCTAGTTGATTGGATTGAGACTGGACACAAACTGTCCAGCGAGCTTATAGGTAAATCTATATATTTATCGATCTCATCGACACGGCCTCCAATATCATCGATATGTAAATTCTGATGACATCAGTTGTTCCCCGATCATATCCTAAAAACCTGAAATATTTCATGGCTAGTCTCTCTCATGCTTTAAATGTCGATAGATTGATCCCAGTATCGATGGAATCAAAGTTCAAAATCTGATGACAACAATACCAGTATCAATCCCATCGACCAGCTGGAAAAAGGTTTCAAAAGCGTATGACATTTGATTTTGTGTTATCGAGCAGATAGTCGATCCCATCGAGAGTATACGCTCGATGATATCGACCCTACTCGATGATATCGAACTCTGTCATAAATATGATCGTTTTATATCCATTGGAACCTTTTACCTATATAAAGAGAGACTTGTCTATATTGCTGGCAGAGAAAGAAGAGAGTGCTTTTGTGTATTTTACCTTTAAATCCTATACCCAAAGCCCTTTCTCTGATGGGAGTTCATCTTCCAATCCACTCTCATTCATTGACATTCAATAAAGTGGATTGGAAAATGAACTTCCACATTCAAGGATCCTCCAGCAACTATCTTAATAGCATATCATTAAGCTGGGATGACTTGAATGAATAGATGACGGGAATCACTCTATCTTCCTTATAGGAAAATTCTAAGAGAGTGGATTCTCGTCCTAACCTTGACCCAACTCGAAGCCAAGTATTGGTACATCTTTTGTGTTGCGGATTAAGGGAGTGTATGTAGGGGGTGCGTTGTGTGGACCCTTGCTCTATGGAGAGCATAAACATCTGGGTGCATTGTGTGGACCCTTGCTATATGGAGAGCATAAACATCTGGGTGCATTGTGTGGAGAGCATAAACATCTAGTTAGGAGTAAACCAGTAAAACTCCAGGGTTAGAGGTGAACCAAGTGGAAACCTCTGTGTAAAGGTTGAAGGTGAACCTGATTTAAAACCTTAGGTTTGAGGTGAACCCTGGGAAACCTCCTTAGTGACATCTGGTACACTCAAGGGTTGAGTGCGACAACTGGGAGTGGAGTAGATAAGTAATTGAACCACTATAAAAATGATTGTGGTTGTGATTGCTTTGTTTGTGTGATTTGCTTTATTATTTCAATATCTGAATTTCTGAGATCACACCTCACACACATACACAGTCATATCCAGGATGAACTAAGTTCTATATTGCTATCTTTTTAATAGTTTGTGATTTGACCCTCTACTAGGCTTGGAAGCCAGTAGAGTTACATTTGAGTAATCCTGATAATTTTCTATCTGATAGGATTAGTGTAATAGGATTTTTAAATACATCATAAAACTTTAAAAAGTCCTATTCACCCCCCTCTAGGACATATTGGCATATTCCTACTTCAACTCAAGCAGTCTTCACTGCTATTTCAATTGGTATTAGACCGAGTCTCTCTTTAAGGGCTTCACCACTTAGAGAGTGATCTTAACTGAAGTTTAGGAATATGGCCAAAGGTGAGGGTTCATCAGTCACTAGACCTCCAATATTTGATGGTTCAAATTATGCATACTGGAAGGCTAGGATGCACTACTTCCTGAGATCTTTGGATCATGATGTTTAGGATATAGTTGAAAAGGGTTATGTGTTACCATCTAAACAGATCGTACTTGAAGATGAAACTACCATTACTAAACCCAAACCCAAAGAAAAGTGGACAACGTTCGACAAAGAAAATGAACTGCTGAAGCAAAAGCAATGAACGTCATCTACTGTGTCGTGTCTTAGGATATATTCAATCAGATAAGTATGTGTGAGACATCCAAGGAAGCATGGGATCTACTAGAAACAACCCACGAAGGCACAAGCATTGTGAAGAGGTCTAAACTACAACTTCTAACTTCACAGTTCAAAAATCTCAGGATGGAAGAGCATGAGACATTTATGGAGTTTTTCACCAAGTTGAATATTATTTGTAACTCAAGGGTGGATTGGGAGAGAAAGTTCTGGTACCAAAAATATATAGGAAAATCTTAAGATCCCTACCAAAACGGTTTAATCCCAAAGTAACAACAATTGAGGAGTGTAGAAATATTGATGAGATGAAAGTAGAAGAACTAGTAGGTTCCTCACAAACTTTTAAACTACACTTCACACAATCCCAAAAATCCAAAGAAACTATCCTAAAAACTTCTAAGAAATTAAAACATGAGGACAGTGAAAGCGAAAAGGAAGATGAAGATGAGGAAGTAGCCTTGCTGGTACAAAAATTCAAAAGAATCGCAGCTGTCCTTCCAAAGTAAGAAAGGTGTACAACAAACCCTCTACAGGAAAATTTGGTAAAAGAACCAAAGAACCACAATGCTATGCCTGTCATGAGTATGGACAACTATCTTCTGAATGCCCAAATAAAAAAACTAACGGGAAGGCAATGGCTGCCACGTGGGATGATACGGACGAGTCAAATTCAGAATCAAGAGACTTAGGGAGCGATGGAGACCAAAAATCTTTGGAAATACTTATGGTCTCCACTGCTTTGATCATTCCAACTGAATTTGAGGAAGAACAGCAAGCTACTGAATCATTTCCATCTAACAATGAGGAAATTGAAGAAGAGGAAGAAAGAGAACAAGATGAATTACAAGATGCTTACAATCAACTTTACATTCATAGCGTCAATATTGTTAAAAGACTTGGAATTGTTAAGAACAAAAAGGAATTTCTGCAACTAGATCTAGAAAAAACCTTAGATATCAATACTCATTTGATTAATCATTTGTAACAATATTATTCAGATAATGATAAACTTGAAAGAATTAACATTTCTCTTAAATCTGAGACTGAAAGATTAAATAAACAAATAAAAACATTAAATGAGAAAAACATGATTCTTCAAAATGAAAATCATACACTTCAAGTTGAATTAGAAGAATCCAGAAAAATGGCCAAGCTAAACTGCAAATTTTCCCAAAGTGGTGAGAAATTAGAAAAACTGTTAGGCATGGGAAGATGTGAAGAGGACAAAAAGGGATTAGGTAATGGAAAAGCCAAAACAAAAACTGAATATGATGCATAATCATTTGGAAAATCCGTTGCCTTTAGTAGTAACGTCAGACCTTTCTCAGCTCGTCACAAAAACTGTGAGTCAGTTTATGAGCTAAACAAAAGAAATATACAATCATCATCACTCGAGCTAGTTGACAGGATGAAGGAGCCAGTAAGTCATGTGGACAAATCAGATAAGATGAACAAATCTACCATAATTAAAACTCATGTCACAAAGTGAGTGATTAAGGAAAAGACAAATTGCCTTGTTACACATTCAGATCATCTACCAGGCACTGAGGCTAAATGGTACCTTGACAGTGGTTGCTCAAGACATGTCACAGGTGACAAATTCCTTCTCTCCAACTATAAAAATCTTCAAAATGAGATAGTCACATATGAAGATGGTACCACTGCTTGGACAAGGGATGATAAGTGGAATTGATTTGCTTAAAGGTGAGAATGTATTTTGCATAAAAGGACTGACACATAATCTACGAAGCATCTCTCAAATCTGTGATAATAGGCATATGGTCAAATTCAACAAAGAAGAATGCGAGATCCTAGATCAATTAGGAAAATCAATTATGAAAGGTCTTTGCACAAACAACCACTGCTACATTATTATAGGAAAAGAAAGGAGTGATATTGAGGAACACTGAGAATGAAGAAACTTGTTTAGATCATATATCAAGATCTGAACATGTGCTGAAATGAGGAATTTTTGTTGAGCTTTCAATGTTACATCTGAGGTTGCACACCTCGAACTTTTTGTATATAAACATTATCATGTATATTATTTTTGAGTTGTACAGAACTTGTACAAAATTTTGTGATGTATACTGATTAAATTAAGATATGCTTAAAGGTGTGTCAAAATGGTGAAAAACCTGAAAAATACTCACCGTTGATATGTTCATGGATTCTCGATTACATCGATCAAAGTCGATATTATTTACGTCTTTTCAGAATTTGAAAAGTCATGAAGATGAAAAAGAATATCAAAGACATCGTTGATAAAATCGGACAGTGTATCTCGATATCATCGGAACACTGGTAGATGATATCAAAATTTACTGCCCAATAAAAGGCTGTTGAGTGAAAATTTTACTTTTATAGTAGCTAGTCCAGTCTCGCTGCCCTGATCATTTTTCCATGGTTGATCCGTTCGGAGTCTTGATGAAATCTCAGCATCCAAATGAAGTTAGGAAGATGGTTAAAGGGAAAGGTAAGGCTCTCTCATTTGCAAAATCTTCCAAGATTAATAAAGGGAAAAATACTAGACCACCTCAAAACCAATCGTATTGGGAACAAGTTATGATTGTCGACCATACTATTCTCTCTAGTGTTGTCAAGCCCTATGGGGTGGATCTCATGATGGAGAGTATTGGGTGGAAGAATATGCTTAATATGGGCAGTCCATATTGGTTTGAAATGATCCAGCAGTTCTTTAACTGTTGTCATGTTGTCCAAGTTTATCCACCATGTATGTGTCTGGAATTCATGCATCACACCAAGAAAATTACACCAATAGTCCTTGGTCGTGTTCTAAACATTGAAGTGACACAAATCCCTGTCACTAGTAGAAATCTAAACGAATTGAGAAGATGGGGGGAAATTACTCGAGCACTGTGTCAGGGTATGACAATTCCTAGAAATGATGACAATATCCTTCAAGTTAAACATCTAGGAAGCTTGTTTCGACTCCTTCGCAGTATTTTTAGTACGAATGTGTACCGATGTGATGCCAACGACACATACCTAAGCCCCTTTGTGCTCAATGTCCTGTATGATGTCTATCAAGAAGTCCCTGTAAGTCTACCTACTCTCATTCTAGATCAGCTAATTAAGGTAGTCAAAAGTGACCATCTTGAAATACTGTCCTTTCCATCTCTTGTCTGTAAGCTTGCACACTAGGCAGGACTGCCGAAAACAACAAATAAGGCATATCCTGAAGTATGGTTCGACCATGATGAAGCCTAACAAGTGTATGTCTTTGTCTCATCTAAGAATCCTCCACCTAATGGAGAGAGTGGTCCCGTGCCTAAAGAAGAAACACTCTGGGGATCTAACCGAACTCCTGAATACAGTCCTACTTCTGTCACTAATCATCAACGTCATGTGCTTGAGCGCCAATTTTTAAACAATCTCACTAGAATTGATGAGCAGCTCCATCACTGCGAGCAACGACTGTCAGGAATAAAAAAACATGATGGAAGCTCTCTAACATTATGTGCAATAGATTCTTGAGGTACCAACAACTGGCGGGCCTTCTATGTGTTAAAAGAAGACTATTTTGGAAGCGAAGTGTGTCTAGTTATGAACACTAGTCTTTTTTTTTATATTCATTCCTATTTATTCGTTTTGGGTATTCCTACATGGGCTTGATATCTCTCTCTGATGGTTGGTAGTCTACTGCTATCTGGGGTAGTACGTGTTTTTGAATGATGAAAGTTTTGTTGAATATGGCTGTATATAATTCTATTCTTACTGCCATAGTGATATATGAAATCCCCTAGTTAAATGGAGTATTTGATATAGATTGCATATATTCTTCCTGATTATCTTATCTGATTTTGTCAAGTTTGATTTCATGCATTCATACTACCTGCCAATGATGTATGCTTAACGCTGTTAAAAATCTTTATACATCTATATCTGTGGTTCTCCCATATGCTTCTTTCACTTCAGTCAATATCTACTTTTTATCTTTTTCAATGACTGACAAAAAGGGGGAGAAAAGTTAAAACACCCCATGTGAAAATTTGGATCTTTGCTCTTATATGTTGCAAGTGTTAGGGGGAGCAGTTACACCAAGAAAGGGGGAGTTTTATAATAAGGGGGAGCAAATACTGGTTGTGTACATGGGATTATTAGAATTTGTAAAATTATGTAAATTGCATGTACACACAATTTAGGATGTATCTATCTAGATATTATCCTAGGGTTTTTAGTATTTTATCACGTAATTGACAAAGGGAGAGATTGAAAGTGCACCTGCTAGTGCCCTGATTTGTCAATTACTATGTGTGTTAAGTCAGTCGGTCTACAGAGCCTCATAGGAAGAACAATTCAAGCGTCTGCCTCAACCAGATGTGTGGAAGCTCGCCATAAGTAATTCATAGCCACACATCCCATGCCCCAAAACACTAGATGAATAAAACCCTTAAAAACTTGCTAGACATCTTAGGGTTTTATGGTGAGAAAACTTTTTATCAAACATAAAATCTCTAAGTTTTCTTGCCTGTCGATTTTATCGATACACATTTCGATATGATCGACCTCTGCTGTCGATGTCCTCGACACTTGATCAATACTATCGATAAGAGGAATAAAAGTGTCCAGCAACTGCATACTCATCTGGACAGATTTATCGATATATCGATACACCCATCAATATCATCGATATTCAAAAATCAATCCCATCGAAAGTGGCTCGATAATATCGACGAGCAGATTTCTGACGTCCCTTTTTTTTATAAAGAAAATCACTATGTGCTTCGATATATCGATGTATTTCCCAATTCAATCTGAATTCAAATCTCGATCATATCGGCCATCGATCATATCGATACTGGGCACGCATTTCTTCTAGAAAATATTTCATGTTGGTTTTAACTTTGATTAGGGGCCACTCGAGGAAATCGATATTCTTATATCGATGCTATCGAGGTATAGTCGATTGGATCGAGACTGGACACAAACTGTCCAGCGAGCTTATAGGTAAATCTATACGATTTATCGATCTCATCGACACGGCCTCCAATATCATCGATATGCAAATTCTGATGACATCGGTTGTTCCCCGATCATATCCTAAAAACCTGAAATATTTCATGGCTAGTCTCTCTTATGCTTTAAATGTTGATAGATCGATCCCAGTATCGATGGAATCGGAGTTCGAAATACGATGACATTGACACTAGTATCAATCCCATCGACCAGCTGGTAAAAGGTTTCAAAAGCGTATGACATTTGAGTTTGTGTTATTGAGCGGACAGTCGATCTCATCGAGAGTATAGGCTCGATGATATCGACCTTGCTCAATGATATCGAACTCTGTCATAAATATGACTATTTTCTATCCGTTGGAACCTTTTGCCTATATAAAGAGAGACTTATCCATGTTACTGGTAGAGAAAGAAGAGAGTGTTTTTTTTGTGTTTTACCTTTAGATCATATACCCAAAGCCCTTTCTCTCACGGGAGTTCATCTTCCAATCCACTCTCATTCATTGACATTTAATAGAGTGGATTGGGAAATAAACTTCCGCATTCAAGGATCCTCTAGCAACTATCTTAATAGTATATCATTAAGCTGGGATACCTTGAATGAATAGATGACAGGAATTACTCTTCTTCCTTATAAGAAAATTTTAAGAGAGTGGATTACCGTCCTAACCTTGACCCAACTCGAAGCCAAGTACTGGTACATCTTTTGTGTTGTAGATCAAGGGAGCCGAAGACTCTTCAACAACAAGGAGAATATCTTTGTCATTATGCTGAATGGGATTTATCAACTTATCTGTAAGTATATAGAGTCCAGAGGATACTTGTGATCATTCCTCACTAGGATTCGGTCTTGAGTGTTGCTCACCCTTTGAAGTCCTCATAGGAGGCCTCCGACGGGAGTGTACGTAGGGGGAGCATTGTGTGGACCCTTGCTCTATGGAGAACATAAACATCCAGGTGCATTGAGTGGACCCTTGCTCTATGAAGAGCATAAACATCTAGTTAGGAGTGAACCAATAAAACTTCAGGGTTAGAGGTGAACTGGGTGGAAACCTCTATGTAAAGGTTGAAGGTGAACCTGATTTAAAACCTTAAGTTTGAGGTGAACCCTGGAAAATCTCCTTAGTGAAATTCGGCACACTCAAGGGTTGAGTGCGGTAGCCGGGAGTGGAGTAGAAAAGTAGTCGAACCACTATAAAAATGACTGTGTTTGCGATTGCTTTGTTTATGTGATTTGCTTTATTATTTTAATATCTGAATTTCTGAGATCACACCTCACACACATACACAGTCATATCCAGTATGAACTAAGTTCTATATTGTTATCTTTTGAATAATTTGTGATTGGACCCTCTACTAGGCTTGGAAGCCTACAGAGTTACATTTGAGTAATCCTGATAATTGTCTATCTAATAGGATTAGTGTAATAGGATTTTTAAATACATTATAAAACTTTAAAAAGTCCTATTCACCCCCCTCTAGGACATATTGGCATATTCCTACTTCAACTCAAGCGGTCTTCACCACTATTTCATAACTCTCGGGTTAAGCCGACTCTAGAATAAGGGATACAACTCAAGATTACGTGTAACTGCTATCTATGCGTCGCGGGTCGTCAGAATTTGATTGGGAGGACCGCAGAAGCCTACGGAACGGTACGGGCTGGGATACGGGTCCTTCACTCCTTCTCTTTCTTGATGGTCAGATAAAGAGTATGGACAGACCTGATCTCAATCTGTTAAATCCCAAAACAAGCTAGCTCATAATAGGGCTTGAGCTTCTTCTCCTTCTCTCTCTCTCTCTCTCTCTCTCTGTCCTTTCTTCTTATTATTTCTTCTCCAACTACTGGAGGAGTGTTGTTCTTTTATAGTGGCGGGGTGAGTCATTCCAGACTCTTCCTATGCTTTTATAAGCCCCTTTGTGTAAGTATTTACGCAGCCCTATTTTCTGCATAGTGAAAGTCGGAAAGAGGCTTGTGTATTGACCGAAATTAGAGTGGCCATCGATCCGATCTCGACGATCTGACTCCATGGAAGCAATCAGATTTCTTCTTTCAGGAATTTAGATGGTCGAGATCGGGATTGTGATCCAAGGGTTGGCCATCTAACATACTCGGTTCGATTTGGATTCCTTACTGTTTGTGTCTGCTATGGAAGGCTTTTCTTGTGTTAATGATGGGGTCCATGACCACGAATGTCTGAGAAATCTAGTCCATCCATTAGATTCGTCGTGAAATCTTGGCCTAGGAGGAGATGTTTTTTATCTAAGTTTGGTGTGGCCCATCGAGTTAATATCGTTGTGATGATCCAAACGCTCAGAAGGGTGGGGACAATTTCTGATTCATTCCTGGCCCGACTTGCTTGATCACCTAAATGGGATTATTGTAAACCTAGTGTTGAGTGTGAAATATTGCATATTTCCTCTATTTATACTTTGGTTTTATAAACACTATAGTACCTAATCGATCTAATTATGCATGTTTTCATGTATGAGGTGATTTTGGGAGCTTAAGGTGAAATTGATGCTAAAAGAAAGATTTATGCTCAAAAGATTACTAAATGAAGATTTAGAAATTTGAAAGTCATTAATAAAAAATTCACATACTAAAGATCTAAGGAAACCAAATGAGGAATGAAGAGAATTGATGATTTGAAGTGAAGAAAAAGAAAAGGAATCCTGAAAATTGTACTAAAAAATATACTCTTACAAATTGTCCTGAAAAAATATATTCTGAAACTCTGAGTCTAAAAAATGAAAGTTCTGAAAGTCTATTTTGGAAAATTGCGCAGAGTGTGTAAATTTGAGGCAGTTTCTAAATTTTCCAACTTGGTGAGAAAGTTGGAATTCCACAACTATAAATAGGTCTCCTTAGGATGCTCCAAAGGATTTTCTAGGGTTTGAAAAGGTCTCAATGGGCATACACGAGGGTGGAGCAACTGTCAAAGAGTTTTTCTTCTTTTCTAGTTTATTTTTCCTGCTTTGTTTAAAAGATGGTTTTAATCATGTCTATGGTTGGCTAAACCTCTTAGCCAGCTTGTAGCGTGTTTGGATGATTATCTTGCTTTGATTCTTGTTCTTATTGAACCTCATTTATTTATAGTTTAATATTAAAAGAATATTTTTAGTTTTCTATGATTTATTGTGACTCAAATTACAAGAGATGTTGTGATAGCTTGGATATCTTCTTTTCCTGTTTTGAGATTGTGAGATTGGTAAATCTTGTTATTCACCATTGTCTTTTGAGCATGGTAGAGTGATAGAATCCCTTCCAATCATCACAATTCTCCTCCATTAAGAATTAGGTCAATGAATGGTTTAGATTTGATTTAAATTTCTTTATCTTCCAATTGGATAGATGGGACTCCAATTCCAATTGTGTTCCTTAAATGAAGTAAGGTAGCATCTTGATAGCTACAGGTGGATCCTTGACACCCTAGTTCCCACATTTAAATTCATAAGTTTTAATCGACATTATTTAACATTACTCTCAATTATTCAGAATTCAATTTAGATCTTTTTCTAGTTCTAGTTCTAGTTATTTTCAGATTACATATAAGTTTAGTCCTTGTGGATTTGACCTCGGTCTTACTAAGTTATTACTACATCACGACATACATTTGGGGTTGTGAATAAGTTTTTGGCACCGTTGTCAGGGACTACAGCTACATTTTTCTAGAATTAATTAATTTTAGAATTAGGTTAAGATTAGTATTTATTTTTTTGCTATGTTTTTAGGTTAGGATTTTTTCTGAAATTATATTTAGAAATTGACATTGTTTTCTATTTTGTATGATCCTAACATAGTAACTCTTATTCGGTAATTTTGTTCCAACCCTCTCTATTATTGTTTTTTAGATCT
Source organism: Magnolia kwangsiensis (assembly GCA_037074715.1). Taxonomy (NCBI): domain Eukaryota; kingdom Viridiplantae; phylum Streptophyta; class Magnoliopsida; order Magnoliales; family Magnoliaceae; genus Magnolia; species Magnolia kwangsiensis. Next base: position 84,471,590 of record CM073577.1, on the reverse strand, counting down.
CCTATTTATTTTAGTTTTTCTAGTTTTCTTTTTAAGTTTAATTGTTTAGTTACTTAAGGGCTGAGAGTATTTAATGCCCAAGTGGGTTCGTGATAACACCCTCCATCTTTTGAGTGAAGGATGATTAGCCGAAGGGTTGCCTATCCATCATAGGATTAGACCCCACTTGCGATCCTTTCAGTTAATTGAAGTGATGCCTGCAAATCAATCTCAACCTCAACTACCAGTTGAGGAAGTTGAAGATAAAAATGAAGTGTATAATGCACCCCCGCCTCGTGCTGTACTAGATTATTTACAACCGGCGAGAGTGAGTACACCTTCCTCCATGATATTTCCACTGAATACAGGAAGTGTGGATATTAAAACAAGGGTAATTCAACTCCTCCCTAAGTTTCATGGACTAGAATATGAGAGTCTATACTTGTATATGAAAGAGTTCAATGAGATCATATCTACATTATACTTCCCAAATGTGTCTGAGGACACAGTTAGACTGAAATTGTTTCCTTTCTCTTTAAAAGAAAAGACTAAGTCATAGTTATATTCCTTAAGACCAAGGTCCATTGGCACATGGGCTGAGATTACAAGGGAGTTCCTTAACAAGTTCTTCCCCTATCATAAAACAAATACCTTAAGGAAAACAATCATGAATTTTGTAAAAAAAGAGGATGAGACCTTCAAATGTTGAAAGCGATTTAAGGATCTCATAAATTCATGTCCACAATAAGGTTACGAAACATGCCGTATAACAAGCTTTTTCTATGAGGGATTGACCTCACTCATGAGCCAATTTGTGGAGATGATGTATAATGGGGAATTCATGAATAAAGAAGCCAATGATGCGTGGGATTATTTTGATAAACTTGTTGAAAACACGTTGTTGGTGTATTTTTATGGGACGGCTCCCCGGGTCGGATCGTCTCCCACTTGCACAATCAGCAATACAAAGGGGACCCTGGCTAAAGCCGGGGAATCTCTGATGCTTAAGTCAGTCTTCTGATCAATGACAAAGGATTTTTAGAGTTTTTGTGTTGCGTACCTGTTTCTGTAAGAACCCGGATATTTATAGATCTTAAGAATTCTCATCGTACGAGTATTCTTCTCCTGGTTATCCAGAGATTTAATCCTTTTAACTGATTTTGCCCGATCCCGAGAATCGCGAGATCGGACACCTGTATTTCTAAATTTTTAGGGTGACATTTATATTCACACCGCTTTTCCCTGTCTCGACTCGACCGTTACCGACTCTGAAAGAGTCTCGGTCGGCTTAAGCGAGTAAGTTTCCTGCCTCCTTACGGATGGAATAGTCTCGGTGTTTACTCATCACCCTTCCTTATTTCATGGCCGACGGAACCAACATACCATGTCATTTTTCCTCTCTCAGTCGAACAGCTTTTAACTTACTCGGCCTTCTATAGGCTTACGCAGACGCAGTTATCTCTCCAACCGAGTAACTTTAGTCATTTTATGCTTACGCCTCTTGGCCTATCCATTATTCCCTCGGCTCCGACCGTTGTCTCGGACTTTCGGTTAGTGCCAGCGGAGCCGACCTACTCGAAATTCAAGTCTCTGGACTTAACATATTTTTCCCCAACAATGAAGTCCCCCTTACTCCTTGTGTCTTCCACTGCACCAAGGAATAATGAGTTTTTAGGTCAGTTTGTATCAGAGTCCGAGGTCACGATGAGACATTTAATGCGCTTTACATTGTCCCTAACGTATGACGGTGCATCTCCCGAGGTCGCACATGCGGCCAGCCGTCAGGTCGTTTCGTCCGCTTATGGGAGTTAGACGCGTAGCGATGGCGTTACTGCTGTCAGTCAGCGTGCACCACGTGTCGAGCGGGGGAGTCGAGACGAATGTCATTTTGCTTTTTTGTTAAATGCCTCTACCATGTGGCATGGCTATAAAAAGGCCGGGCAGGAGGAACGTATGAATTTTATTCTTGCCTCCCGCTCTCCCGCCACCCTATTCTTTTACGATTTTTTCCCCCTCCCTCTTCTTTCGCTGTTTTATTCTCCTTGGTTATCTTCTTTCGTGTCCATCGCAGCTTTCTCCGGTGAGTTCTTCCCTCCCTCTTTATAGATGTTAATGGCTGCGCGTGGCTCTTAGAGCCCCCGGGAGGGGATTTCTGAAGATGAGGGTGTGTCCCAACGCTTCTAAAACATTGCGGAACCACCCTCTCTTTTGACAAAAATTGTGGTTGATGCCAATGCCGCCTTCTACCATGATAGGAGGGCCACTGAAACAACGACTGAGCATCCCGCTTCCGCGGGCCCTTCTCGAGACGAATTTTCTTTAATAAGCCGTCCAAGGAGACACAATCCAGCAGCGGATTTGCTAGAAGAAGAAGAAGGGGAAGTAGATGTAATCATTGATGGGGAGGCTGTTGTCCTGGATCCTTTGAACCAGCCGGTAGAGGCTTCTGAATCCTCTTCCAGAGGAGAAGGAGCCGAAAACGACCCCAGCGGTCTCGTTGCCTCGGTCTTAACTGATTCCGACCTCAACCGAATCCGAGCTGGGTTTCATGTCCCAGACTCTGTCGTACTTTGTCTTCCTGTCTCTCAGTCAGCTACCGAGCCAGGACCCATGGTAGAAGAGGTCCTGAGGCCGAGAGAGGTACCAAGCGGGGAATCCTCGAGAGGGAAGATGACTCAACAGGAGTTGTCTCCCTTCTCTAAGGTCATCTCGGGGATGATCCCTTGGGCCATCGCTCACGGGAGCGAGAAAGATTTTGCCAGCTTCTAAAATGCCCCGACTCTGCAGACTCTCAGGCATACGGCGAGGCTACTTTTTGAGGTAAAATCTCTTCGTCTCATTTCTCTATTACTGGTGAATAAAGTTCTTGATGCGACTTACTATCTCTCATCTGTAATTGGCTCCCTGCATTGTCAAGGCCTACTCGGAGCTGTCCGCGGCTCAAAAACTCGTGGCCGAGACAGAGACAGCGAAGAGGTTTGCGGCCGATGCAGAGGGTCGCCGAGAGATCGTCGAGGGTCGCATCGGTATTATGACTTATGACTGGCGACTTATCAATCTCCAGGAAGGTGGCCGAGGATGCCAGGAAAGTGGCTGAGGATGCAAGGATGGTTCTTGAAGGAGCCAAGGCTGACAATGCCCATTTGACCTCGCTCCTAAAGGAGGCTGAGGAAAAGCATCAGCATCTTCTTCAGGTTCACAGTGCTTGTGAGAGCACTCTCACTCGGGCTAGGGCTGACACTGCAACTCTCGTCCAGGATGCACAAGAGGAAGCCCGCCGAGCCAAGGAGGCACAGGACCGAGCCGTAGATGCCTTCCTTGAGTCCTCGGAGTTTGAAGAAGAAAGGGACCGCCTTTATCAAGGTGGTTACAGGGACTGCGTCTTGGAGATGAGGGCTGCCATCCCCGACCTTGACCTCTCCGCATTTGAAGCTGATAGTCCGGAGGTCGAGGCTACTAGTGCTGATGCCGCCTACGAAGAAGCCCCCTGTAACACCTTAAATTTTTTCCAACCTGGAATTAGACGTCCTTAGACAATGGGTTAACCATAGCGCCTTGGTAGCTTCTTAAAATTCAATTCCAAAGCCAAAGAGATCATTTAGAACCAAATTCTTTAGAAATTTAACGTGTATTAACTAGCGCTAAACTAGATTTCCTATGAAATTAGCACCAATAACTTTAAATACGATCTGTTAGACCCAAAACCTCTAGAATTGTCACCGCTACGTTACCCTAAAATCTAAGATCCAACTCTAAACCCAATTGTTATAGGGAATGTTTGGTAACTTTGTATTAGATCTAGACCGCGTGTCGAAAGTCCGATATCTACAATCTTAGACCATTATGATTGCTTAATTGGACTTGACTATCATTTCGAAAATTAAGCCCAACTGATGTCCTGACACTATTTTACTGAGTTTGGAATGAAGAGAGTGAGAAAAGGAAAAGAATTAGAAAATTAATTCCATTTTTATGAAATCTAGCACGTGTCATTTGTGCATTATTTTTCAGGGTTCTAACCGTCAGAATTTAACCAAATTTCACCCTCGGATCAGGAAAATTGGCCCTTTCATGTCATGGAACTTGTAGCCCTGATTTAGGTTCGGTAACCGTCGAATTGAAACTAGTCCGCCACGTGCGATTTGGAAGTCCGGCTGGGATGAAAACTTAACTCCACCTAGATCTAATATTCAAAAGCTTAAGTCCGACAGCATTTAATCAGGGAACCTCCAGAAATGTTCTTTTGGATCGAAAAAGACCCGATTTAGTTATAATCCAAGTATACCTTGGTCTAAAGTCTAAATAGGTAAGTTTTTAACCTATTTAAAGACCTTAAACCCTCTCTCATTCCTCCCATACGAATTTGAGAGAAAACCTAGGAGAGAGAAGAGAGAAAAGAGAGAGAAAGTGTGAGAGTTGTGAGAGAAAGTTCCTGTCACTCTATTCGCTACTATACGTACTTAATCACTACGAGATAATCACTCTTCTGGTGATTTTGACTTCATTTGAGGTAAGGAAACCCTAACTTTAACCTGTTTTAGGAATTCTACTGATACAATTAGTGAAGTAGCTGACTTACCTTGTGATATAGGTCATCATATTGACGTTGATGAAGCATAGAGTTTCTATTCGATTCATTTCACTTCTACGGGGTAAGGTGCGGTTTGTAGATGCCTAAGTTACCTGTTTACAAAGCTTTCAATGCCGTTTAATGGTAGATTGTTGACAAGGATGCTGTTTGACATGTAGAACATGCTGCCTGTTTTTTGTTTCGAATACGTATGAAGAATATGAGATTTAGGATATTTTGGGTATTTGCAGGAAATACTGTATACGTACGTATTTTGCTGATATGATTGCCATGAGTATTTTTCATATACCTATGCTAGTTATGCGTATATGATCTGTTTGGCGAAGAGATTCTCCCTAATGCACATTTTTGGCCGACATATGCTATGTAGACTAATGTGTGTAGACTGTGTTTGTATAAATGTCTGTATAAGTAAGTATTGAGTAAATGAGGTTGTAGATTAGTGTTGAGATGGGATTCTCAACTATCTTGATGATGTATATGATTTTCTTCCATGTTTGATATATTTGAATTGATTATCTATATATATATGAAATGCTTGTGTACGGTTAGATTGTTTATGTTGTATATTATAACATGTTGCTCACATGCTTGAATTACTGGATATTTCAATTCTGTTTATTCCTACGATTACTGATTCACATTACTTGTGCTTGGGGCTACACTCTAGTCCAGGTGGTCGGTAACAGACTAAAATTCGTGGATGGATTCTATTCACCACGAAGGACGCATCGATGAACCCGAGTCGTGCTTTGGTTGACGGCAGTGGTTAGGCCACACGAGGTGTTTATGCAATTCATGTCGTTCAGCTTGAGGTGCGCTCGTACTAGTCGAACTCGTCAAGTAACCCGACTGACCATTGTATGGTCACCTTCTATTGGTCATAACTGCTTGAACCTAGGGTACTGAACTTACTAGTGATAACCCTGATAATCGTGGTACCTTGATCCACCAAGACTCATGAGCCAGGCATGGTGGTATGGGACACCGTGGTCAAGCTGTCGGCCTACGCTGGGGCCACGAGCCTCCCCGTAGTGACCAGTGAGCAACTCAGACTCATGAGCCGATTATGGTGGTATGGGTATATTCGAGCTGTCGGCCTACACTGATAAGGTGATGGGGGAGCGGTGCAACGAGTGTGTGCAACAGCCCTGACAACCCTTTGTAGTGACCTCTAGCGTACTCTGAGGCTACGTGAGGCGACGACTATTTCGTAGCAACAAGAGTACAAACTAGGCCTGTATTAATAAGGTGATGGGGGAACGAAGAAACGAGTGCGTGCAACAGCCCTGACAGCCCTTGCAGCGACCTAAAAATATATCATCGTATGAGACTACTAGGAGTGACGACCCTAGACAGGATCCTTGTTGGGAATGATATAAGGGAAGTACCCTAGTTTTTCAATCCTGCTGTATGAAAAGGACTAATAATAACTCGATAATCATGCCCATATCGCATTGCATGTGCCTGGAAGATGTGGAGCACTGAGGGATGAAAGCATGCCGCAGATATAAGATGGTGTTGCATGAGGGAGTATATCGATGAGGGCATGCATCATTACTACATCTCATCCTTGCATTAATCACAGTATTTAGGAATGTTTGATTGTTTGCTTTACCATTATCGCGTGATTGATTTGATAACATGTTAACCTTTGCTCTATGATTCCACTGAGTTGATCATTCACTCTCACATTATGGGACGGTGTTATACACACCAACCAATCCCTGTTTTAGTTGCAGATGATGACACTGCTTGTGAACTGGAGCCAGACTTGTATGATGATGAGGAGGATTTCTCCTATATGCGGGTTCTGATCAATGGGACTACAAGGAGGTTGATTAGACGTCATGACACTTGTCTTTTTGCACTTTTAGAGCACTCATGTATATTCTTTTTGTTCATTTTTAGAGTATACATGTATATATTTAACCTGGTAACATGTTCACACTGGAGACTTACAACAGTTTATATATGTTATACGTACTATCACAGTCTTCCGTTTGCATAATTTAACTATCTCTGGAGTATGATATGTTGTTTTGGCTTAATCCCACTCATGTTTAATACCCTAACATAGACAACATTCAATCATAAGAATTTATGTTGCATAAGTAATGTTTTGGAACTCGGGTGTTGAGTTGCTACTCGACCCCTGATTTTCAGGGCATTACACCCCCGCTGTGAACGCTGCTGCTGACGAGGCCGGTCCTTCCGGGACTGCTTGAAGAATGGTCCTCGATCGAGGGAGATCACTCTCTTTGTCGAAAATTGTGTCGTCCCTCTTTCTTGTAGTTTTACCATAGGCTGATGTAATCCAATGCTAAATACTTAGAAGAAATGGAAACTTTTAGTTTTATTGAATTGACTTCAATTACATTTCTCTTCCATTATTCTTTAGCACTTTCTATTCTGCCTTATGGGTAATAGATCTTGAGATTCTCGGTATTCCAAGGGTGAGGCAACAGTTACTCATTTAGGTCTTCCAGCCGATATGTTCCAGGGCGGATGGTGCTCGAGACGACATAAGGACCTTCCCAATTAGGTCCCAATGTGCCTGCCCCAACTTCTTTTATGTTCGGGAATGTCTTTCGAAGGACCATAACCCCAGCTCGGAATCTTCTGACTTTGACTCGGTTGTTGTAAAATCGAGACACTTGCCTCTGTCGAGCCATCATTCGTAACCAAGCTTTTTCTCTTTTCTCTTATAACAAATAGAGCCCGAGCGACAGGAGTTTGTCATTTTCCTGCTCGTTGAATGTATTAACTTGGGCTGAACTTATACCTATCTCAACAGGGACAACTACTTTCGAGCCAAAACAAAGGGAGAATGGAGTCTCTCCCGTGGCTGTTCGTGCTGTAGTTCGATAAGCCCATAATATATTTGGTAGTTCCTCGGCCCATGCTCCCTTTTGCTTCATCGAGCTTCATTCAGAGATGCTGCTTTATAATTTTGTTAACAGCCTCGACCTGTCCATTTGTCTGAGGATGATGAGGCAAGGTGTACACATTTCGGATCCCGAGATTACTGCACATTTCACAGAATTATTTGTTATCGAACTACCTTCCGTTATTGGTGATAATAGTCCGAGGTATCCCGAACCGACAGAAGATATTTTTCCAAACAAAGCCAGTGATTTTTTGCTCGATAGTCTTTACTAATGGCTCGGCTTCGGCCCACTTCGTGAAATAATTTACTGCAACCACAACAAATTTGGTCTGACCCTTCCCCAGAGGGAAGGGTCCGATGATGTCGATCCCCCACTGTGCAAAGGGCCATGGTCTAGACATCAGAATCAGTTCTTCAGGGGGTTGCCTCGGGATAGCCGTAAATCGTTAACACTTGTCACACCTCTAGACAAACTTCTTAGCATCATGTTATATAGTCGGCCAGTAGTATCCCTCTCATATCACTTTGTTGACAAGCGAACGTCCTCCTGAGTGATTCCCGCATATCCCTTTGTGTTTTTCACGTAAGACATAGTTGGCTTCATGGGAATCTACACATCTTAGTAAGGGAGCGTAGAACCCTTTCTTGTACAACACCCCATTCACGATGGTGTAACGCGACGCTTGAACCTTTAGGCACTGAGCCTTGGTATGATCTTCCGGTAGTTCTCCATCGTTGAGATAACGAACGATAGGATCAAACCAAGTAGATTCCGAGTCAATGGTATGTACCACCGAGTCTGTTGGTTCATTTATGCTTGGCTTAGCTATGAATTCAATTGGGACCGACCGAGGTATGTCGTCTTCATCAGTCGAGGTAAGCTTTACTATCAAGTCAGCTTTGGCATTCTCGGCCCATGGTATCCGAATCACCTCGTATTTCTGGAATCCATTGATTAACTCTTTGGCCTTCTCCATGTATGCCTTCAGTTGTTCTTTTCATGTCTGATAGAGACCAGTAACTTAGTTAACGACCAGCTGCAAGTCACTGAAAACATTGAGATGAGTTGCACCTAAACTTGCGGCGAGTCTAAGGCCGATTAACAAGGCCTCGTATTCTGCTATATTGTTTGATACTTGGAATCCAAGTCGTAAGGCATATTGCATACAAGTTTTATCAGGAGTTTTCAATACTACCCCGGCCCCGCTTGCCTTAGAGTTGGATGAGCTGTCGATGAATAAATGTCATGGTGCTGGGTCGGATGACGGGTCGAGTGAAGAGGAGGCCGCTGGGTCGATAATCCCTTAAGAGTCAGGCATTATGTTATCTTGGAAAGTTACTTTGACAAGAAAGTCAGTTATGGCCTGTCCCTTTATTGATGTTCTCGGCCTATACTGTATGTCGAACTTGCTCAACTTGATAGCCCACTTTATAAGTCGGCCAGAAGTTTTTGATTTTTGAAGGATCTGACGTAAAGGTAAGTCAGTCATAACGATAATGGTGTGAGCTTGAAAGTATGGCCGGAGTCGTCGCGAGGATACTACCAGGATTAAGGCTACCTTCTAAAGCGGAGGATACCTCGTCTCTGCTGGTAGTAAAGCTTTGCGATGTAATACACTGGTAATTATCTTCCTTTGATCTCTCGTACGAGGGCCGAGCTAATCGCTACCTCGGACACAGCCAGATATAGCAGCAAAGCTTCTCTTGACTCAGGTTTAGATAACAGCGATGGAGAACCAAGATAAGACTTCAGTTCTTGAAATACTTTTTCACACTCTTCCGTCCATTCCATCATCTGTCGTCCCTTCAATTGCTTGAAGAACGGGAGACATTTATCTATGGCTCGGGACAGGAAGTGGTTAAGCGCGGCTACTCTCCCTGTCAGCCTTTGAATGTCTTTAATTATTTTCGGAGACTCCATGTCGAGCAAAGCTTTGATTTTCTAGGGATTCGCTTCGATTCCTCGCTGACTAACGAGGAAACCAAAGAATTTTTCTGAGCTTACACCAAAAGCACATTTGCTAGGATTCAACTTCATTTTGTACTTACGTAAAGTCAGGAAGATTTCTTCTAGGTCCGCCACATGGTCGGCTGCGTGTACACTTTTGACGAGCATATCATCTATATATATTTCCATAGTTCGGCCGATCTGTCGAGCGAACATTTTGTTCACTAACCTTTGATACGTTGCTCCGGCATTCTTCAAACCAAATGGCATCACTCGGTAACAGTAAAGGCCTTTGTCGGTGACAAAGGTGATTTTTGACTTATCAGTTTCATGCATTATAATTTGATTGTAGCCAGAATAGACATCCATAAAACTAAGCATTTCAGGTCCTGCAGTACTGTCCACCAACTGATCAATGCGGGGAAGAGGAAAGCTGTCCTTGGGGCAGGCTTTATTCAAATCTGCATAATCAATACAGAGACGCTACTTCCCATTATCTTTTCTCACGAGCACAACATTATCTATCCACTCTGGATAGTATATCTCTTCAACAAATTTGGCCTTAAGGAGCTTGCTGACTTCCTCTTCAATGATAGCGTACCTTTCTGGGCTGAGAGGATGTCTCTTCTGTCAGATTGGCCTGTAAGTCAGGTCGATGTTGAGTCGGAGCGTTATGACCGAGGGATCGATCCTGGGCATATCTTCGTGGCTCCAAGCGAATACATCGGCATACTGCCGAAGCAAGGCGATCAGTTCTTCTTTAAGAGGTGAAATCAGAGACGAGCTGATTTGCACTACTTTCAACTCGTCTGTCTCGGTTAAGGATTCCAAGACATGTTCTTCCATCGGTTGCCCCCGTTCGTGAGTTTCGATTCGAGGGTCCAGTGATTCGATCATCGATATTTTCATCGGCGCTTTGACTGCGGTCGCATAGCATCGTCGGGCGTCTTGTTGATCTCCTTTCACAATTCTTACTCCCGACTCAGTTAAAAATTTCATGGAAAGGTGGTACATAGATACCACAACTTGAAGGAGGCTTAGGGATTGTCGACCAAGTATAGCATTGTACACCGATGGTTGGTCGACGACCAGGAAGTCGATCATCGTAGTTGTCTGGTGAGGTGCAGTTCAACAAATGACTTGATTGACTTCGGTTTTAATTGTTTGAACCAAAACCGGGCTACGTCAGTTAGTGTGAGAGAGAAGGCTCGACACATAACAGCATCCGAGTCATCATGCAACTCCATATAGGCTCTGAAGCATTCAATATGCTCTGTCGGATCAGTTTTTCTAAAAAAGGGAGTTATCTGAGGTAAGCGGAACCTCTCCGGTAACCGCGCCTGCATTACTTCGTCCACAAATGGAGAAGCTTTTACCTTGGATTTGGTCGGGTATGTGTTCTGATCGTGCTTCATGTCTGCCATCTCTCTTTCTATCTTTTTTCGAACCTCATTTTTGAAGTCTTGTATATCGGCTTTCCAAGGTTCCGTACTCTCCGCCATTTCTTCTACAGGAAGCCAACTTCACCTCCTCTGATCTATTTTATGCTACAAATCAGAGGGAGGTAAAATGGCCGTTATAGAACGAGATGGTGCTGGTTGACTCGGTCCTTGATGCTGACTTGGCTCTCGAGGTAACTGTAGAGTAGCAGGCTGTGCTTCAGACGATGGCGGGAGAACCTGCGCTGACTTGTGACGCTGCTGCATCTGCTGATTACACAGTTGCTCCAACATGTATTTCATAACAGCCATCTCAGAACGTATCTCTTGGACTTCTCGATCCAACTATGCGTTCCCTCGGTTCTGCTGGCTGGTAGTCGCAGCAGATGCCGCAGGCGGTGCTACCGGTGGTACCGTTGGGGGAGCTCCTTGAGCTGTGCTAGCAGCGGCCTCCCCCGCTTCATCTTGATCCGCCCTCCTAGTTCTTACCATTCAATAGAGCGTAAAAAATGGCTTTTTTCCTGTATCCCACATACGGTTGCAAACTATTAGTGTATTTTTATGGGACGACTCCCCGGGTCGGATCGTCTCCCACCTGCACAATCAGCAATACAAAGGGGACCCTGGCTAAAGCCAGGGAACCTCAGATGCTTAAGTCAGTCTTCTGATCAATGACAAAGGGTTTTTAGAGTTTTTATGTTGCGTACCTGCTTCTATAAAGAACCTGAATATTTATAGATCTTAAGAATTCTCATCTTACGAGGATTTTTCTCCTGATTATCTGGAGATTTAATCCTTTCAACTGATTTCGCCAGATCCTGAGAATCACGGGATCGAACACCTGTATTTCTAGATTTTTGGGGCAGCATTTATATTCACACCGCTTTTTCCTGTCTCGGCTCGACCGTTACCGACTCTGAAAGAGTCTCGGTCGGCTTAAGCGAGTAAGTTTCCTGCCTCCTTATGGATGGAATAGTCTCGATGTTTACTCGCTACCCTTCCTTATTTTGTGGCCGACGGAACCAACATACCATGTCAGTTTTCCTCTCTCGGTCGGACGGCTTTTAACTTACTCGGCCTTCTGTAGGCTTACGTAGACGCAGTTATCTATCCGATCGAGTAACTTTAGTCGTCTTATGCTTATGCCTCTTGGCCTATCCATTATTCCCTCGGCTCCGACCGTTGTCTCGGAATCTTCGGGCAGTGCCAGCGGAGCTGACCTACTCGAAATCCGAGTCTCCGAACTTAACATATTTTTCCCCAACATGCGTAATCATGGGATACCTCCTCAAGAACTACTACTTTTAAACCTACTCAATCAAAAGGAAATGGGAGAAATTTATGTTTTAAAAGAGGAAGAAAGTATAAATGAAAGAATGGCCGAACTCATAAGAAAAATCAAGATCATGGAACTTAAGAAGTTAGAACCTAAAAAGGCTGTGGAAGTTGTTTGTGGTATTTGTGCTTATAACTTACATATAACTTCGAATTGCCCAACAATTCCTGCTTGTCAAGAGATAATGAATGAGCAATCAAATGCCATAAATAATTACCATAGACCTTTCAGAGGACCAACCTCAAATGCATACAACTCTAGCTACAGGAACTACTCGAATTTAGTTGTAGGAAAGCACAAACGACTAACCCATAAGAGGTCCTTACACAATATTAAATCAAAAGAAGCCTCAAGAGGATACAATTCAAAAGTTCATGTAAAACCAAGCGCTATTCAACCAAAATACAATGTAAGTATTCCAAGATCTTAAAACAACAATGAGAATGTTTACATCATCAATTCAAAAGATTTAGTCACACTTAGCGAATGGGGAGAAAGGGATGCTTCCAGCACAACCCCTCCCCAATCCAAAACCGCAATATGAAATAAGTGACCTAAGCTCTTCAAATTAGATGGAGCAAGCTAAGTCTATCAACACTCTTAGGAGTGAAAAGATTATTGACAAAACCATTCTGGCGAGGGCTGAAAAATCTAAGGACCTGAAAAAAATTAAGAACGATAAACCTAGTAATGCTCCACATAGGTTAGAACCGGAACCTCAACATAAGTCGATTAGGTTATTCCCTCAATGGTTGATTGTATTAAAACCTCTCTCTAACTCTTAAGATATTCTAGAGGTACTTAAGCAAGTGAAGGTCAATATTCCTCTACTGAATGTCATTAAACAAATACCTTCATATGTCAAATTTCTGAAAGATCTACTATCATGCCCCAAACTTAGAAACTAGGCTCACAAAATTCTTGATTGCCCAATCCAGTGCTGATAACCTCCGTAGTACCTCATTCTTGGCTCTCGACACCCATATACCAGGTTCCGATCCTGGGATCCTATAAGGAACATTTTCAATATAAATTTGTTTCATAATAAGCATAACCCATGAACAATAACAAGAACACCATCATAAAATCTACTATAATCAAAATCTTTAAGCTACAATGCATAAGGAAAATATAATGATAATATTGGGACTCCAAAAGCTTGGCTGCACGCTCCTACTGCTTAGCTATCTCCTAGCATCACCTACTTGCAACGGTCATACATAAGCTTATAGAAAGCTTAGAGGGTGGTGAAAGTGTGTGCGCAAGGTAGAAATGCAAGTATGCAATATTAGAGTAATGCAGAATGCTGTAAGTCCATGAATGCTATCAACTATACCAAGGCTTTACGATATAAGACATGAATGCTATCGGCCACACCAAGGCCATGAGATGCAACTCAAGCATGTCAGTCCTCATCTGAATCCATATATCAATACAGCTTATCTTTGGGATATCACTGAGGTCTAATACACTCTACACTAGATCGTTGCCCCAACCGGACGTGCAACCATGCAAGTGGAAGAGACCTCACTATCAGCCTAACTAGTAGTCTGCCAATATCTACCCAACACATCGGTAGAAGACTCATTTACGAGGTGGTCAAACTCAGCCTAGCATTGCTCCCTACCCTCAGGTGGGTAAGGCCACACTCCCTTCCAATCGACCACGACATAGTGGGAGACGCAGCCTAACAGTACTCGGCACTCGTGTGCTCTTACCTCCACTCGGTCTCGACATTGGAGCATCCTCTTGGTACCTTAAGGGTTTGGGGACTATCATCATGGGACATCTATGGCGCTCCTGTGCTTTAACAATTATTTTCAATATTCAATCCTGTCATTCACACTATACTTACGGAGGCTACAACCCTAATGTCATTAGGGCATATATTAATCATAACACATAATGCAAGATGCATGAGTCATACAATCTAGTCATGCATCAATCCTGCGTATACCGTGTGCTCATGTGGGACAACTTCATCTATCAGGGAGTCCCATAATAACCTGCCCAATGGCATATGCTATGATCAGTCACTTCCTAGAATAAGCATGCAGATGATGTGTATGGGCATGTATTATGATGCTATGCTATCACATACTCATAATTGAAATTGATAATCGGCCTATAGACAAGGTGGGGTCTATAGAAGGATAACAAATATGATCTATAATGTGAAGATCGATCCTCAATAGTGGATATGCCAAATCTGATACCACATATTCATCTATCTTCAGCAAGGGTGAATCACACAATAAGTAGGCTTCCTTACCCACCTAATTATAAAGTTGGCTGGGCTATCAATGAGGCCCAAAAGATATAAATAGGCTAGCATTAGTGGGGACCTAATAATTTGGGATAACCCAAAAAGGTGAGATGGATTATACTTGTACTAGTGGGGTCCCATCAATTTGGGTTAGCCCATAACAAGGGGAGATGTGTAACGCCCTGAAAATCGGGGGTCGAGTATAACTCAGCTCTTGAATTCCAAAACATCACTTATGCAACATTTTTTATGATGGATGTATGTTGTCTATATTAGTGCATAAAACATGAAGCAAATTAAGCCAAATCAGTAAAAAATAATCCAGGGACAGTTGTAATACGTAAGAGGAAGACTGAAATGAATCTATAAATCAGTAAAAGTCCCCAAAATATGTATGCTCTGCCAGGTCAATAGTTATAAGTATTGTTTCAAAATACAAATGTCAAAATATGATAGTCCTCTATAAAGTATGAACCCTAAAGCCCCAATGATTCAGAACGGTCTAAGTGAACCCGCCTAAATACTGCATACATGAGAATGCCTCCTCATCATCCTTGAACTCTAGCTCTGCCTCGCTGGTCGCATCAACATCTGCATCTAAGACAGAGTCTGGTTGGTGTTTAAACACCGTCCCAGAACGTGGGAGTGAGTGATCAACTCAGTGGAACTATACAATAAAGGTTAACATGTTATCAATTCAATCAAGCAGTAATGATAAGGCAAAATAATCAAACATCCATAAGTACTCTGATTAATGCAGGAATGTATGAAGGAATGATGCATGCCCTCTCCTGCACTCCCTCTGTGATCTTCATCTTATGGTCACACATGTCAGTCACTTCCTCAGTGCTCTACCCAATGCCAAATAACACATGTAGTGCAGTGCATGTACATGATTAACGAGTTCTTGTTAGTCCTTCATACAGCAGGATTGGGAAGGTAAGGTACCTCCTTTATATCAATTTCCAAATAATGACCATTCTAGGGTCGTCAGTCCTAGTAAATCTCATACGATGTTACGGTTCTAGGTCGCTGTACAGGGCTCGTCACCAATCAAACATGCCTAGTTATACCCTAGATGCTACAATAAGGCTCATCGCCTCAATGCAATTTCAACGTATGCTCAAGGTCACTACAAAGGGCTCATCACCAAATCAGTGTAGGCTGACAGCATGAATACATTGTCCCATACCACCGTATTCAACTCAAGAGTCTGGGTTACTCAATAGTCACTACAGGGTGGCTTGTCGCCCCAGCGTAGGTCGAAAGCTCGACCACGGTGTCCCATACCACCATGTCCGGCTCATGAGTCTTAGCGGATCGAGGTACCGAGGTTAACAGGGTTTCACTGGTGAGTTTGGTACCTTAGATTCAAGCAGTAGCGTCCAAACATGGTGAACATACATCGGGTCAATCAGGTTAATTGATGAGCTCAACTAGGATGAGCGTACGTTGAGTTGATCGACATGAAGTGCATAAGCACTCCGTGTGGCCTAACTACTTCCGACATTCCAAGTACGACTCAGATTCATCGAACACATCCTGCATGGTGAAAACAACCTCAGTCACCAGTTCGAGAACTGTTACCGATTATTTGGACTGTGATATAGTCCCAACCACATTCATATGACCGTGCTGAGTCCTCGGCAAACCCATAATAAAATTTGTTGACACGTACTCCCACTTCCATGTCGAGACAATCAACAGCTGCAATGGACTAGGGGGTTTCTGATGATCGGCCTTGACATGCTGACATGTGTCACACTCGGCCACAAAACTAGCAATCTGGTGCTTCATCCCCACCCAAAAATACTATCGCCTCATATCTCGATACATCTTCATCGAGCGAGGGTGGATAAAAAATTGCGATCGATGTGCCTCGGTCATAAGATCTCTGCTTAACTCAGGAATATCTGAGACACATAATCAGCCTCTGAAGCAAAGTCTACCATCTGAACCAAACTGCCAATCTGCCTGCTCTTCGGATGCAGCCTCTATTCGTGTAACACATTGTACTTTTTAGTACTTGGGTGTTATCATTTGAGTCAAATCCAGCATTAAAACATGTTAGAACATACATAACTTATAACTCACACCATTCTTAATTACCCTTGATTGACCCCTAACTTTTCAGTACTAGAGCGTTACCATGAAGACCTAACATAATATAAACACATGTCTAACCTACTAAGACATTCAATTTTGCTAGCCTAGATCTAACCGATTGACTATCTAATTATAAATCGAGCTAAATACCCACCTAGATGAGATTTAGGACAATTAGAACCAAGGGGAATCAATCCTAGGACAATTTTATAGTAGGACTTCAAGATCCGGTCATCCAATTATCAATTAATCAAGGGGTTTGAGATTGGTTATTAGGATTATACCTCACATTATTTGATAAAGTAACTAGCCATTAAAACGAATCGTTAGACTCATCCAGATGCTTTAAAGGACTCTTGGACCATAGAAGATCTATTCTGAACTAACCTAGTCGTCTAAACTTGGGGTTGCCCATTTAATCAAGTTGTAGAGTTGCCAAATCTACTCTGAAGTAGACTACGAACCCTGATGATAGTTGATGATCTATTATGAAACAATTTAACCATTTAAACTCACTATGGTTCATGCACTTAAGATGTAAGGTCATCTAATTATATATATATATATATATATATATAGAAGAAATTTAAACAACAACTAAATTTCCCTAAATTAGATTAAAAACCTTATAATCGTTAGTGATCAATACAATTAGACCATTGACAGACCATTTTTTTTAAAAAACTAGTCATTAGACGTTGAAATCGTCCATTAAATCTTAAGAGTAACTGTTAGTGTAGATTATGTGCCCGTTTTACCACAAGAATGCCTATTCAACCATCCAATATGGACCATGAAATGTCTTGACCATTGGAACAACTCCTTGAGACGACTTTCTGTGATCATTGAAGCAAAGATTAAAATCAACTTGACCATTAGATTACTAATAATCAACACGAAATATAAGATCGTTTGGTATGGCCCACATGAGCTTTGGATTTGCCCCATCTCTGGACAGATGTCCTAATACGATAAGTGGAATAACATGGACGGACTGGATTCATCAAAGACATCACAGTGGGTCCCACACTAGTGGCGCATGTGCACCGAGCACACATACACACCACGCATAGCAACTTCCAGCTAGGTCAAATTGGGTTGACCCGATGAAGCGGCGAAAAAGGAGGATTTTCCTCTTTTCCTCCAACAAATGGACAACCATCCGTAGTGCTGATCATAACCCACAAATATGGGGCCACTTCCATCATCCGAACTATCCATCATGCTCCAGACATGTGGCCAATCAAAACCCTGTAAATTTCATGTGTGGAAGCATGTGTACCTGAGCACGATAATCAGTGTAAATAGAGGCGTGCTCGACGTATTCTAAAATGAAAATCCCATCCTTCCTCCATGCTAGCAATCCATGAGAGAATTTTCTCCATCCTAGCCATTGATAAGGGGATTACTGACCATCATCCATTTTCAACGGCGAGCTAGCTAGCATAACCATTCCAAAAATGGAAAGATTCACTTTCTAGCTCTTTCTGAAACTTTTTTAGGCAAACTTCATCCGAACCATCCATTGCAGAGCATCCTAGATGTTCAATACCTATTCATTTAAGGGTGAAAACTCTAAGCTATGAGAGAAGAGTTATTCTTCTCCCTTTTATGGTAGTCGCAAGAGGATATCACCCAATACGTTCAAGGCTCGAACCCACAAAGGAAAGGGATCTGGATCTTTGAAATCCATAGTCCAGAAGCACCGTAAGATCGATTCAAAGTCCATCGAACGAGGAAAAGTCCATCGAACTTCGATCCGCCATTGGAGCCACCTTCTTCTGCACCGCATTTTCCATGTTTTGGATGAGCTACAATGTCGAGTCTAGACTCGGTTTAGAGCTCCATGAATCTTCAAGAAGAGATGAAGAAGAAGAAGCAAATGGAAGAAGAAGAGAGCAAGAGGTAGGGAGAAAAAAATGAGAGAGAAAAGAGAGGGGGGTGCGGTTGTGCGGCCACCCCGAGCAGGGCTGGTGCTGCTCAATCTGGACTGAGTCCAAACCGAGTTGGGTGCAGTCTGGTCGAGCCCTGACCTTGTTCGATCCAACATGAGAGAAAGGAGAAGGAAGAAGAGAAAGAGAGGAGAAGAAAATAAGGAAAGAGAGAAGGATAGAGGAAGACAGGTTGACTCGCCCGAAACTAAGTCAACTCGGTTTGGGTCTTGCGAGTCAGGGCCATGTTGGGTCCTATGTCTTAAGACAACCCGATAGAAAGAAAGAAGAAGGAGAATAAGAGAAGAAGTGGAGTTTTGGAACTTGACTCCCTGTCAAGTTGAGTTGAGTCGACTCGCTGAAATCAAGTTGATTGTGACCAGGCCAATCTCTGACTCAGTCTAAGCCATTCCCAGGGAATGTGTGAAGAAGGAGAGGTATTGCCTTGTAATTTTAGTTAGAATAATAATTGTTATTATTATTATTATTATTTTAAAATTTGGGTATTGATCTTATCATTATAATATTCATTCTTATGAATTCTTACGAAATTATTATCATTCACCATTTTTATTTTTAAAATTAATTTTAATATTTTTAGTTAGATTATTATGATATATTAATTATCATTAGTATTTTAAATCCTAAATCAGTATTACTCCTGATCAGTATTTCGATTTCAAATCATCAAATTCTAAATGGTACACCGTATCCTAAATCTATTAATTGAAATACCTAATTTTAACCATATCCGTATAAATTGAGTAATGTCAAAATCTAACCATACCAATTGTGTTAATCATGTTAGATGTCAATCTTAATGTATGAACATTCAACTCTAGCAACGTTGAGAGATAATTCAACTCTAAGGTGAGGATCACCCTTCAAGCTTTCCTTCATCTTAATAGTTGGCCTATTTATTTATCTTCTTTCATCTATCTTATTGATTAGTTAATATGGTTAATGGCTTTTGTTGAGTTCGATTTTTATAAATGATTGATGAATTGAATTAAAAGTCAAATATTTGAACATGCTATGGACTTGAGTATCTCTATTTAGATTTGAAATGAACGCTTTAGATATGCATGTGCTATATTATATGTGATTTAGTTTTCCATTCATGATCACTTGATGGTGTTTTAAGAGATCCTTGAACTAGTGTCCATCTGTGAAATGGGTTAAATAAATTTACATTGTGGACTTACCACCTTGTGGACATTTGTGCCTATGTGGCTTTTGGGGAATATTCCCTTAAATCACACCATTAGGTGGAATATTTGACCCTTGTGGCTTTTATGGAATACTTGCCTTTTTGCAGCTTTAATGGATTATTTTATACAACTTTATAGTGGTAAGTTCCACTTATGGGACTACAATTGGCCACTAGTTGTGTAGGTTACCTTTAAACATCTTATCTAATAGTCTCATGAGCCAGGGATGGTGGAATGGGACACTATGCCTGAGTTGTGGTCCTATGCTAGGTAACAAACCCCCCATAGTGACCTTTGAGCTTTTCTAAATGGATTGTTTAAAATTGAAATAATAATGGTTGGGCTAATCATGCATTTTCATGGCATGTGGTTTTTTCTGAGTGACTAGTTCTCTTTGGGCATATCTTGAGTACTTTTCCGGGTGGCTAGATCTCCTTCGGCAATCTATATATTATTGTGGTCTTTTCTGGGTGGTTAGTTCTCCTTAAGCCTACCTGTGTACTTTTTTAAGTGACTAGTCCTCCTTGGGAGATTTGTATATTATTATGGTCTTTTCTGGGTGGTTAGTTCTCCTTAGGCTTACCTTTGTGTACTTTTTCAGGTGACTAGTCCTCCTTGGGCGATCTATATATCGTAGTCTTTTCTTGGTGGCTAGTTCTCCTTGGGTGTACCTTTAAGTATGTTTTTCGGATGACTAGTTCTTCTTGGGTAACTTTTTACTAGCTGGATGTGCATCCCCAGCTCTGTGAGCATGTGCATGCATCCATGCATTTAAACAAGATCATCTTTGTGAAATTTATTTAATGAATGTCCATCCGATGAACCTTATCTAATTTTCATGGTAATCATTGTGTAATATTTGTTATATACTGCCCTTGTTAACTATCAATACCAAAAAAGGGACAAAGGATACACGTTAGTTTTTTATTACGGATATAAACCTTAGCTATAGTTGCTACGGTTTTAATCCGTAGCTAAAAAGTTGACACACCATTAATAATTATTGGTGTCGTAAAGGGCTCTATGAGGCCTCAAAAAATTATATTTTCTATCTAAGCCATCCATATATTTAGAAATATTACTTTAAAGGATGAAAAAAAAATCAACTAGATCGAAGGCTAAAGTGGACCACACGGTAGGAAACATGGATGTCACATCCCAAACTCGGAGACCGGGCTCACAAAATTTCCGATCATCGAATCCGGCGCCGACAGCCTCCGTAGAACCCCATTCTCGGCTCCTAGCTCCCATTTTCCAGGTTCCGATCCTGAGATGCTACGAGGAGGATTTTCAATGTTAGTTTGATTCGTAATAAGCATAACCAAAGGCATAACCCACAAACAACAACCAAGAACTCCATTACATTTCCACTATGATAAAAAACTTTACAAGTACAATGAGCATAAAGGGAAATACAATGGTAAAGAACAAAAAACTCCAAAATGCTCAGCAACGTGCTCCTGCCTCAGCGCTGCTGCGAACCAACGTCACTTGCACGCAACGATCGTGCATAAGCTTACAGCAAGCTTAGAGGGTGGTGAAAGTGTGTGCGCAAGGTAGAATATGAACATGCAATGTCAGTGTAATGCAGAATATGCAAATGGAACCATGATATCATGAGCCATACCAAGGCTATCAATGCCAGACATGAATGTATCGGCCATCCCAAGGCCATGCGATGTGCAATGCAACTCAAGCATACAGGTCCTCATCTATATCCACACATCAATACAGCTCAAAATATGAGATATCACCGGGGTCTAGTACACTCTAAGCCAGATTGCAGCCACATCGCGCGCAATAAGGTAAGTGGAAGAGACCACACTATTCGTCTGTCAATATCGGGCGTGACTCGTCGATAGCGGACCCATTCCTCGAGCTGGTCAAACTTATCCTAGTATTGCCCCCTACTCTCGGGCGGGAAAGGCTGCACCCCCTTCCAGCCGACCACGACATAGTGGAGAGAGTAACCGTCTGGTAATCGGCACTCAACGCTCATCTACCCACTCGGTCTAGACGTTGGAGCAACCTCTTGGTACCATAAGGGTTTAGGGACTTTCACTCAGGGATATCTATAGTACCCCATGTAGAACAAGATTTTCGGTATTCAATTCTACCAACCACGATACATCTGTGGAAGTTATGACCTCAATGTTGCTAGGGCGTACCATATCCATGTCATACAAATGCGATATGCATGATTCACACTATCCAATCTTGCAGCAAATTCTGCGCGTATCATGCGCTGATGTAGGGCAACACTGCTTAACCAGGAGCCCATAAACAACCTGCCCGAAGGCATATTCTATGATCAGTCGATCCTCATATCAAGCATGCATATGATGCGTATGATCATGAGTCATGAAACTACACTAAACATGTCAATGAGTGATGATCCATTCTTACAACGCAGATGGGCCTGGACGGCCTATACACAGCAAGTACAGCCAGTAATGGGCCCTAAGGACAGTCGTAATGTGGACATCCAACCAGCATCACACTCGCAATGTGGACGTCAAACCAACATTGCATCCCAGGCACGATCTTTTTAAACATTGGTTCTTAGCCTGTAATGGATTTACACATTGCAATGGACCGTAGATTGTTCCCATTGGACCTTACATATATATCAAATGGGCCATATCTTATGGGCCTTTTATTCATCAGATGGGCCACATAGATAGGCCACACCAATGGGTCTTATGTGCATTGCAATGGGTCAAAACCCGTGGGCCTAGGATTTGCATCAAATGGCTTAGTCTCATGAGTCTAATATGTGACCAATGGGTCACACCAATTGGGTCCCACATGTAGATCAAGTGGGCCTCAACCCATAGACCTAACATGAGTCAAATGGGCCTAAACCCCTAGGCCTTAATCAAATAAAATGGGCCTAACTCATGGGTCTCAAATAAGTTCAATGGGCCTAATCCCATGGACCCTTTTTATAATCAATGGGTTTAGTCCCATGGGCCTTACAATATATCAACTGGGTCCACTTCCATGGGCTTTAAGAATGCAACAATGGGTCCAATTTCATGGGCCTTGAAGTACATCAAATGGGCCTAGTCCCATGGATTTGTAACACATCAAATGGGCCTAAGTTCTTAGGCCTAAAATGAATCCAATGGGCCTAGCCCATAAGCATTTCATAAACCAAATGGCCTAGCCCATAGCCCTTTTGAAATTCGAATTGTCCTAGCCCATAGGCGTTCTATGAGTCAGATGGGCCTAAATCCCTAGGCCTTACATTTAATTCAAATGGGCCTAGACACATGGCCTTGGAACATATCAAGTGGGCCTAAACCCAAAGGCCTTTACAAAGAAAATGGGCCTAGACCATAGGCCTTAAAATCATCTGTACAAGTAGATGGACGGTCTGGGTACATCACATGCACCATGACGGGTCCCACTGTCCAGTGGACAGTGCGGATTGAACACATATATCACAAAGGGGCTCCACCGTCCACTGGACGGTGGAGTATAACACATGTATCATGGGGGGAGTCCACCGTCCATGGCTGTGGACGGTGCATTAAAACACATACATTATTTTTGTGGGTCCCGTGTGGGGCCCACTGTAATGTCTAAGTGCCATCCGACCCGTTCATAAGGTCGCTCGGACCTGAATGAAGGGGCAACAAAAATTTCAGCTTGATCCAATACTCCTGTGGGCCCCAAAAATTTTTCAGTGGTAGAATTCAATCCACACTGTTTCACGTGGTGTGGGCCGCCTGAGTATTGGATCTGTCCCATTTTTGGAGGGGGGCCCACTACTGGGGCGGCCCACCTCATGAGCCGGCTGGATGGCAAATAATCATTACGGTGGGGCCCACACGTAGGGCCGTGGGCCCCTGCTGGACGCCCGCCCGCCCGGCCCTTAAGCTGCAGGCAGCGGCGTGCAGCTCTGCACGTGGTCAGAGGAAGAGGCATGGCCTCTTGCAAGGTTTTGGAAAAACCCAATTTTTAGAGTTTTCGTCATGTGGGGTCTGCTTTAAGTGGATCCACTCCGACCATAGGATTCCTCACCTTGCAATGAATCCAACAAGTCCAAAGTTTGAATTTTTTTTTTATGAAAGAAAATGAAATAAAATAATAAAAATGTATTTGAAAGGTGAGGATGAAATTTATGACACTATGGCCCACCAGGTGATTGGATCAGTTCCAAAATTCTACCCAACGGCTAAAATACCGTGGGTAAGAGGATGGACGGCTTGGATCGAACATAAACATCAGGGTAGGGCCTATGCAAGGGGACCACCCAAGTCCCTTTCCTTTTTCTTTCTTCCTTTTTCTCCTTTCTGTTGAAACGTCCAGCGTCCCAGACGCTGGACGGTCTTTTATTATTATTATTATTTTTGAGTGAGGGCCCTGATGGAGTGGGCCACCACTGATGGGTGTCATGGGTTCAACGTCCAAGGTGGGCCCCACTTGAATAAAAATTACATCAAGGTGGGATCCATTCAAGTGGGCCACACAATCCTAAGAAAAATAAAATAAAATAAAATAAAATAAAATAAAATAAATAAAAGAGAGAGAGAGACATGGAGAGTGGGACACGGCTTGTGATGGAGGGACCCCGACATTATGGGCCCTCCCTTACATGAAATCATACATCAAGTGGGCCTTAAAGCATGTGGGACCACCGAAATTTAAAATCAACGGTGAGGATCCTTTCCCCACCAACATGGACGGTCTAGATGACCTTTGAAGAGAAAATAAACCTCATGATGGGGTCCATGGAGAATGGCCCCATCATGGAGTGATCATGATGATCCAAGTGGTCCATCGGCCACATTTTAGGGTCCCAAGTGAGATCCACACCATTGATCGGTGGGCCTCACTTGGTTCACCATAAAAATAAGTAAAACTACCCTATAGAGGCACCCACCGTCCGATCATCTCGCTCCTAGGGGTTCCTTGGCACCTTAGCTTCAACTTCAACGGTTAAGATGAGAAATGGAGGGTTGAGATGGGAGATAATGGGGTAGGAAGGTGGGCCACTTGGAGCTTAGGGATTTTACAAAATTCCATACGTGGGACTCTTTGTTGCTTGGGATTTTTGAAATGAGAAAAAGAGATAAAGAGAGAGAGTGATGTAGAGAGAGATGGATGGATGGATGAATGATGGTTGTGTAAGGAAAGGCTTAACTTTTGAGGCTTTTGTGTAAGAGAGGTATGGGTGGTGTAAGAAAAGCTTGACTTTTGTGGCTTTTTGTGTAAGAGAGGTATGGTTTTGGGAGACTTTTGTGGTTGCTTGGGAAAAGGGATGGAAGTGATGTGTACTTGACATGTGATGGATTGATGGGTGATTGATTGATGGGATTGATGGGATTGATGTGACACATCGTAGAGATTTCCTTGGTTTTTGCAACGCGCAGCGTTTTCTCGCACCGAACGTTGGCCCATATCTCTTGACCAGGGTATCGCCTCGGCGCGCGAGTCGTGACATCGGAACCGCTATGGTATTGGTCTTGGGTTGAGTCGATTCGGGTTGTCGGCATATGAATCAGGGTCGCGCGTCGATATCGTTTAAGGGTCGAAGGTTGTCGGAATTCGACCGATAAGACCGCGGAAGTCTATGGAAAGGTACGGACCAAGATACGGGTCTTACAATGGATATTAAATTACATTGGCTTCTTATGGTGTGGTCCACTTGGGCATTCAATATACCTTAAATTTAGTATCATAAACTAAAATAATTTAATAAAATTATAGATCAGAATGGATAAACCAAATACATCATGGTGGGCCCCACAAACCCCTTATCCTGACCATCTACATTCATTCGTGAGAAGATACCCAAATTTGGGCACGCACTCAAAATAGAGCCACGCTGAAAGAGGGGTATTTCACTCTCTCTCTCTCTCTCTCTCTCTCTCTCTCTTTCTCTCTCTCTCTCTCTCTCTCTCTCTCTCTCTCTCTCTCTCTCTCTCCTCTCTCTCTCTCCTCTCTCTCTCTCTCTCTCTCTCTCTCTCTGTTCCCTAATCAGAGCATTCCCTAAACTCTTCTTTCCCTAATCCTCTCTCTCCCTCCTGATCTTTGCTCCATCTCTCTCATTCTCCTCCCTCTCTCTCCAATGCATCAGCCGTGAAGAAACATAGGCCGTGAATGCCCTCTTCTCTCTCTCCATTGTAACAGCCATAAATCTCCTACCCAAAGAAATACACGCCGTGAAGCTCCTCTCTATAGGTTTGATATCTTCTTCTATTTGTACCTCTTTTCCTGTCTTTCAGATTTGATATACGCCAACTGTTTGATGAAATGACATGCTATCTATTTTTTGAAATGGCTGGATGAGATTTTTTTTCATAAAATCTCTGTAATTTTTAGATATTGGCTTTGCCGAAAGAATTCCATTGATGCATTGCTTGTCAAATAGGTCGTCCTTGCACCCCAAATGACAACTAAGGTGAAAGGCCTTTTAAAAGGCCTAAAATAGATTTCACAAATATTCGGTATGTGATTTGCAATTTTAAAAGGTATTTTTTTATGATTTTTTCAATGCTTCTTTTTATAATTTTTGAGAATTTAATCTTTTAAGCATGCCTGGTTTTTTCCCCCCGAAATCAGCTTGGGTTTGTGGTTTTCTCTATTTTCTTTCGTCTTGGCTTTTCTTTTGGTATTGGATTTTTTTCTTTTAATTTATCTAATTTCTTTTCTTCTTTTTTTGGGTTGTAATTGACAATGATGCTTGTAAAATGAAAGTCGTTATTCAAGTAACCTGGAATATTGTTTGGTTTTGTGTTGGGAATTTGAATTAGAAGAGAGAAATATTCAGTGTTTCTGTTTTTTGATTTTCTAAAAATTTTTTTATATATAGGGTGCATTTGGTTGCACCAAATATAATGAAATTTCTTGATGTTTTGCACTAAACTAGACTAATTAATAATGAAATATTATGAAATTTCATGATATTTAGTGCACCCAAACACACCGTTATTAATTTTTTGTTCTTCTATGTATTAGAACCTTCTTAAATGATACTAAATGGGATGTTTTTTTTTTAGGTTGACAATGTAAAGAAGCATGGGATTCTATTAGAAGTAGTTTAGTTTCTGATTGATCTGAACTCCATGAAGCATGCACATTGCAGTAAAATCCCTCCAAATCATAAATATCCATTAGGTTTTTGAAGAAAAGAAAATAAAGAAGAAGAGAAATTTGGAAATATTTTCATTCTTAAAGGGGACAGTTTCATGGTTTGGACACTTAGATTAGGGATTGGTAGAAGATTATTGAACATTGAAAGAAAAGCTACTAGTTTGATTCATTAGAGCCTTGGTTTTTCAATTGCTGAGTTTTTCTTCTATTTTTCATGGCTAGATACTTACCAATTGCTTCTTTTTTTTTCAGCAATCTACTATGAACACTGTACCCATGTAATCTTATACACTCTTTTAATGTCTGAAAGGTGTCTGACATGGTTACTTCTCATACAACATTTCTTACTGTGGTGTTTCTTTCTAAAGTTAGTTTAGAGTGGTATTATTTAAGTTAGTTCATAATAGATATATCTGATTGAGATGCTTTTGTCTGTTACATCTTCTATTGTAGAATCCAAACACATGCAAAGGCAATTTCCACCTCAATGTCTTCAAGGTGTTATTGGACCTAACTTTATAGGACGACTGTCTTTCTCATCTCTGGTCGATGGGTTTCTCTTATCTCCGACCTTACAGTGGATGAACTATCAATGGTGACACTTGCGCTTGTTGCACAAGATTTTATGGGTAAAGAGCCCCATAATAGGGAATTGATTTGGGTTTGGTTTGGATTTTTGGGTTTTTAATTCTAATTGCATAATCCAATGCAATAGTTTTTTTTTTACAATGCAATAGTATCTTGGGGCATCCTATCCACTCAACAAGATGGGCCAAGTGTATTGCTACCATCTTTTTATTTCTACAGCTATGCTAGTTCTAAAATTTCTTATTGTGATTGGTGTTGGGTCATATCTCACATTTGAACAATGTGAGTTTGTAACTAACTTTTGTTTTCTCCTATTGCAGAATTGGTTAGCCAATGGATGTGGCAGTCTAGGCTCATGTTTCTTCTCAAGTAAGCATGTCTTTTCACCATTGCTACTTCAGAACGATACATACCTATATCATTTGATAGTCCGTCTGTTTATAGTCTCTAGTTTTCAGCACTTGCTTAGTTGCAAGTTTCATCAAAATGGTTGGTTGAAGTTTCATCTTTCTCATTTATAAAGGTCACTATTCATCATCCCTTATTGTTAAACAATGATATTTTCTTATGATTTACGATATGATTTTTGATCTGACTATTAAATATTTTTTTAGAACATTTGTTTTGAGTTTACTCTTATGATATATGTGATTATCTATGTGATTTACTCTTATGATCTTGAACATCCACTCATTTGATTTTCCTTATGTACTCTCCATCATATTTTAACAATGCTCAAAGACAGGCTACCAAGGATGCTGGTGTTATTGCTGGAATGAATGTAGCCAGGATAATCAATGAACCAACAGTCGTAGCCATTGCCTTTAGTTTGGAGAAGGTGGGGAGAAAAACATCCTTGTGTTCGACCTTGGTGGTGGGACATTCGATGTCAGTATCTTGACAATTGATAATGGGAATTTTGAGGTTCTAAACACAAATGGAGACCTATGTTGGAGGTATAACCCTCACTATTTTCCATTGGTTTTCTAGTTTAGTGGATTGAGAATCATTGAATAAAAAACTGTTCATCATTCTCCATTTCTCATTAGTGAATGCAACTTGATATAAATCACAAAGATAAAGTCATACTAGTCAGGGAGGCTAATCATTGATTTTTCTTGCACCTTCGTAAACACAAGTTCTAAGAGAACCTAGCCTCGTATGACTTGATGAAAACAAAATCAATAAGTCAGCCCCTTTATCCAAATTGATACATAAAACATTCAAGCAATCAAAATCCCGTAGAATTTTAATATAAAGTTCCATAAAGAGGCA
Source organism: Magnolia kwangsiensis (assembly GCA_037074715.1). Taxonomy (NCBI): domain Eukaryota; kingdom Viridiplantae; phylum Streptophyta; class Magnoliopsida; order Magnoliales; family Magnoliaceae; genus Magnolia; species Magnolia kwangsiensis. Next base: position 84,442,926 of record CM073577.1, on the reverse strand, counting down.
ATGATATGCCAAAATCAAAATAGTTCTGCTTTGATGGAACAAAATTTTCCACAGAAACAATTATGATTTGTTCTATATGTATTGGCAAGAGGCCACTGTAGATAAAGATTTGTGCATCAGGTGAGGCCAATGCATGGATGACTTGGGCTCAACTACATGTACAAAAACATTGCATGATTTAAAATTGAAGTTGCCTAGGTCCACATTCAACGTGTGAGTGGACTAGACTATTTCTTAGCCAGGTCATCTAAGTTGTGTGACCAACCTAATGGATGGCTCAGGCATCCCTTGTGGCATGTGGACTTAGTGGAACTATGACCAACCAGCATTTCTTCTAAAGTTGGATAGATCAACTGGGTCATGGTTGCATTTGTCCTATTGGAATCTGATTCATTGTTATTCAATTAGAAGCTTAATTCAGCTTATTTATGCATATGCGTTTCAAATTATAAGATCTTTCTACTTATTCCTTCGTAAGGTGTAAGGACACTCATTTCATGCAATGGTTGCATCTAGGTAGCTTGATTTTACAGTAGAATATGGAACAGAATATTTTCCTTTTGATTAACTGGTTTATATTTTATTCCAGGAACAATGTATCTGCTAGACACATCTAAATGTGAACTAGTTGAAAAAAATAAAAAAATTTACACAAAAAAAGTTGTTTGGAAGCTGATATTTAAACCCAGCTTGACTGATTTACATACACCTGTTCTCCATTTTGGGAATTGGAAAGCTACTCGTGTTTATTTTCTTGCTGTTTAGTCCCGATTCCTCTCTCTCTCTCTCTCTCTCTCTCTCTCTCTCTCTCTCTCTCAAATTCTATTTTTTTTAATTACTGTTTTGCATTGTATGAGGGATGATGATTCGGAGGAGCTAGAGAAAACCAATGTATTGTTGATGGGTCCAACTGGCTTTGGTATGGCCTCTGCTTTATAAAGGCATGGAAGTGTTGGTTGTCTCCTAATTCATTTATTTATCACATTATTCTTGGTGCTTGCCTTAAGGATCTATGGATTTTTTCCTTCACGTGGACTGAGGTTCATGATCTTGCTTACATATTGTAATATTAATTGTAAGGACATGGAAGACATTGCTTACAAAAACATTAGCTCACTTTGTAAATGTGCCATTTGTCATTGCAGATGCAACAACGTTCACACAGGCAAGTTCATTTCTCATTTTCTCATTAGCTTTGTACATCTACAAAATCACTCGTTCAACTATTTGTTGGCATTCTGATTTTTGTAGGATTGCATTTTATATGGTTTTGACTCATTGTTGCAAACTCAGCTGGTTGACTTGGGACTCACCCAAATCAACTCAGAACAACCATATTCTGAGTTAACTTTCATTTGCATTGACTTGGTATTACTTGGCTGTCTCATGTCAACAGAACTCAGCTGTCATTCAATTTTCTACTTGAATGTCCAGGGCTGAGGCACAACACGTTGCATGACTTGCCCAGGTATTTTAGTGACTAGGCCTGGTTATTTTGGTGACTTGGCCACATTGAAGCTCTCTCTCTCTCTCTCTCTCTCTCTCTCTCTCTCTCTCTCTCTCTCTCTCTCTCTCTCTCTCTCTCTCTCTCTCTCTCTCTCTCTCTCTCTCTGCCTTGTGCATTCTTGTGGGAGTTTCTTTGTGTACACGTGCCAGATCCTTTTGGTTCGTCAGGCAGGGCCCATTATTTATACATGTAAGCCTATTTGGACCATTAATATGATGTGCTCTTTGTTGATGGCTGATGCATATAAATGCTACCGGATTGGAAGATCATAGTAGTCCACTCTTTTGGTCAATAGTCTAAATCACAAAAGTCATGGGTTGTACATTTATGGAATCTAAGAGGTAAGTGAGTTTGGATTTCTTTTTTCATTGATTCAGTATCTCTTGGATTGCTTTATCTGGATTAAACTACTGTGTTTTTTATTTATTTATTGGATGGTGGCTTAAGTTATATTTTTCTTTTCTTTTTCTTTTTCTGTTAGCTATTTGAGTTAACTTTATTATTGGTTGGTTTTTATCCTGCACGATTAGCTTTTCTTTGTCGATTTTTATATGTTGTATTGAGATCATGTTTCGAATTAATGATATTTTTCCCACCATTTTGTTATGATTTCTTTAGCTAATTGATGACACGTGTGAATTGAGGAATTTTCTTACCTTGTACAGAAATTAACGGACTATAAAGGAAGGAAATTTAGAAGAAAAAAACTAGACTAAGGATTATTTCCTTTTCCTCTTCCTATCACCTAAAAAAGAAAAAAAAAAAGGTATTAAAAAGGGGGGAAAAAAGAAGAAAGAAAGAAAAAGAAAAATAACTCCAAAAACCTTATTTATTTTCTACAAAACTGAAAATTTTCAATTACGACTTTGAGATTGGCAATGGGAAAACCTAATGTGCATGTTGTGTTCTAAGTGTTTTGTTATTGTATTGAGTCAATACTACTCGAGTATTGAGTCAATACTACTCGAGACTTAGATTCACTCAGCTTAGTGCAAAACTTTGTCATGTGTCAGGATTTCCTCACATTTTTGTAATATACATATATTCATATTCGAGTTTCATTATCACTATGGAAAAGAAGGGCTTCTCAGTTTTTTTTTTTTTTTTAAATAAAAAATAAAAAGTTTAATATCATATTCTCATTTTGGCCTGATTTTTCATGCTCCATTTGTTCTCATTCTTGTTTCTGAATGGGATGGAGGAACTATATCATCATATCCTGTTCATGAAGTTTTATAAGCATCTTAACCGCTTCTACTTGGGTTCCTCTTCTATAGATATGTACTACTTTCTCTCTATTATAATTTGGGATTGATTTTTTTACCCCTTCACTTGGTGCATCATTTGTAGATATTGGAAGGACTTCTTAAATTGTCAGGGAATAGGGAATGTGCTGATTGTCAAATCAAGTAGGTATCTTGGTTGAATTGTGATAACGAATGATCTTTTATTTCTAAAGCTGGGGAACAAGGTGGATTTTCAATATTCTTCTCATTAAATACTTTTTGGTTTTTCTGGTCATTTTTTACATACAGCATTCAAAAGCACCATGAGCAATAACAATATTCACATATTGTAATTCTCCTTTAAACAATACAGGAGCAAGTAGTGGGCACATGTCAATTATGGATACTTCACAAAATGAGACATTGGAGGTTGGACCTAGGAATTTGAAGATGTCTTTTTCATCAACATCTGGACAACTAAAACATATGACGAATTATAGAATAGGGGTGAGTTATATTTTCTTTCCTGATTACAAGCTCCTGGGTTAATTAGCTTCAAAGTTTCTTGTAAATCAGGATTCTTTGACATATATAACTCTAGAATCTAGGCCTTGTAATTAATTAAAACTTTACAAATGTTATCAATTGGATTCCAAGACTCCTTGCCATGTCATTCAAACCCTTTTACATGGCTATTGTTGTGTTTATAACTCTTGTAAATGGTAACATGCCTACCCAGGTAAAAGATTTGGATGTGGAACTTGAAAGTACTAAACAGAAAAGTAAACAAAACCTGTAACAAGCCATCTTAATTGAAAGGGAAAGAATTACTCAAATGCAGTGGGATATGGAAGAACTTCGTAGGAAGTATTTGGAGATGGAGTTGAAGCTAAAGTTCGAACAGGTTCCTTTTTTGTAATTCTTGTGATAGGTTGAGCAAAGTGAAGTATTATTTATTTAGAAATGTAAATGTGGGATGCAATGTATGATTTGATTGCTATTTGTAATAAATGCATCATTTTTTTCTTGATTGCATTTTATGTACTATTCCTATCAACATTAATTGTATTAGCTTAGATGAGTTACCAATCACAGCAGGTTCTTGCAATGGAAACAGGCACTATTATAATTTTTTTTAATTTTTTTAAAAATAGCTACGGATTTTAGCCGTAGTTCTTGTTCTTAAAACCATAGCTATTGTTAATTTTAGCATATTTCTATGAATTTCATTCCACTTTTAGCTACAGATATATATCAATAGCCGTAGGTACATTTCTCTACAAAAATTATAGCTACGGCTTTTATCCGTAGCTAGTGATATCTATTGCTATGGATTTAATTTGTAGCCGTTACAAAAATTATAGCTACGGCTTTTATCCATAGCTAGTGATATCTATTGCTACAGATTTAATCTGTAGGTGTAGGTACATTTTGCTACAGAAATGAGGCTTTTATTCGTAGCTAGTGATCACTATTGCTATGGATGTAATCCATAGCGATAGGTTTTTGACCTTTAGCTACACCACCAATCGCTACAGACGTGTTATGGACTAGATCCATAGCAATAAGCCTTTAGCTACGATTTTTATCCGTAGCCTTTACCCCTTTTCTGGTAGTGTATGCTTAATTACCTTGATGATAGGATAAATCTTGAGGGGTATACCTCACTATGATAGCCATTGACGCTATCAAACCGTATTCAGTGTGCAAGACACACAGATGATGCACATACTGGTGTTCATGTGGATTAGGAGCTAGAGGACCTTGCGACTCACTTTCCTGACTCTAGTTAATTTTAATTTGTACTATCATGTTTTGTAATAAGTTAAGACATTGGTTTGCATAAGTTTTTAGATAACCATTTGAATCTTAATTATGTATATTTGGACTCCCTCTTATATTTAAATTTCTCATATTCCACTCGTTTATTAACTCTGATAAAAAAAATGCACGTGGAATTTGTGTGCTTTCAAAGGTTAACGCTTGGGTTTTTGGAATACAAGTAGTGTAAGCGGGTCTCGAGAATCGAGGTGTTACAAGATGGTATCAGAGAGGGTCTAGACAAACCTTGCCTTTGGGAAACGAACTTAGACAGACTTTATATGTCTTAAGTTAGAATGTTGAAATTAGAGATTTGAACCTAGGTGAATCTCCCTTAGACTTAGGAAAGTTTGAGAATGTAGATACCCAAACTTAAGTTTCCTTTGGAATGGATAAGATAGCCATTTGAATTCATTTAGAATTCCCTTAAAGTTAGGGAAAATTGTGAAAATAAAGATGCAAAATTTTAGGCTCCTTTGAAAATTTTAGATTTAGTTATTTGAACTTAGAAACCAAACTTAAATCCCCTTCAAAAATTATTTAGTTAACCACTCAAACTTATATAGAAATCCTCCAGATTTAAAGAAAGATTGAGAACATAGAAACCTAAATTTAAGTTCCCTTCAGATTTAGTAGAACGGTCATTCGAACTTATGTGAAGTTTCCTTTGAATTAAGGAGAATTGAGAATGTAGAGATTCAAGATTTTAGGTTCCTTGAAAAATCGTTTGGATAACCGTAGAACTTAAAAACAAAGCTTTGACTCCAGTGTAAACTACCAGAATAATTGCTTGAACTTAGAAACTAGATTTAGGTACCGTGGGAGAATAGGTCCCCACTATGATGTGATTAAGATTTGAAAAGAACATTACTTGAACTTGAACTTCAAATAAATTTGTTAAAAATTTGAAATTGAAATGCCACAAAACCTCCTTCTAGTTAGAAAACAATATTCCCACAATTTTTGGCAGTTAGAAGTAACTATGAGTGAATTTATAAAATTTTGGATAAATTTTGAACCCCAGATTGAGCATGGATTCGAGAATATATACAAATTTGGCAAATTTATGTAAATGTTATTGTGTAAATCTAGCACCCATTGTATTGTCAAATTTTATTGTTCCAAACCATTTAGTATTTGTATCATGCTTTGAGTTGAAGTGATCAGGTTTATACATTTTTAAGTTCTCTGGATCTTCATCAAACTTGCCTACATCTTCAAGTTGAAGTGAAGTGTGTTCAAGTTCATGGTTTCAAGATCAAATTTAAGAACTCAAGTTCAAGGTTGAAGTTCAACTACTATACGCTAAAGACTCAAGCACTCACGCTTGACTCAAGTTCAAGTTCAAGAGATCGAACTCAAGCTTTAAGTATCACAAGTATTCAAGATTTTGAAGTGAATGAAGTTTCAATTATTCCTACTCACAAAAAGGTTTGGATGACCCTAGATTGTGTCATATTCATTGTATATTCTTTATGGGTCATTTCATTTGTTTATAGGTCATTTTCTCAACTAGTCTTAGACCTTGTTCGACTAGTCCAAGTACTGGCTCGACCAGTCTAAGAGTTTTCTCGACCAGTCCAAAGTTTGTTGCTATTTTTCAAAATTTTCTGTTGGGCTCTTAACTAGTCCTGGAGACTGCTCGACTAATTGAGTGAACAGTGTTCAACCAGTCGTGCAGGCTTGACTCAAAGTCTAGCAAGTTTTTTTGGTCTCACTCGACCAGTCGAGTGCATTGCTCGACCAGTTGAGCAAGCCATTCGACTAGTTGAGTAACGATCTTATCTTATTACGTCAGAAAATTTGAAATTTGGTTGGTCCTTCAACCAGTCGAATCAACCCTTAGACCAGTCGAGTGAACAGTATTTTCACCTATAAATAGAGCGTGAATTTCAGAGTTTATTCATTTATTAAAAGTGAAATCAAGACACCACTCTGAGAGATAAGTTTATGAATTTATTAAGCTATTTTGTGCTCATTTTAGATTCTCTTTGATTAGCTTTTGTAAATTAATTTTGTGATCTTCATTCTAATTTTATATTAAGAAGGGATTTGAGTTTTTTCCTTTTTTGAGATCAAAATCAAATCAAGCTAGCCTAGGTTGATTTAATTAAAAATCATCTAGAACTAGAACCTTTTCATCTGTGAGACTGAACATTGAACATCTTCACCTACATCGGATCGGTTCTACTAGGCTTCTTCAAAGGATAATTTCCAGATAAGTATCATTTACAATTCTATATCTTTTTGGTTTTTCAGGTTGTGTTAGAAAAATCTCTTTTTGGTTTGTTTGAGGTAAGAAAATCTCAGTGTGGAGTTTTTGAAATTATGTAAGCCCAATCAAAGACACAATTGTGAAGGTTTTAAGATAAACCTTGAAAAACCTTGTTTCATAGTGAACACTAATATCCCTAGGGAGTGGATATTAGAAGTGGAGTAGTTGTGTGGCTATTTTCTAACAGTTGGTGTACACATAAGCGAACCGCTATAATTCCAGGAGTTGTAGTGGATGATTGAATGTTCTTATGTGTGTAAATGTTGTAATGTATTTTATGCATTTGTGGTGAATGGTGTAATTTACTTTATGCACTTGTGGGAATATTGTAATAACTTAGTTTATTTTATTTTCTGTTTTCTTTGCCTCTTTATTGGTTTGGGTTGTTGATACTTACAAATGTTCTAATAAGGTTGTCCTGCCATAAGCCTTTGGTTTTGGTGTTAGGTTGTCCTTAGAACTAAGTTTGTATCAACCTCTCATGACTAGTACATTTGAGGTTGCTATTTACTTGTGCTTCTTTATTATTTGATTATGCTATCTTTCTTTAAATTCTGTATTTATTTTTAATTCCTGGAGTTGTGGTGGATGATTGAATGTGCTTATGTGTGTGAATGTTGTAATTTATTTTATGCATTTGTGGTGAATGGTGTAATTTATTTTATGCACTTGTGGGAATGTTGTAATAACTTAGTTTATTTTATTTGTTATTTCCTTTGCCTCTTTATTAGTTTGGATTGTTGAGACTTATAAATGTTCTAGTAAGGTTGTCCTACCATAAGCCTTTGGTTTTTGGTGTTAGGTTGTCCTTAGAACTAAGTTTGTATCAACCTCTTAAGACTAGTACATTTGAGGTTGCTATTTACTTGTTCTTCTTTATTATTTGATTGTGATATCTTTCTTTAAATTTTGTATTTATTTTTAATTTGGCATAGTCCTATTCACCCCACCCCCACCCCACCCCCCCCCCCCCCCCCCCCCATAGGAGGTATTGCTCGGCCTTTTCAATTTCAAACTCAAATTTTCATGTAAAACTCTGAGTCCTGAAATTTTCAGATAGTACATTAGGAAATCAGGGTGTGTAATGAAAGACTGATGGTCATTTGGGCCTCTGCTCATATAGACTTTGAGTGTTCTTATTGCGAAGTTAGAAGATTTCATTATAATTCTTAGGAATCTAGGTTGTAAATACACATCTAAAAAGATTGAGAGAAAGTACTCCATTGGATAATTTTTCCACTTTAATAATAATAATAATAATTGGGATATACATTATCAAATCTTAAGGGCGAGATTTTTCTTTAAGGGGGGTAGATTCTAACACCCCAGACATTTCAGTACTTGGGTTTTATCATTTAAGTCAAATTCGGCATTAACACGTGTTAGAACACACATAACCTGTAACTCGCACCATTCTTAATTACCCTTGATTGACCCCTTACTTTTCAATACTAGAGTGTTACCGAAGATCTAACATAATATAAACGCATGTCGAACCTACTTAGACATTCAATTTTTCTAGCCTAGATCTAACTGCCTGACTGTTTAATTATAAATCGAGTTAGATACCCACCTAGATAAGATTTAGGACAATTAGAACAAAGGGGAATCGATCCTAGGACAATTTTATAGTAGGACTTCAAGATCTGGTCATCAAATTATCAATTAATCAAGGGGTTAGAGATTCTTTATTAGAATTAGACCTCACATTATTCGATAAAGGGATTGGCCATTAAAACCAATCATTAGATTCATCTAGATGCTTTAAAGGACTCTTGGACCATAGAAGATCTATTCTGAACTAACCTAGTCGTCTAAACTCGGGGTTACCTATTTAATCAGGTTGTAAAGTTGCTAAATCTACTCTGACCTAGACTATGAACCCTGATGACAGTTGATGATCTATTATGAAACAATTTAACCATTCAAACTCACTATGGTTCATGCACCTAAGATGTAAGGTCATCTATATATATATATATATATATATATATATATATATATATATATATAAAAGAAATGTAAACAACAGCTAAATTTCCCTAAATTAGATTAAAAACCTTATAATCGTTAGTGATCAATACAATTAGACCATTGAAGGACCATTTAAAAAAATTCAGCCATTAGACGTTGAAATCGTCCATTAAATCTTAAGAGTAACTGTTAGTGTAGATTATGTGCCTATTTTACCACGAGAATGGCTATTTAACCATCTAATATGGACCATGAAATGTATTTAACATTGGAATAACTCCTTGAGACTTTCTGTGATCATCGAAGCAAAGATTAAAATCAACACGAAATACAAGATCGCTTGGTATGGCCCACATGAGCTTTGGATTTGCCCCATCTCTAGAGAGATGTCCTAATACGATAAGTGGAATCACATGGACGGACTGGATTCATCAAAGACATCATAGTGGGTCCCACACTAGTGGCAAGTGTGCACAGAGCACATGTACACTCACCATGCACAACATCTTCCAACTGGGTCAAATTGGGTTGATCTAATGAAGCTGCAAAGGAGGATTTTCCTCTTTTCCGCCAACAAATGGATAGCCGTCCGTAGTGCTAATCATGGCCCACAAATATGGGCCCACTTCCATCATCCGAATCGTCCATCATGCTCCAGCCGTGTGGCCAATCAAAACCCTATAAATTTCACGTGTGGAAGCATGCATGCATGAGCATGATATTCAGTGCAAGTAGAGGTGTGCTCGGCGTATTCTGAAATGGAAATCCCATCCTTCTTCCACGCTGGCAATCCATGAGAGAATATTCTCTCATCCCAGCCATTGATAAGGGGGATTACTGACCATCATCCATTTCCAACAGTGAGCTAGCTCGCATAACCATTCCAAAAATGAAAATATTCAGTTTCTAGCTCTTTCCAAAACTTTTTTAGGCAAACTTCATCTGAATCGTCCATTGCAGAGCATCCCAGACATTCAATACCTGTAAAGGGCAAAAACCCAAAGCTGCGAGAGGAGAGTTATTCTTCTCCCTTTTATGGCAGCCGCAAGAGGATATCGCCCAATACCTTCAAGGCTCGAACCCACCAAGGAAAGGGATCTGGAGCTTTGAAATCCACAATCCAGAAGCACCTTAGTATCGATTCAAAGTCGTCCATAGGGGTAGAATGAGGAAAAGTCCATCGAACTTCGATCTGCCATTGGATCCACCTTCTTCTCCACAGCGTCTGTCGTGTTTTGGATGAACTACAACACTGAGTCTGGACTCGGTTTAGAGCTCCATGAAGCTTCAAGAAGAATTGAAGAAGAAGAAGTAGATGAAAGAAGAAGAGAGCAAGAGGCAGGGAGAAAAGAAAGAGAGAGAAAAGAGATGGGGGTGTGGTTGTGCGGACGCCCCGAGCAGGGCCTGGTGCTGCTCGATCTAGACTAAGTCCAAATCGAGTTGGGTGCGGTTTGGTTGAGCCCAGACCTTGTTCGGTCCAGTAAGAGATAAATGAGAAGGAAGAAGAGAAAGAGAGGAGAAGAAAATAAGGAGAGAGAGAGAGAGAGAGAGAGAGAGAGAGAGAGAGAGAGAGAGAGAGAGAGAGAGATGGGTCGACTTGGCCGAAACTAAGTCAACTCAGTTCGAGTCTTACAAGTCAGGGCCATGTTGGGTCCTATGTCTCAAGACTACCCAACAAAATGGAAGAAAGAAGAAGGAGAATAAGAGAAGAAGTAGAGTTTTGGAACTTGACTCGCTATCGAGTCGAGTTGAGTCAACTCACCGAAATTGAGTTGATTGTGATCGAGCCGATCTTTAACTCAGTCTAAGCCTTTCCCAAGGAATGCATGAAGAAGGAGAGGTATTGCCTTATAATTTTAGTTAGAATAATAATTGTTATTATTATTATTATTATCATTATTATTATTTTAAAATTTGGGTATTGATGTTATCATTATAATTTTCATTATTTTGAATTCTTACGGAATTATTACCATTCACCATTTTTATTTTTTATATTTTTAGTTAGATTATTATGATATATTAATTATCATTAGAATTTTAAATCCTTATATCAGTATTACTACTGATCAGTATTTCGATTTCAAATCATCAAATTCTAAATGGTACACCATATCTTAAATCTATTGATCGAAATACCTAGTTTTAACCATATCCGTATAAATTGAGTAATGTTATGATCTAACCGCACTAATTGTGTTAATCATGTTATATGTCAATCTTAATGTACAAACATTCAACTCTAGCAACGTTGAGAGATAATACAACTCTAAGGTGTGGATCACCCTTTAAGTTTTCCTACATCTTAATAGTTGGCCTATTTATTCATCTTTTTTCAACTGTCTTATTAATTAGTTAATATGGTTGATTGTTGTTGTTGAGTTTTATTTTTATAAATGATTGATGACTTGAATTGAAAGTCAAATATTTGAACATGTTATGGACTTGAGTATCCCTATTCAGATTTGAAATGAACGCTTTAGATATGGGTGTGATATATTATACATGATTTAATTTGCCATTCATGATCACTTGATGGTGTTTTAAGAGATCCTTGAACTAGTGGTCATCTGTGAAATGGGTTAAATAAATTTATGTTGTGGACTTACCACCTTGTGGACCATTTGTGCCTATGTGGCTTTTGGGGAATAGTCTCTTTAATCACACCATTAGGTGGAATATTTGGCCCTTGTGGATTTTATGGAATACTTTCTCTTTTGTTGTTTTAATGGATTATTTTATACAACTTTACGATGGTATGTCCCACTTGTGGGACTACGATTAGCCACTAGTTGTATAGGTTATCTTTAAACATCTTATCTAATAGTCCCATGAGTCAGTGATGGTGGAATGGGACACTATGCCTGAGTGGTCGGCCTATGCTAGGTGACAAACCCCCCATAATGACCTTTGAGCTTTCCTGAATGGATTGTTTGAAATTGGAATAAAAATGGTTGGCCTGATCATGAATTTTCATAGCATGTGGTCTTTTCTAGGTCACTAGTTCTCCTTGGGCGTACCTTGAGTACTTTTCCGAGTGGTTAGATCTTCTTGGGCGATCTATATATTATTGTGGTCTTTTTCCGGTGGTTAGTTCTCCTTGGGCGTACTTTTGTGTACTTTTTCGGGTGACTAGTCCTTGGGCAATCTATATAGTATTATGGTCTTTTCTGGGTGGTTAGTTCTCCTTGAGAGTACCTTTGTGTACTTTTCTGGGTAACTAGTCCTCCTTGGGCGATATATATATCATAGCCTTTTCCGGGTGGCTGGTTCTCCTTGGGCATACCTTTGAGTACTTTTCTATGTGGCTAGTTCTCATTGGGTGACTTTTTGCCAGCTGGATGTGCATCCTCAGGTCTGTGAGCATGTGTATGCATCCATGCATTTAAACAAGATCATCTTTGTGAAATTTATTTAATGAATGTGTATCCAATGAACCTTATCTAATTTCCATGATTATCATTGTATAATATTTGTTATACGCTAATTACCTTGATGTTAGGATAAATTGTAAGGGTTATACCTCATTGCGTTATCCATTGATGCTATCGAACTGTATTCAGTGTGTACGAGACACAGATGATACACATACTAGTGTTCATGTGGATTAGGAGCCGGAGGACTTTACGACTTTCTTTCCTGACTCTAGTTCATTTTAATTTGTACTATCATGTTTTTTAATAAGTTAAGACATTGGTTTGTATATATTTTTTGGTAACCACTTGAATCTTGATTATGTATATTTGGACTCCCTCTTACATTTGAATTGCTCATATTCCACTAGTTTATTAACTCTGATAAAAAGGAAAAAAAATGCATGTGGAATTTAGGTGTTTTTAAAGGTTAATGCTCGGGTTTTGGAACATGAGTAGTGTACTCGGTATTTGGGAATCGGGGTATTACAGCTCTGTAACCCTATAATGACTCATCTATCTGCTAAGCCTCGATCACCCTTGCAACAAGAGAGGATTGAATCGACAGGCTTGATAATTGCACGATAGAAGACTGCAGAACAAACCTGAAGTCATACTCTTCTATATCCTCGAGCATCCTCCACTCTTGAATCATCATGTGTGCCACCAGGCCTCATGGCTAATGGCTGAGGGCATCCTCCACCATGTTTGCCTTGCTTGGGTGGTACTGGAGATTCAAATCATAATCCTTCAGGAGCTCCATCTAATGCCTCTGCCTCATGTTTAGCTCAGATTAACATAATAGGTACTTCAAGCTATTATATTGGAGAAGAACTCGAACCTAACTCTATAGAGATAGTGCCTCCATACATTCAATGCGAAGATGACTACTACCAGCTCCAAATCATGCATAGGGTAGTTCAACTCATGAACCTTAAGCTGGTGAGACACATAAGCCACTAGCGTCCCGTTCTACTATATTTAAGGACCCGCGAGGAGTATGCACAACATTTGAAAAATGCGTTGCAGAATGTCGTCGATGAATACCATAACAAACTGATCGAAATAAAGATGGAAGACCTCGTTCATCAATGCATGAATACTACGGGTGCATTGGTCAGTCCGAAGGACATGACCTGGAACTCAAAATAACCATAACGTGTCCTGAATGTTGTCTTTGGGATGTCCTCCTCTTGAACTCGAATCTAATGAAAACCAGAACGTAGGTCAATCTTTAAAAAGAACTATGCACCTTGCAGCTGATCAAATAAATCGTCGATCCTCGGGAGCGGATACTTGTTCTTGATCGTGACTCAATTGAGCTCTCGCAGTAATCCTTGTAGAGCCTCAATGAGTCATCCTTCTTCCTAACGAAGAGTACCGGCTCTCCCCAAGGTGAACTGCTCGAAAAAATGAATCCCAACTCACGTAACTTGTCTAACTGTCACTGCAGCTGCAGCTCTCGTAACTTCATCGATGCCATATGATACGAGGCCTTTGAGATAGGCAAGTACCGAGCATAAGATCAATCTAGAACTCAATATGCCGACGCGACGGTAATCCTGAAATCTCCTGGAACACATCAGGAAAATCGCAGACCACTGGAAATTGATCGATACACATGACAATAAGCAAGAAAGCTGCTCTCCTCTTGGCTCTGCTATAAACTGGAACTGCGGTAAGCCTGGTATATAGAACGTGACTGTCCTTGTGGAGCAGTCCAAGATAGCGTGATACTCAATAAGTCAATCCATGCCCAGGATGACATCAAACTCAGACATCGATAACACGAACAAATCAGCAAGTAAAAAGATATCACCAACTAGAACATGACAAGACGAGCAGAAGTGGCCTGACATTATAGTCTTCCCCAAGGGTGTCAATACGATTAACCCCTCGTGAGTAGTCTCTGTCGGTAATCCAGTCGAACGGAAGAATCCCTCAGACATAAAAGAATGTGAAGCACCAGAATCAAACAAAACTCATGCAATGCATGCAGAGACAAGAAGAATACCCTCAACGACTCCTCCAGATGACTGCAGGTCCTGCTGAGCCGTGTAGAACCTAGCTTGAGCTGGCTGGGGAGGTGCCTGTCCCCTCTAAAGGTGTTGCTGTTACTATCGCTAAGGCGATCGAAATTGCTGCCTCTATTGCTAAGGTCTCGGAGGCTAGTGTTGCTGTTGAGGGGCCCTCAGTGGTGGGGACTACTGTCGCTCCTGCTGCGAAGGCTACTGCAATGCTCTTAGCTGCTGTTGTGGAGACTATTGTGGTGCTCTCGGTTGCTATTACTATGGTCAAGGACACTCCCACCTACGGTGTCCTATCCCACCGCATCCATAACAAGCACCGGAAAGCTACCTCTGAGGTGGTGTCAGGGGTGTTGCTGGTGCGACTAGTGCTCTGGCGGCTGGGTAACCTGTGCGCCTCTACTGCTGATGATGTTGCTGCTGGTGGGAGCTACCGAAGGGATCCTGCCTCTTCCAGTCTCTTCTCTGATCTCGATCAGTCTACATGCCAGTCCACTCAGTCTCATAAATCTGAACCCTCTGTACTACATTCTGAAAAGTTAGGAGCTGATGCCCAACAACACGGTCTTAAAGACTGTAACATAAGTCGTTCTCGAAACGGCGAGCCTTCCACTCTTCATAATCGACCAAATATGGTGTGAACTTCAATATTGTACCACATACATGTTTCCCTGCACCAAGGTCTCAAACTCTAACACTCGTTGCCGACGAATGTGGTCAGGGAAGTACTGCTGGTCGAATCGGTCTATTAAATCCTCTTATGTCCAGATGAAATCAGGCCCTACAACACGAGTAATGGAGGTCCATCAGTGCTTGACCTCACCCTGGAGAAGAAATATGGCTAACCAAACCCGCTGGTGGGTCGTACATGTTATCATAATAAAAATCTTCTCCACCTTAGAGCCTCATCTCTCGACTTTTGTCGGGTCTGGCTCATCCTGGAAATACAAGGGATCGAGCTGTCTAAACTCTCAAAGAAGGGCGCTCGTGCGATCCTGCTCTACCTGGATTAGTGAAACAGTGGGGTGTCTGCCTTGCCCCTAGAGTGAGGCAGTCACAACTTGCAGCATCTGCTGAAACTAAGAGGCAGTTATGGGTACGTTCAGATCGACACTGGTCTAGGGTGGAGGAACGACATCCTCAAGATGGGGAACAGGGATCTCTGGTGGTGGAGTGAGAGTTATAGGTGGTAGAGCGGGAGTCCCAAGTGGTAGAGCGGGAGTCGCTCGGGTCACTCTCCTGGGCAGCATGTCCTATAGGGAAAACAAATGTACCTATCAACCTTAAGAACTCTTGAAGGCATGCACATTAGGGAACTAAACCAGAAGGTTACACACTCGGGACCTAATTGTCCTAAGCTCATAGTAAACATGTGATGTTGTTCTCGGTTATTCACAATGTATGCTCTAATACCAACTTTTGTCCTGCCCCAAACTCAAAAACTAGGCTTACAAAATTTTTGATCGCCAAATTCGGCACCGACAGCCTCCGTAGTACCCCATTCTCGGCTCCCGGTACCCATATACTAGGTTCTGATCCTGGGATCCTATAAGGAGGATTTTTCAGCACGAATTTTATTCCGTAACAAGCATAACCATAAGCATAACCTACGAACAATAACCAAGACACCATCACAAAATCCACTATGATAAAAAAGCTTAAAGTACAATGCGTATAAAGGGGGAATACAATGATAATAATAACAAAAACTCTTAAAGCTCAACTGCACGCTCCTACTCCCACTAAGATAGGTTGTGTCCTGGTGTCACCTGCACACATCAATCATGCATAGGCTTATAAAAAGCTTAAAGAGTGGTGAGAGTGTGTGCGTAATATAAGCATTCTCAGAATGCAATATCAGAGTAACGCGAAATATACTGGTAAGTCCATGAATGCTATCAAATGTACCAAGGCTATGCGATATAAGATATGAATGCTATCGGCCACATCAAGGCCATACAATGTAAGGCATGAATACTATCGGCCACATCAAGGCCATGCGATGTAAGGCATGAATGGTATCGGCCATACCAAGGACATGCGATGCAAGGTCCAACTCAAGCATACCAATTATTTTGAATAAGAAATAAATGGATTTTGTTTGAGAATTTTCATTCACTTGATAATCAACAAAAGAAAATAAGAAAGACAATCACTTTATTTATTTATTCCAAGTTCTTTTACATCCCTTTCTCCTTTGATTCCAAAATAAACTTGTGATAATAGTAAAAAAAATGATATGAGCTAAGAAAATAATTGGTAGAAGCATTATGTATTACAGACTATTACCCAAGTCAACTGTACACAGAAATCCCTATTCACTAAGATACATTGTGCGCCAGAAGAACCCATTGTGCGTCAACTCTGTTGTGCGCCCAGACACATTGTGCGCTCAGGCCCATTGTGCACTCAGGTCCATTGTGCACTCAGGCTCATTGTGCATTGGCACTTGTTGTGCATTGGCGCTTGTTGCCAACTGGCGATGTTTGTACGCCAATGGTGTTGTGCGCTCAGGCTCATTGTGTGCTGGCTCTTGTTGCGCACTGATGGTATTTGTGCGCCAATGGTGTTATGCACCACACAACACCTATTCCGCATAATGAAAGAAGAGCTTTACCTTTCTCTCCTCAAATCTTCTTCTTCTTCTGATCCCTTACCGACGGGTCGGGGGTATTTATAGCCTTCTCACATGTGTGAACATGCCACGTAGTCATTGTGCGGTCCTCTTTGCATGAACCTCCTTTGTGCGGAAGCTAGTGTACGAATTCCTTTATGCGAAAGCTAGTGTGTGGATATATTTGCACACAACAGTTAATTTCACACAATGTTTTTCACACAACGTTCTGCACATAGTGACTTTTCTGTTGCCTTCTTCTCTCTCTTTTTCATGCCTCAACAGATGCCCCCTTGATCCTGCATTTTTTAGTTTTACACCTACAGAATAAATATGCAGGATCAATAACAATTCTTTTCAAGCACTATCTTTTCCCTACTTTATTGTGCACTTATTTTCTCTGTTGTGCATTGACTGATCTGCGCACAACAATTACCGCACAACACCTCAGTCCCCACCTATAAATACATGAGTTATTTAAATTTTTGCCACTTTTCTCCTCTGCTCCATACTATTTTTGCATCAAGTTTCTACCTTTGTGCGCTAACCTCATTTTGACCCACACAACGACTGTTCTGCACACCTTTTGCCCACAATAGCTTGTCCCACACAACAAGACTTGGCACGCAACACCCCTTCGTACTTGGTCAAAATTTTTGTGCATTACAGGTAGCGCATAATGCCCTTGCGCTCAACACTTTATGCATAACAATTTATGCAAAATAATTTACATGCAGCAGTTTATGCACAGCTCTTTGCGCGTAACAGATTATGCACAACATTTTGTGCGCAACACTTTACGCACTATAACTTAGACTTTGAACATTTTTCTTGTACTTCGAGTTTATCTATCGTCCCTCCTCAGCAATCTTTTATTCTTCTCTTTTTAATAAATCTTTCCTTCTGACTTTAATTTTTTATCAACTCCTATACAAATCTCCAATGGCAAGCTCAAAAAGACCTCTTGCTTCCCCAAGTGTTGTCGGGCTGTTTGACCCACAATCCACTAAGACCCATAATAAGAAAAGACCCCATTCTGTTGAGAATTATAGTTCTTTCTTCAAGGAGATGGCTCCTATCATCATGAACTTTGCTAATCGTATTCAACACTTGTCCGAGCATATCCACATGGCCATAGTTATGAAGGAGATAGAGGGACCCCCCATTTCAGGACAATAATCTGATTGGGATGATTGGTTGAAATGCACGACCAACTTTTGCATTGATGACACCCATCCTTCTTCTGTAGAGGCTTCCTCTTCCCCATCCATTCCAAAATGGACAAGAGAAAAGAGCCAAGATGAAGCTTTTCTGGAAAAGATTCAAGAACATAATCGAAGACGTTTTCAGAACACTTGGGATTCAATCAAGTTGAATACTGAGGTGATTAAATTTCACAACTTGTATAAAGAGGAGACTATTTATCTTCCTCTGCAACTTCAGCGTCACCGATCCATTCATCAAAGTGAACCAACGAACCATATGACACAGAATAGGCTTTTGTATATATCCAATTGGGTGATCAAGGAGTCGTAAATCCTTGAAGGATACCTCATAGACAATGGCCTAACTCAAAAGACCTGGCAAGTGAGATATATGCACTTTCTCACACTATGTCATGACCCCCACTCTTTATACTACACTCATTTCTTCGAAACAATTCAACAACGTTTCTGTCATCGTGACTCTTTATGGGGCAAAGAAGAATTTAGACCGTGGGGTCTTTCGACTAGTCATTCAAATTACAACGCTTGGGCTAAAATGATTATGAAGAAGTATGAAAACGTCCTTCTTACAGTAAGGATCTATTATGCCATAGAAGCCACTTTAGAATTCTTTCAAAAAGACACGATGATCTACAAAGGCGTTTTGAAATATTGGTCTTCTACTACAAACTCTTTTCAACTTCCAGTAGGAGAAGCGAATATCACCTTATAGGATCTACATAGGATGGCTGGTTTGCCCATCTTTGGATCCTTCCTTGATGAATACATTCCCTCAAATGAAGATTTTGGCTATGTCGTGCCCAATAAAGTGCCCAGAATCACAGCATCAACCATCGAGCTTTTTCGCTGGCATCCACAAGATTTCTCCTCTTCAATGGCTAGCCCATTTTTCTCGATACTTGGTGTAAGTATTTTAACATTTCCCTTCCCTTTCAAGCAATACCTTTGTATAAATATGAATTGCTCAATGGTCTTTCCCCCTTTTTTAGGTTCCCTGGCAGTCATTGCACTGAGTTAGAGGCTAATCGAAAAAAAATAAAGGGCCCAGTTGACTTTACCGCCAAAAATAAATTATCCACTTTCTTGGCTTACTGGCTGAGCTTAGTTGGGCTTCCCAATTCAAAAAGTTCAGACTCTATTCAGCCGACTTTATTCGTGGCGACGGGCGCGATGGCAGAAGGCAGAAAAAGATATTCCCTAGCCCCTCTTGTCTTATGTTCATTATACAGAGCTTTCGGTCATGTCGCGGTGCACTGCTCATGCCTTGCACTATGAGTTTCATCCACTTTTACTCTATGGCATTACTTCTCTGGATGGCTCGGCATCTATTTCTCCTAGACATACAATGATTTGGAGAAATCTTATGTCCATCCCGATCATTTGCCCTTGTGGCATTTTTTGAAGCGAAAAATGATAAAGGGATATGAATGGATAGTTGATAAAATTGAAAACATGGAATCTATCAACTTCTTCCCTTTTTTACTTTGACTACCAGGCTGAAGACAAAGATGTGGAAGATAATAATGACTTGGAACCTCTCGAAAGGACTTTCTTCATCTGCATTCATTCTTGCAGTCTTCCCTTACGGGAAGGACTAGAGTTCTGGCAAGAACCATACTATCTAAGTCGATTCGCCAGACAGTTTGGATATGATCAAGCCATGCCCCAAGCAAGTGAGGAGGTCACCTGAACGATGAGGAGTTATGGAGTCGGTCCTTATAATTGGGCTTTGATATGGAACCAACTCCTAACTAGAAATTTTGGTTCTCAATTTGTCCTCCCGGGGTACAATCATAGAGTAACAGCTTCGTATACGTGGATGCGATGGTGAAGTCATCATTACTATTTAGTACGTAACTGCTTTCAGTGGATCATCCTATCTGGGTCCCTCCCCCATGCCTGAGAAATTACAGACCAGAACAAGGGATTAGATATTTTTATGAAAAAGATCAGGCTGCCATTCTAGGACACCTTCACCGTAAAATTTTCGTGGAAGAGCCTATCAGAGAGATAAAGCCTTCAACCACTCTGGAAGGCTGGATTACTCTTAGTTCTCCTCTAGATCTGATAAATCAAGGAGAAAGATTGGCCTCTCCCTGTCATGAATTCAAAACTGCAGGTGGTGTTCTGCCTTCTCCTACTTGTGAAGGAGGAGATCAGCCTTAATGTCCTGTTCCTGTCATTTCTCCTGTTGCGGAACCTGTATCTTCTATAGATTCTTAGCCTGCTGAATGTGCAAATGCCACAGTTATCCCCATTATGGATCTTATAGAAGCCACAACCAATCGTGCTACAGTCACAACTTCTCTAGTTGCGCGTCGAATTGTTATTATTACATCTCCTATGACCCGTTCTCATACTAAGTCGCTGTCTCCTGAGGTTTTACCACAACTAAGTCCTTCTCCCTCCCAAGGTGTACGTCTTCTTCCTATGAAGACTACCTATAAAGGAAAGCAAACCAAATTGGAAGAAGATAGTTCATCAGAATATTTGGCGAATACTGCAAGTGAAGATACGTCTTTCCCCACAAGCCTCACTGATGCTGAGGTAGATATTGGCGAAGAGAACGATGTTGGAGTTAGGTCATCTCTTCCTAATGCTCCAACCACTCATCCTGATACTCCCATCCCATTCTGGAGACCTCCCTGGATAATGAAGAGCAACTTGATTATGGTGAATACGGTTGTTCTCCTTGTGAGAATATCTTTCTTTCTTTTGATGCTTTGTATTCTCCTTGTATCATGGATGTTGCTAATGTGGTTGCTCGCGGAACATCAACTTCAAGGGATGCAGAGGCTCAACTATCTGATATTCAGGCAATGATGGGGAATGTACTTCTTCTTCTCGGTCCAGAAAAAACCTTACCATTAGTTCCTCAAACATCTGATGCCCCCGCTCAGACTAGCAAGTCCCTTACTGCAGTCCTTCTCCTATTTAGCCGGTACCTTGAAGTTTGGAATTTCATTTTAATCCAATTGACATCCCTACTCTAAGTACTCTTAACTCAAGCACCGTAAGAGCTCAGGAACTTTCTTTTAATGTTGTTATGACTACGGAAGTCCCCAGCTCTACAGCACCCACAACCCATTCTATTCCAGTTGCCTCTGTTGTTGCTCCTACTCTAGGTGTGTGTGTGTGTGTATATATATATATATATATATATTATTTTATATCAGCATTGAATATGCATATGTATTCTTTTGAACTTATATTCCCTTCTTATCTTTTAGTTTCAGTTGTGCCAACTCCCAGTGGATCTGAAGGAACTAACTCAGTGACTACGACTTTTGATAAACTCTCTCTAGAAAAGGTGTTAAATTGTGGTAATGACCGCTTTAGTTGAAGTAAGAATATGCCAATATGTCCTGGAGGGGTGTGAATAGGACTTTTTAATATTTTATGACAATTTAAAATCCTATCATTCTTATCCTAAGAAAATATGCATGCATCAGGATTTCTTCAAAGTAACTCTAATGGCTTCCAAGCCTAATAGAGGATCTAATCATAAAACTATTTAAGAGATAAACAAGATGCAAATCAGTTTATGATGGATGTGACTGTGTGTATGAGGTGTGATCTCAGATAATTAAGTATGAGAGCATTTAAGGAAATCATACAAACAATAGAAGACAATAGAAATCTCAAACATAGTCATTTTTATAGTAGTTCGACTACTTGTCTGCTCCACTTCCGGCGGACGCACTCAACCCTTAAGTATACTGGATCTCACTAAAGGATGTTTCACAACATGTTCACCTCAAATCGGAGGATTTAAATCAGGTTCACCTCTAACCAGTACAACCTATACTTACGTTGACACAACGTGTCTACACGACATAGTTTATACTCTCATGAGCAAGAGTCAACACACAACATCCAAATTTTAGGCCATACAGGCCAAGGATCCACTTAAGGAACCTCACTAGCATATGCTCCCATGAGCAAGGGTCAACACAAAGCACCCGACTTTTAGACCACATAGGTCAAGGACCTACACAAGGACCTAAAAGTTTATGCTCTCCATAGAGTAAGGGTCAACACAAAGCACCCACCACATATGCTCCCGTCGGAGGCCTCCTATGAGGACTTGCAAGGGGTGAGAAACACCTTAGACACAATCCTATAAAAGGAATGATCACAAGAGTCCTCTGGACTCTAATAACTTATAGATAAGAAGATGAGCCCCTTTTAGTGAGTTGATGAAGATCTCCTCCTTTGATGATGAAGAATCTTTAGCTCCCTTGAACCGCAACATAGAAGATGTACCAATACATGACGACGGGTTGGGTAAAAGTTATGATGGAATCTTACTCTATTGAATATTTTCCTATAAGGAAGATAGAGAGATTCCAATCATCCATGCATTCAAAGCATCCCAGCTTAATGATTTGCCATTAAGGTAGTAGCTGCAGGATCCTTAAATGTGAAAATTCATTCTCCAATCCACTCTATTGAATGAAAATGATGAGGGTGGATTGGAGGATGAACTCCCATGAGAGAAAAGGCTTAGGGTATATGAAATAGGGTTAAACACACAAAAGCACTCTCTATTTTCTCTACAAACAACCAAGGGCAAGCTCTCATTAAATAGGCAAAAGGTTCCAATGGATATAAAATGGTCACATTTTTTATAGAGTTCAATATCATCGAGAAGGGTCAATATCATCGAGCGTGTACTTTTGATAGCATCGACTGGCCGCTCGATGATACGAACTCAACTGTCAAAGGCTTTTAAAATCTTTTGTCAGCCGATCTAGGAAATTGAACGTGCGTCGATGTCATCAGATTTCAAACTCCGATTTCATCGACAAGAGGTTCGATTCCTTGACATTTGAAAATGAGAGAGCACTTGCCTTTGAAAATATTTCAGGTATTTGATATGATCAAGCATCACTCGATATCATTGGAATTTGAATATCGATGATATCGAGGGCAGTGTCGATACATCGATAATTCCAAGGAACTTTCTTATAAGCTTGTTGGACAGTTTTTGTCCACTTTCAATGACATCGACCATGCCTCGATATAATCGATATTTGAATATCAATTTTTTCGAGTGACCCTCATTTATCGGATAAATGTGTCTCAATCCGATATCATCGAAGGGCTTTCGATATCATCGATATTTGAATTCTGAGGATATCGAGGAGCTCTTCAATATATTGAGGATTATATGATTTTACCTTAGCAGTTCTTTGGACACAATAGACCAGATGTCGATGTTATCGAGTCAGCTCAATGGACTCGAGATTCAAACATCGATGATATCGATGAGTCCATCGATCCATCGATAATTCAGTCTAGATATCATTGTGGGTGCTGGACATCTTTGGTCCACATTTCGATAAGATCGAGTGAGCTTCAAGGACATCAACAATAGTGTTCGATTTTATCGAACCACTTGTTGATAAATCGATAAAGGTTAAAAACTTAAAGATTTTCCTAAAGTTTGAAAAATTTTTCTAACCAAAAAAAAACCTAAGGTGTTTTGTTCAATTTTAATGGTTTTAATTACCTGGTGTTTTGGGACATGGGATGTAAGGCTAAGATTTACTTATGGTGAGTTCGGGCACACATCTTGTTGAAGAAGATGCTAGATCAATCTTCCTATGGGGCTCCTTTGTCTAGCTGACTCAACGATCACGCTACAAACCAGGGCACTTTCAGGTGCCGCCTCTTATGTTGGGGCTCTTCAAGAATGCGATTTTTGACATCGTCGGTGCTTTTAAAGATCTAACTCAATGGCCCTTTTTGGATAGTGCTCTAGCGGTTCTTGATCATTCAGCTCGCCTGACACATGTTGAAGTTCAGTCTCTTTACACTTCCTTATCACAATTTTATGACTCCACTAAGAGCTTAGAAGCAGCGCGGAGTATGGTCATTGTTCTCAAAATTCTAAATCGTCAGAAGGAATTGGCACTTCTTAAGGAGAAACTCTCTCAGGCGGATGATGTTCTTGCTAATTGTCATACTGTTAATCAATCTCTCCATGAGAAATTAAAGGTTTCCAACAAAAATAAGGTAATCATTGGCAATCAGATTTCACTTCTTGAGAGGGAGCTTTTATTACTCAAGAGTTAATGGGAAGCAGAAGACTCAACAATTTGTCAAATCAAAGCAGAGCTTAAAAAAAACACTCAATTAATTGATACCGTACAAGATGAACAGACAAGGAATGGGGAAGCTACTGCTTCTTTGGAATATGAACTGATTAGTGCTCTTGATCAGGACGACATGATCCTTGCAGCTGAGCACACAACTGTTGTAGCACAATCTCAATTGAAAGAAGAGTTACAACATTATTTAGGGATATTGAACATAATTGAAGATCTTTAGGCGTTATATGTAAATAAATATTCCTTTTGTGTTATGATGTATAAATAGCTTGCAATTTTTATTAGATATTATTCAAGATATTTTGCTCTTTCATAAATTTCTATATTATGAATCATTTTGAGCATACTCATCTATGCAAGAGTCTCAACATGGTATTTTAATGAAGAACTGATAACAAAATCTTCACGTATTAAGATTGTCAGTATAGGATTCCCTATGTGATTTTTATTTTCATAGGTAGTACTAGATTTCAGTTTAGTTAGATAGCCACACATAGTTTAAGCTCTTGAGTAGTGGAGCAACACAGTTTAGACTCATGAGTAGTGGAGTCGAGTCTCACTTGTTAGTCTCTGTAACTATCATAAGTTCATTGAACTTCTCACAGCCTAGTGAGTTGACAAACCACGATCCATTAGAGGGGCCTAGTGAAGCTACGGGGGTCGTGAACTCTGTTGGATTTAAGCACGAGGTTGGTCGCAGTAACTCTCTAGAGTTCACGGAGCTCGCAAGGCAACCTTTGGGGTAGCAAATCTAGGACTGTCAGTCCATCAATGAGTAGGTTTAAGCCCTTCCTCATGATTTAATACTGAAATCAAGCCAAAGATCTGGGGGCTCTTGTGCATGGTTGACTTATCTATGGATATGGCCAAAGAGGTCACACTATAGCCCATGTTTTCTTTGCCTGCAAGGTCGGACCCATTCACAAGAGGGCATTTTCATCCTTTTCCCATGATGCTGTCGAAAAGCTATATAGACGGCATTGGTCTCACGTGTGACTGGCTGTTGAGGACTTTTAATCGTTGGCTTCGTCCACTGCCCGCCTGGGTATGCATATGATGGCCTTCACAGGCTTTTTAGGGCTACTAGCTTCTCACCGCTGCCCGAATGGCAAAGTGATAGGCCTTAAGTGTAGCTGGTCATTTTAGGGCTTGGCTAGGCTACCTTAAAAGATAATAGTAAGTAGCCATCATTGTCACGAGGATGATAGACATCGCTGTCTGAGATTGATACGTCACCACTTCTACTAATATCTTCAACGATATTCATATGTGTTGTTCACAATACATTAGCCTAGTGACAATATCAATTTTAACAAAATTTCATAGAACTCACTTGACGATGATAATGATGGTCACTTTCTTTTTGTAACATTTGTTGGTACATAGTCCCGATGTGCTTGCAAATTTCTTCTTTATTCATACATCTGGCAGTACATATCCGTGGTCTTGTTTATCTTTGCCCCCTTTTGATACAAAATCATTATTCAGATAATATTCTAGATCAAAATCATTAGTATCTTTAGGGACGATATCTTTTGATGAAGCGAGCATTGACCAGTATACTGATACCATGTCCATCTTGATCTACGACTCTGTATGCTCCATTGGAGTATACTTCTTTTATTATGTACGGTCTGTCCCATTTGGGCTCGAATTTGCCCCCTGTTCTATGGGTGATGACTATAGGTCTTTTCAACATTAGTACCATATCCCCTTTTCTGAAAGAGCGATACTTGATTTGTTTATCAAAGGTGGCCGATATCCTTGCCTGATATGATTGCAATCGCTGCTGAGCTGTTAGGCGCTTCTCGTCAAGAAAATCTACCTCTTTTAGGCTTATCTTTGCATTTTCATCATCTGTAATAGACTGATGTACTTCCACTCTGAGTAACGCTACTTGTATTTAAATTAGAATCACTGCTTGTATGCCATACACCAGCGAGTATGGTGTTGCCCTTATTGCTATCCGGTGGGTAGTTCTGTATGCCCACAGTGTTTCTTATAACTTTTCATCCCAATCATGCTTATTTCCTGTCACTGTCTTCTTCAGTATTTTGACTATTGTTTTATTAAACGCCTCAGCTAATCCATTGGCCGGTGGATAGTAAGGTGTTGAAAATGAATGACAGATGCTGAATTTCTGACATAGCTTTTTCATGCCTCTATTCTTAAAAGGAGTGTCATTATCTGTAACAATTCTCTTCCGAATACCATAGCGGTATATTATTGCATGCCGGATGAAATTAACCACATCTTTCTCCTTAATGCTGTGTAATGCAACTACTTCAGTCCACTTTGAGAAATAATTTGTCGCTGCCAAGATATATTGCTTTTCTTTGGATGAAGGTGAATTTATAGGACCAATGACGTCAAGTCCCCAGGTGGAGAAGGGCCAAGAGGTAACTGACTGATGCGGGTCTTCTAGAGGAATGTGTATAATATCTTCGTGAATCTGACATTCATGACACCGCTTCACATAGTCTATCGCATCTTGGAACATGGTAGGCCAATAATACCCCATTCGATGTATTCGATGGAATAAATTTCGGCCAGCTTGATGTGCCCCGCATTCTCCAGAGTGTGCTTTTCGCAACATCTGGCCTACTTCTTGTTCGTTTAAGCAACATAGAAGCATTCCGTTGTAAGATTTTTTATACAGTACTTCGCCACACATGATGAATCTGCTTGACTTTTGCTTGATTGGCTGTCTCTGTGTTGGATCTTTTGGCAAGATATCATACTTAAGATAATCTATAAAAGGCTGACGCCAATCATCAGTCGTTACCTCTAAACATGATATAGGAAGTGTCTCAACAATTTCATCGATGACCTCTGAAGATGGTAAAAATCTTCTTTCTTCTATAGTTACCTAGGGAGGGCTTCGATTTGGACAAGACAGAGCTGCTGCCAAGCTGGCCAAAGCATCTGTTCTTGCATTTTCAAATCGCGGTACCTGCTTGATTTCGACATGCCAGAACTGTTCTACCAATTGCTGTGCTTTTCAACAGTATAGCAAAAGCTCTTGCTTTCTTATCTCGAACTCAGTCATCAATTAATTTATGATCAATTTGGAATCCCCAAAGATATGCAGCGTTTTTATCTTCATTTCTTGAGAAATTTCCATTCTGATGATGAGGGCTCTGTATTCAGCCTCATTGTTTGTGCATGTAGTTCCCAATGTGAAGGAGTAAGGCAAAAAGTCTCCTTGAGGGGTAATGAATATCACTCCTGCCCTCGCTCCTGATGTTCAACAAGTACCATCAAAATACATCTGCCACGGGCTTTGTAATTCAGCCAACATAACTTATTCATCGGGAAAGTCATCACTGATGGTCTCACATTCTGCTACGGGGTGTACTGCAAGAAAGTCCACAACTGCCTGCCCTTTTACCACTTTTACCAGCTCATACGTAATAGTGTATTTTGAAAGTAACAACATCCATTTAGCCAATCTCCCAGATAATATCAGTCTTGTCATCAAAAATTTTATCGGATCTGCTCTTGAGATCAAAGTTATGTCATGAGAGAGACAATAATGTCTCAATTTCTGTACTGCGAATATCAGCACTAGACATTCTTTCTCGATTGGAGAGTAGTTACATTCCACACCCATTAGAGTTCTACTTAAATAATAAAGAGCGGTCTCTTTCCCAGATTCATTCACCTGTGCCAGCAAAGCTCCTAAAGAACTTTTGGTTATAGATATATATAAAATAAGCGGCTTCCCTTTTATCAGAGCTGTCAGTACTGGCCGCTGTTTCAGCAAATCCTTTATTGAATCAAATGCGTTTTGATAGGCTCGATCCCATATAAACTCTGTGCCTTCTTCATCAAATGGAAAAATGGCTGACATCTCCCTGCCAGATTTGAAATGAAACGACAAATGTACGCCATCTTTCCTTATAAACTTTTCAATTCTTTTAATGTCTTTGGTGGTGGCATATTTTAAATGGCTTTAACTTTCCCTCGATCTATTTCAATGCCCCTATGTCGAATAACAAAACCGAGTAATTTACCTAAAGTCACCCTAAATGTACATTTAGCTGGATTCATCTTCAGCTGTTTCTTTTTAAGTCAACGAAAAACCAATACCAGATGTTCATGATGTTTCTGATGATCTCCTGACCTGATGACAAATCATCGACATAACACTCAACATGTTTATATATCATGTCTTGGAAGATATTCTGCATTGCCCTCTGATATGTCGCCCTAGCATTTTTGAGACCAAAGGGCATAACTTTATAACAATAAATACCCAGTGAAGTTCTAAACGTTGTTGCTTCTTCATCTGCGGGTGTCATCCTAATATGATTATAACCTACATAACCATCCATGAAGGACATGATAGCATACTAAGTCGTACTATCAATCAGGAATTCTGTTATCGAGAGAGGAAAATCATCTTTTAAACAGGCTTCGTTTAGACCCCTGAAGTCGATGCACACCCTAACTTATCCATTTTTCTTCTTTACTGGGACAATGTTCGATATCCATTTGGGATACTTGACCTCCTTGATAAACCTAACTTTTATCAACTTATTGACTTCTTCTTTTATCAGGGGAACCAAGTCCGGATGAAATTGACTTTGCGCTTATTTAACCGGCCTTTTCTCTTTAGAAATATTTAATCAATGCTTCGCTACGGTAAGCTCTAAATCCAGCATCCTTGCATACATCTAAGTGAAGACACCTTTATTTTCTTTGAGAAGTTGAGCGTATTTCTCATATTCTTATTCAGAAAGACCGGCGCTGACGAATGTGTTCCTCGGCTCTTCCTCCGTACCCAGGTTTATTTCTCACAAACTGTCTATCGTTGGCTGCCCCCCATCTTCCATTTGTTTTGGAGCCATTTCAGAAGGCTCGACTATTTTAAGATCTTCTTCCGATAACTGTTCAATCGTGACCATGTTCACCGATGATTCTACCCCCAATCCTTGAAATTTTTCTCACTTTTCCTAACCAACTCCAATAGGAATTTGAATTCCTCTCCCATCATTCAAGCCAGTGGGTTCTTCGTAATCAAAACCCATGTTTCTCATGATTTTATTACTTGTCGGGCTATATTTTAAAGATCTTGCAGAGTCAACCTACCACAATATACATTATTCTTGGCCTCTTCTCCTGCCTTTACTTCCACTGAGGTGTAAAATTCTATTAGTTCTGGGTATTTTATGCTAGCCGTGACATGAAATCTTCCTTGAGCGGTCAAAAATGGCTTATTTCTTTCATTATACAGCAATGGCACTGTATAATTGGACTGTAAAATTTTCAACTATTCAGGTGATAACAGGATTAGTGGCGGTTGCCCTGGTTGTCTCATATGTTTCGACACAAAATAGAATTTCTTCTTTACTTCTGCAGCCCTGGATGATTCTGTCTTTTCTTATTTCATCACCTTTACTTGAATGTCCTTTAGGACTTTACTTTCATTTTGTCTTTCTTCTTTAGCGAACCCTTTATAATAATTGACGTTCGCAAAGGACTTAGCTTCTGTATAGGGCTTCGCATCGGTCATTACTTTATACTGTATCCTACCTTTAAAGTATTTGAAGCGTTAATGCAGAGTAGAGGGTACAATGTTGTACTTATGTAGCGTTAATGCAGAGTAGAGGGTACAATGTTGTACTTATGTATCCATGGCCTTCCTAGGAGAAGATTGTATGTTGTCACTGCGTTTATAACGTGGCATACAACATCAGTAGTTAGCTCTCCTATCTCCAACATCACTGTAATTTTATCGAGTGCACTTTTCCCATCTTGATTGAAGCCCTGTATCATCATTCCACTAGGGCGTAAATCAAAACGGCGAAAAGCCAATTTACTCAATGTTGAGAGTTGTAAGTGGTTCACCACAGACCCATTATCTATCATAATCTGCTTAACTTTCTTTCCGCGGATATGGCCTTTTATCATTAGCAGCCTGTTGTGCCCTATATCACAGATCAGATCATCATCGGAGAAGAAAATGATTGGCAGGAAGTCTTCTTGCTCTTTGTACTCTTCGTGTTCCATCTCTGCCAGCCATGTCTCTCTGACATCAAAATCAGACAATCCTTGAACTAAGTTTTGTCAAAATTCCTCTGACAACTTAAGTGCGACATATATGCTTAAACGAGCTGGTATGCCCTTTAAATGATTTACACATCGTAAGTTACCTTTCTTACCTCACCCCTTTCCTTTTTCTTATCATCATCGTTCTGTCTTTCAATAACTTCTCTTCTTATAACTCTTATTTTCTGCTTCGTAGGGCTTGTTATCTTCTTTCCCGATCATAGCGTAATCACTGTTACCTTCCTCATTGTCTTACTGTCCTCGTTCTCCTTCATTTCTTGGGCCTTTTCCTAGATTGTGAGCATATTTACTATCGCCATTGTACTCCGTTCCTTTTCTTTTCCAATTATTATTTCACCTCTGTCTATCATTTGTTGTATTATATATTTCAACATATAACAATTCTCTGTCAAATGCCCTACTAGGCGATGATAGCAGTAAAAATTTCTCTCTCTGGTTTTTGTCACATCTTTAGGACGTTTGGGTTTTAGTAATTCTATAGTACCGACTTTTAGAAGTTGCTTCATTATAGGAATAACATCTTCCCTATCGAATGCGAATCCCTCATGAGAATTAAGCTTATTGGGCCTCTTTCCATTGTATCTGTTTCTTAGTTGATTTTATTCTTCTTTCCGTTCCAGCCTTTTATCTCTTGAGTCTCTTGCATCTTTGTTTCTCTTTTCACAATTGA
The DNA here is from genome assembly GCA_037074715.1 of Magnolia kwangsiensis. Taxonomy (NCBI): domain Eukaryota; kingdom Viridiplantae; phylum Streptophyta; class Magnoliopsida; order Magnoliales; family Magnoliaceae; genus Magnolia; species Magnolia kwangsiensis. The sequence goes on along the minus strand of CM073577.1, from coordinate 84,411,982 downwards.
TGGTATTTATGACCATCCTGTGGGATGCCCTCTTGTCTATCTCATAGTGAAATGCTGGCATCTTCCATGTCATTAAACTCTAAAGTGTGAGCCTTAGTGACCAGGTCACGAAAAGTTCTAATGTCGGCGCTGGTGAGTCCAAACGCGATTCCCATTTCCATAGAGTTTAGACATATCTTGATTTATTCCTTTTCCTCTGACAGCTTCCTACATGAGGCTCCTAATATCTTCCATCTATCTATAAATTTTTCTACCAATTCTCCATCCCTCTACCACACGGAAGCCAATTCTACAATACTAATATCACGCTTTGAGGAAAGAAGTTTGACATAAAGGCATCCGACATTTGCTCCCAAGTACGTATCAACCCGGGGTTAGACTAGAATACCATCGGAATGCCTTATTTGTCAAGATGATCCGAACAATCGCAAGCAATACTATGGTATTGTGCATTAAGTGTTCCTTTGGTGATCCTTCTCTATTAAACTTTTGAAAATCTAGGTGTTTAAAATTGGCTGGGAACGGGATGTCTTCCTCCTCTTTTGGGTAAGGCGTTCAGTATCTGAAATGGCCAGTATTTTCACGTTCTCTCTCTACTCTGACAACTTCTTCGACGACTTATCTCACCTCATCTTGTGTCATGGTTCTTGCTGCTGGTACAGACCCCTGTGATCCTGGCCCCTATGGTTGAAAGCCTTCAGGTTAGTTTTCTTATCCATTCATTTTGCCCATCATCGGGGGAGCCGCTATCTGAGCTACATTGTGTGCAAGAGTCGCTAAGGCCTCTCTGAAGTTTCTGCATTCTTCCATTAGTGCCCTTTGTGCTTCTGCCATTTCATTCATATGATCTTCTATGGTTGGCATACTTTCTGGGTTTGTTCCAGCCATATGTATTGCGAGTTCTCCACTCCTCGACGAAGTTGTAGTTGGAGTAGAGTAGGAATATATCGACGTAATGGGACTTACGAGGAGAGGGGAGGACAGAGTTTCATTTGACTTTTCTATGTTCCCATTGCCATTGATCGATTGGGGTGATACAGACATTGGTGTACTTGCTAGTAATGCCTTACCTTTCTGTTCTTTCGTCCATTTGACTCTTAAGACAATTAGAGCCGGGAAGTCATGCGACGTTAACTATAGATCTACTCACCTAGGATATTTCGCAGGAGGGGCGAGTTCAGGATTCTTCCGAGTGACATTACATGTTATCGGCCCTCTAACTCTCCTCACTGGTGAATTTATTCTTGCTACAGTTACATTTTGGGTCCTTGTCCTCCTACGAGTGACGAAGATCCATTCATCTCTCTCCCTATGCTACAAGTGAAGTAGTTACAACTGTAATGGATGCCCGTGATTCTACTTGCTTGCTTGTTACCGCTTTATCTTGACGACATCCAGTTTGTTTATCAGCATACTCCACAACAAACCCTGTCGTAAAGAAGTAGAAAATTGTATTTCCTTGAATAATTGTCATTGATTCATTGGCTGCAATATTCTTCCTCTCCTATCATTCATATTCACAAAATGAGAATAAAATAAAAATTAGTACTTATATCAAGTCGTATTCTATTTTGGAGATGAAAGGTAGGATGTTCCCATTGAGAGTCGCCATTTTGGCGCCTTGAAGAAGCCAAACAATTGTGATCATCTCCCGTACATTTCTTAAGTTAATATTCAAGTGAATAAAAAAAGAAAAATCCCCAATGGAGTCGCCATTTTGTTTCAAACAAGAAACAAATGCTTTTTGTTTGGGAATTTTCATTCGCTTGATAATCAATAGAAGAAAATAAGAAAGACAATCACTTTATTTATTTATTCCAAGTTCTTTTACATCCCTTTCTTCTTTGATTCCAAAATAGACTTGTGATAATTCTAAAACATCATGTAGTACAGACTATTGCCCAGGTAGACTATGCACAGAAATCCTTATTCACTAAGATACATTGTGTGCCAGAAGAACCCATTGTGCGTCAACTCTTTTGTGCGCTCGAAACATTGTGCGCTTAGGCCTATTATGTGCTCAGGCTCATTGTGTGGTCTGGCTCATTGTGCACTAGCACTTGTTACACGCTAATGGTGTTTGTACGCCAATGGTGTCATGCGCTCAGGCTCATTGTGCGCTAACACTTATTGTGCGCTGGTGCTTGTTGCGCGCTAATGGTGTTTGTGTGCCAATGGTGTTGTGCGCCGCACAACACCTATTCCGCACAATGAAAGCAAAGCTCTATCTTTCTCTCTTCAAATCTTCTTTTACTTCTTGATTGTCTACTCACACATGCGAACATGCCATGTAGTCATTGTCCGGTCCTCTTTGCACGAACCTCCTTTGTGCGGAAGCTAGTGTGCGGATTCCTTTGTGTGGAAGCTAGTGTGCAGATATCTGTATTGCAATTTATATTTTTACACAATGATTTGCGTACAATAGTTAATTCCACACAAGGATTTACGCACAATGTTCTACGCATAGTGACTTTTTTGTTGCCTTCTTATCTCTCTTTTTTAATGCCTTAACACCAATCCTCTTCCGAATCCACATATCAATGCAGCTCATTAATAGAGCATCAAATAGCAGTACAATTCTCACTCTAGATAATCACTGGGGTGGTCTAGTACACTCTACGTTAGCTTGCCACTCCTATTTAAGCTCACAATTAGGTAAGTGGGAGAGACCTCAATATCCGCCTACTAATATCGTACATGCTCGTTGATAGGGGACCCATTCCTCAAGCTGGTCAAACTTAACCTAGATATTGCCCCCTCACTCAGGCGGGTAAGGTCACACCCCTTTCCAACCGACCAAGTACTGTGGGAGACGTGGCCTACTGGTATAAGGCCCTTGTGCGCTCATGTATCTACTCAGTCTCGACATTGAAGTCATCCTCTGGTACTATCTGCTTTAGAGATATTCACCCAGGGACATATATGGTGCCCGATGTTAGTAACAGTATTTTCGGTATCTGAACATGTCATCCATGATATGCCTGTGGAGGCCATAACCTTGATGTCGCTAAGGCGTACAGTAATCAAGTCATACAGATGTGAGATGCATGAATCACACTGTCCAGTCATGCAGCAATCCTGTGAATACTGCTCGCTCATGTGTGCAACTCCTATCAGTGAGTCCCATAAACAATCTGCCAATGGCATATGTTATGATCAATCACTCCTCATATCAAGTATATATATGATGCATATGGGCATGAATCATGGAGTTATACTAAGCATGTTATATGGTGATGAACTATCTCTATAATGAAGATGGGCCTAGACGGCCTACACAAAACAATTATGGGCCTAACAACAATGGCCCCTAGGGAGAGTTACAATGTGGACATTTAACTATCATTGCTCTTACAATGTGGACGTCAAACCATCATTGCTCCCAAGGCATGACCCACCATAAACATCACTACATACATCATGGTGGAATCACACATCGCAATGGACCTCATATACATCACATTCGGCTTTACACGAAGGCCTCACATATATCTCACATGGGCAGCACCAATGGGCCTCATATACATCAAGTGGGCCGCATGACATGGGTCGTACAAATGGGCCTCATATACATTAAGTGTACCACATCACATGGGCCACACCAATGGGCCTCATATACATCAAGATGGGCCACAATAATGGGCCGCACCAATGAGCCTCATATACATCAAGATGGGCCACATCACATGGGCCGCACCAATGGGCCTTATATCATCAAGATGGGCCACACCAATGGGCCTTATATACATCAAGATGGGTTGTATCACATGGGCCTCACCAATGGGCCTCATATACATCGAGATGGGCGGCAACAATGGGCTACACCATCTATACAATTCATCTATTTTAGAGATATTTTTAGAGCATTACCCAAAAATGAATCACATCGGAAGATCATCTGGACCATATCATAAATAACAATGGAGATAATGATTCTCACCCTTAAAATTACCAAGGCCCACCACAACGTTTATTTTCCATCAAATCTATTCATATGGTTACAAAGACCTGAATCAAGAGGAAAAATGAGTATTATATTGATCCAAAACTTTTGTGATCCCTAAAGGATTTCAATGGTAGGCATTCAATTCTCCATTGTTTTCTACAGTGTGGTCCACCTGATAGATCTGCCTCATTTTTAGTCTTAGGCCTTAAGACGAGCTCGTTGATTGGATGGACGGTTTGGATGTAACACATACATCAGCGATGGGTCCACGTCCCAGCTAGATGGTTTAGGTATAACACATACATCGTATGGGACCCACAGGGCCTGCTGACATCGTCAGCAGCCATATAGTTAGTGTGTGGTGTCCACATACACGAACGATTTGGATAAAACTTATATCTTATGGTGGAGTCTACATGTGTGGCCCACTAGAAAAAATGGATGGACGGTCTGGATCACGCCTGTGATCAGACCACCTTGTTGACGTCAATACATCAACTGCATAGCTAGTGTGGGGCCACGTCCAAATGAATGGACGGTAAACACACATGTGTGTTGTGGGTCCCTAATAGGTGGACGATCTAGATCAATATACATGGGGTGGGTACCACGTAGCTTGCTGTTGTCATTACATCAGCTAAATAGCTAGTGTGAGTTACACCAGCCAATCATCTTCCATATTAGGTGGGTCCCACGTGCTGTCACCACATGCAATATAATATTCTATTATTTATTTGTTTTTGTTTTTATTTTTTAAATCAACACCAACTTCCATGCCCTGGACGGCCTAGATGCTCTTACATAGAGGTGGTTTTCCACCGCTGGGTGATGGATGGAGTGGATAATATCATGCTCCAAGGTGGGCTATTCAAACAGGGACAGAGAGAGAGAGAGAGAGAGAGAGAGAGAGAGAGAAATGTGTGTTATGGACGGGACCCGGTACTATGGGCCCTCCCTTCCATGCATTACAACATACATCAAGTGGGTCCCATTGCATGTGGGCTCAATAATAAAAAGTTCAATGGTGGAGATCCCTTTCCACCAAAATGCAAGGTCTAGATGACCCTTTACATACTAGGAAAATAAACATCATGATGGGGTCCATGGAAAATGGCTCATCATGGAATGAACATATGAGTCATGGTGGGCCATCGGCCACACCTAGGGTCCAAAGTGAGATCCATACCATCGATCGGTAGGCCTCACTTAGTTCATCATCAAAAATACAAATCTAATTGTATAAACACCCACCGATTGATAATCTTCTTGGTTTTATGGCTTCCTTAGCTTCTTGGCTTTTTCTTTAATGGTGGAAGATGAGAATTGAAGGGTTGGATGGTGAGATGAGGGGGTAAGAAGATGGGTCCTCTCTTGGCTATTTTCTCTCCTTAGGATTTTTCTCTCATGGAAGCTTGGGAAATGATGGAGAGAATGAAAGGGGAGAGGGTATTGTAAGAAAGATGGGATGGGAGGGATGAATGTTGTAAGAAAATGACATGGAGGGTATGGGCTTGGTTGAATTTTGGATGAGAAAGGGATGGGTGGAGAGAGAGAGAGTTGACTTTGGATATGGATTATGTAAGAGAAGGATGGGTTGTGTACTTGACTTGTGATTGATTGATTGATGTGATAGGTTGTAGAGATTCTCTTAGGATTTACAATGCACGGCGTTTTCTTCAAAATAAACACAAGCCCATAACTCCTGGCCTGGGTATTGCATCGGCATTGGAACCACGGTGACAGTGCGATCGCTAGGGTACAAGTTTTGAGTCGAGCTGATTCGGGTTGATAGGGTGTGATTCAGGGTCACGCACAAATGCTATCTACGCATCGTGGGTTACCGAAATTTGACTGGGAGGACCGTGGGATCCTAAGGAACAGTATGGACTAGGTTATGGGCCTTACAATTTAAATAAGTAGCCTTTACTTTGAATCGATTTGAAATCAATCTAGAACCTAGAACTCTTGTTTATATGACTGGACATTGAATATTCTACTTCAAGAGAAGCGGTTCTACAAGCTACATAAAGAGATATGTCTTTAAGGTGAAGATAAGTATATCTCTATCTTTTATATTTTGGTTTCTTTAAGATAACCAGAAAATCTAATTTATTGGTTTTTCTGAGATAGCCTAAAAATCTTAGTGTGAGGTTTTTGTTTTTCATAACACTTTTGTAAGTGATGTATTGAATATTTAGCACCCTTAGTTGTCAAATTTCGTTGTGACAAACCACTTTGGATTGATGGACCCGTACAAGTGATGGAAAGTTCACCTTTAAGTTGAAGTGATGGAAAGTTCACCTTCAAGTGAAGATTTTCTACATTCAAGTCATGAAGTATTGCTTCAAGTTCAATTATGGTTTTAAATTTAAGATTAAGTCAAAGTGCTAGTTGAAGTGTAAGTTCTAGTCCTAGTTTATGTGCTACTTCAACTCTATATGTTATCTCAAAGGCACTACATGGACAAGATTAAGTTCAGGAACTTTAAATGTTCAAGATTAAGTTCAAGAATTTCAAGTGTATAAGATCATGCTTCAAGAACTTCAAGTACAAGATCAATTGGAAGCAACTAAAGTTACATGGTTTAATGTTCAACTTTCAAGTATATATGACCCTAGAAAGACCTTAGGATTAGGTCATTCATATTGCATATTTTATATGGGTTAATATACTTATCATAGGCTTTGGTTCTACTAGTCATAGCCTATGTTCGACTAGTCCAGGCTCCGGCTCAACTAGTCTCGACTATTCTACGATTTGTATCAAACAGTCCAAGAAATAACTTAAAATTTTAGAATTTTCTAGTAGGGTCACGACCAATTGAGCACCCTACTCGACCAGTTATGGGAACAGTGCTCGACCAATCGAACAGGGCTCGACTCAAACTCCAGTAACCATTCCAAGCTCCACTCGACCAGTTGAGGGTTGGTTTTATTTGACTGCGCCAAAATTTTTGAAATTTGGTTCTTCTCAGGACCAGTTGAGGGAGACCTTAGACTAGTCGAAGGAACCATTTTTTCTGACTACAAATAGAGGTCTTTTCTCAGAGTTTTTCATTCATTCCAAGCTAAATCAAGCCACCATTCTAAGAATTAAGTCCCCATGATTGTGCAGCTATTGTATGGTAATTTAAGATTCTTTTATAGCTTTTTTGATTTATAATTTCTTGATCTCTTGCTACTTCAATCTAATTTTATAAAAGGGAATTCTGATATATCCCTTTTGAGATCCAAGAAATTAAATCAAAGTAGTCAAAGGTTAAATTAATTTAAAATTCATTTAGACCTAGAACCCTTCCATTTGTGTGATTGAACATTAAACATCTTTGTCTTTAAAGAAGCGGTTCTACCAAGCTACATCGAAGAAGAATCTTCAGATAAATATTTTATATTTTCTGCATTTGGTTTGTGAGATTACCCAGAAAATCTCTGTTTTTGGTTTTGACTGAGATCAGCCAGAAAATCTCACTGCGGGGTTTTTTTATTGTGTAAACCCAATTGAAAAACACAACTATAAAGGTTTCAAGGTGAACCTTGGAAAACCTTCTTTCTTAGTGAAAGCCAATATTATGTGGGTTGTGATTATTGGGAGTGGAGTAGGTGTTGATGTTTACAAACATTTGGTGTACATGCCGAACCACTATAATTCTTGCAGTTGTGGTGGATGTTGTATGTGATGTATATGTGTTGAATGCTTGTATCTCTTTCATGTACATGTGGTGAGTGTTGTAATAGTTAGATTTATTTATATTGCTTCTTTCTTTGATTTGATTTTTTGATCCCTACTGAGTTCAAGAAATCAGGTTTTCCTATCATAAACCTTGGTTTTTGGTGTAAGTTTGTCCTTTGAACAATGGTTGTATCAACCCCTCAATACTATTACAATTGATATTGTTATTTATTTCAACTATCTGTTTTTGTATTCAGTATTTTATTTTTATTTGGCATAGTCTTATTCATCCCCCCTTTAGGATTGAGAGCTCGCCCTTTTCACCTTTAAAATCACAACTGTATTAGGTTTTAAGGTGGCCCTATGAAAACTGCCAATATCACGTGGATAGTAATTATTGGGAGTGGAGTAGGTGTGGTTGTTTAAGAACAGTTGTTGTACACACCGAACTACTATAACTCTTGGTGCTTGTGGTGAATGTTTACTTTTTGCATTTGTGGTGATTGGTTGTAATTTTATTTATGTAAAAGTGGTGAATGCTTATAATAAATAGCTTTATTGTCACTTGCTTAGTTTGAGATCTTGATCCTAATGATTGTTTATGAAATAAGGTTGTCCTACCTATACTTTATTTTGGGTGTAGGTTGTCCTACGAACTAAGTTTGAATCAAATTTTTTAATATTAGTGAGAGTGTATTTCTTGATTTATTTTTTATTTCAGTAATTTAATTTTTATTTGGCATAGTCCTATTCACACCCCCCCCCCCCCCCCCCCCCCCTAAGACTGTTAAGCTTTCCCTTTTCAGAGATTAACATTTGTAACTCAATTAAATATTAGATCGTCCCCATATATTGGGAATGAACATTAGATTAGGCAAATTAATAATTCAAAAGGAGAACTAAACTATCACAAAGGTGGAAAGCTTGAAGGCTATCCTCACCTTGGGTGTGGATTCACTTCCTGCTTGACTATAAGATACTAACGAGTACTAAACTCCCAATCTAACCTAGAATACCACACAAGAATGTTAGGATTCAAACAGAACGAATACATACAATCGAGCATAGATTCAAAAGTTAAAAATTAGGGAAATCTAATTTCCCACATTCAAATCAGCAATTCAACTTTACATAATTAATATTAAATTTAAATGAATGGATTAAGAGGTCAATTACCTATCTAATCTAAGTTGCGTCAATGTGCACCCGAACTTTATCCCAATTGGACACCACTAGCTATATTGAATGTTGCCCTATGATAATCAATCAAATGTGCATTTCATTACTCTATGTTAGCTATTAGTGAAGCTCTAATTAACATTCTAAATTGAGGAGTAGGGGCTAGCTTACCTCAAATTCAAGCTACCTTGGATCTAATCCAATGCAACTCAATGTTAATCAATCTTGAACAAAAGGATCTACACTAATAAGAATTAGATTTCACATTTAAGTATGAAATTAATGATTCAATTGATTTGAACTCAATTGACATATTCTATAATTGAATCAACTCACCTTATGGCGTGACTTGATTTGCTCAAGCAGATCTATTGGAAAGATGGATTCCAATTTGGGGAAAATTGATTACTTATAATTAAATAATTAAGGAAACTAAGATTACTCTAATTCAACCTACAATTAAGCCTGAAAAAATACAAAGGATGGAAAATCACTTACCTAGTTGATGACACAGCCTAAATCGATCCTGAAATCCAGGCTAACTCTCTAATCCGAACTCCACATCAAGCCTTTTGAGAAATTTGAACCAACCGAGCCCGATTCAAGTTAGATTTCAACCTTAAAAAAAAGACACAATGCACCGAGTCATTAACTCAATGACTAAGTGTTGTTCTATATGCAAAACAATTCTCAAACTTGGTTCTAGACTAGGGTTGTTGATCCATTTGTTGATTTACAGCCCATTGGGTTTGAATAAACTCATTGAGCCAAACTCACCATCAACCCATGGCCATATACTACTTAGGCCTCAACTGAGTTAATTAAGTGCAAGATAAGGACTCAGTTTCAATACAAAACAAAAGAGGGTGGAGTTTTTACCTCAACTGAAGTTGGACATGAGCTCACTCCCTCACAAGGAAGTTGTTGACGGAAGGAGACCCACACAACCCTTACAATTTGCTAGACTCAGTGGAAGGTAGCCGAGTTAACTCGGTAGAGGTAGCCCCTAACTCAACCCATTTCAGACCCGATCTCAAGCTCACCTTCACTCTCCCAGATTTTGAATTTTGAAAAGGATTAGTCTAAGATAGGGAAAGAGAATTCATAGGCTCTTAATCTCATCTTTAGATACTTCTAAAACTAATTAGCTGATTAGTTACGGGAGGTTAAGTTAAGCTAACTTGTAATTTGGTTTGAAGAAAATCCTCTATCCAACTCCAACTATATGCATGAGAGCAAATTAACTATGGGGATAATGATCCAATGCAAAGGCCCACCAATCGAATGTCTTAGATTAACAAACCACGCCTAATCCAGATGATGGGTGATTTTGGCCAAATGAAGAAGTAGGCTCGGTTAGCCATGAAAATTCTTAAATGGAGGTGTTTCTTTCCAATATGGAGCTTCTGAATGAATTTAATGGGATCCTATGACTCATGGGATCCATGTTTGGACTATCGTGATGCATTTCATGGTGGGTTCTTGTCCATCTCACTATTAAGAGAAAAACCTGTAGCAAATGATGGAAAAACATTAGTAGTTACAAGAGAAGGTTTTAGGTTCTCCCATTAGTTTGATTTGGACTACTGTGATTGATTGGAAGAGCCCATGGACGGCTTTGATTCATTCTAGGGAAACACTCTCTAACAAGAAAGATTATGTTTGCTTTCCCTATGTGGCTACAAACCCTAGGTTGGAGGGCTAAAATTTAATGCAATAAGGGGCTAGAATCGCAGAATCCTTCCTCACACGGATCGCCAACATGGTAGCTAAAAACGGGCTTCTATTTTTAAAAATTTTCTCCCCATGAATTGGAGATTTAACAGAGTCATTCGGTCGAACCGATGATTTTATTGGTCGGACCATAGAACATTTATAATTTTTATCGAGTTTAGGTTTCCAGAATTAAAGTTTTATGTAAAATTCTAAGTCTTTTTGAGTTCAATTCATGAGTAACACATATAATTACATGACTAATAAGAAAAAAAAATGGTAGTGACACCTACAGACTTGTAATATTCGAGTATTGAAGAATAAGGTGTTACACTACCTTTTTAAAAATATGATTGACTCAAACCTAATAATCGATGGTTTAAAAATAACACATCTAAGAAGGGTCCATGCTTTTTTTTTATCAAAATCATCAGTTACTTTAAAAGAAGAATGTTGAAAATATAAAAAGAAAATGTAATAAATGAAACAGCAAGTCAATATGACAGAAGACATGAATCTGGCAGCCATCGTCTCTGAGGTTAACATAGTGAGTGAGGATGTTGAATGTTAGGTAGACTCTGGAGTTACCATACATATTTGTAGAAATCACAACTAAAATTGCGTGGATTATCTAACATGATATAATGACATGCAAAAACTTACAAAGCTTAGAATTATGGCTAAGTTATAGAGGGCAGGTGAATAGGAAATTTTAAAAATATTTATCAATTAATGCAAATTAATCCACAAGGTGAATTAGGTTTAAGATCATAAACTAAAAGGATATAACTAATTGTGTAACTATTCTATGATTAGAGACAATAATATCAATTATGTATGCACTGAATTAAGTACCTAGTGTACAATGTATTTTATGCATTCATTTAAAATAAACAAATCCAATCACAAACATAATAGAATTACAAACATCAGCAATCACAAACACAATGATATATAGTGGATTGGATAAATGCTTACTCTACTCTCGACGAACACACTCGAACTCGAGTGTACCAGAGTTAACTATTTCAATTGATTTTCCATAGGTTCACCAAAAAGCTTTAAAATGGTTTTCACTAGGTTCGCTACAAACCTACACATACACACTTATGTCGGTGGGGTACTACACAATGACGTACACTTATACACCCATGTTGGTGGACATATACACCCGTGTTAGTGGCTCCCTCAGAGGATTAAAAGGTTTTCTATAAGCTATAGCCTACACGTATGCACCCGTGTCAGTGGGTCCCTCGGAGACTCCCAAGGTTTTCTATAAGCTAAGTAGGAACCGATGCAGTCCTATACAAGGACTTACGTACACTCTTGATAAAGGCAGTTCTACACGAGGACCTATGTATACTACTATCAGAGGCGGTCTTAAATGACCTATTCGAGTTTGGGTTACAAATTCTATACACAATTCTAGACAAGAATTAAACATACAAATGGACTCTAAAATAAATCTTTTCAAGTTTGGATGAGCTCCATTGATAGTCCCTTTGTTGAAATGGTTCTTCACTCTTAAATATACTTCTCTTTAGCTCCCACAATCTTTGAAGTGGATCTTCTTTAACTCCTTTAATATAATATCTTGCAATGATCTTCCTATTGAGAGTTTCAAGGTAATATGAGAGAGGGTTGGTCAAATTTCTTACAACTAATGGTATAGTTGGTTTTAATTTGGGGATTCACCTAAATGGGCATTTCTAAAAGATGTTAGACAAATGATTTACCTATAGGATTAGTGTCTAACTTTTAGAGAATGTAAGAGAACATGTACATCTTTAAGGTGAGCTCAGAATTCTCATATGGAGAAATTGTAAGTGTTATGTTATATATCTTACACCTTGTATTGTCAAATTTCGTAGTGATAAACCACTTTGGAATGATGAGCTTGTTCATAGATGGAAAGTTCACCTTCATACGAAGATGAGCTACAAGTCATGAAGATTGCTCTATCTACACCAACCTCAAGTGCTTCATCAACTTCAAGTACAACATCAACATCAAACGCTACTTCAACTTCAAGTGCAAGTTCTACTTCAAGTCAAAGTGCATGTACAACTACAAGTACTAGTTCAAGTACTAACCTAAGTGCAAGTGCTACTTCAAATGCAAGATCAAGTCCAAGTGCATTACATGGTCAAGATCAAGATCAAGTTTCAAGTATATAAGATCAAACTTCAAGTACTTCAAGTATACTATCTACCGAAGCTATCGAAGCTACAAGTTCAATGTTCAATACTTCAGGTATAAATGACCCTAGAAAGACCTTTGGTTTAGGTCATTCATATTGCACATTTAATATGGGTTATTATACTTATTTTAAGCATTACCTCGAATAGTCCTAGTCAATGTTCGACTAGTCCAGGCTCTGGCTCGACCAGTCCAGGATTTATTGTAATTTTTTAGAATTTTTCTGGTAGGGTCACGACCAGTCGATCCCCTACACGACCAATCATGGGACCTAGTTCAACCAGTTGACCAAGGCTCGACTCATAGTCCAACAACCATTTTTGGGCCCCAATCAACTAGTCGAGGGTCAGTTTTATCCGATTGCGCAAGAATTATTAAAATTTAGTTGCTCCCAGAACCAGTCGAGGCTGACCTTAAACCAATCAATGGAACCATTTCTCAGCCTATAAATAGAGGTCTTTCCTTAGCTTTTTTTCATTCATTCAAAGCAAAATCATCCACCACTTTGAGAGAAAGATCCCTGTTATTGTGAAGTTATTGTCCAGTAAATTAAGATTCTTTGTTATAGCTTTTTTATTTCTAATTTCTTGATCTCTCTTAACATAAATCTGATTTTATAAGAGTGTTTTTCTCTACCCCTTTTGAGATCCAAGAAATTGAATCAAAGTAGCCCAAGGTTGGATTAATTTAAAATTCATTTAGACCTAGAACCCTTCTATATGTGTGATTGAGCATTGGACATCTTCATCTTCAAAGAAGCGGTTCTATCGAGCTACATCGAAGAAGAATCTTCAAATAAGTATTTTCATTTATAGCTTTTGGTTTGTGAGATTCTCAGAAAATCTCTACTGTGGTTTTGACTAAGATAACTAGAAAATTTTAGTGTGGGGTTTTTACTTGTAGTAGACCATTGAAAACGCAATTGTAAAGGTTTTAAGGTGAACCTTGAAAAACCTTTTTTCATAGTGAAAGCCAATATCACATAGGTTGTGATTATTGGGAGTAGAGTAGGTGTGGCAGAGAACAATTGATGTACACACCGAACCACTATAATTCTTGTAGTTTGGTGGATGATGATGATGATGATGTATGTGATGTTTGTGTGATGAGTGTTTGTATGTATTCATGTACATGTGGTGACTGTTGTAATAACTATTTTCTTTCTATTTGCTTCGTATTTTAATTTGAGTTTTTAATCCTTACTGAGTTCAAGACATCAGGTTGTCCTACCATAAACTTTGGTTTTTAGTGTAAGGTTGTCATTTGAACAACGTTTGAATCAACCTCTCAATACTATTGCATTTGACTTTGTTATTTGAATTAGCTATTTGGTTTTGTATTCCACAATTTATTTTTATTTGGCATAGTCCTATTCACCCCCCCTCCCCCCCTCCCCCACCTCTAGGACTGAGAGCTCACCCTTTTCAAGTTGTATCAGAGCTAAGTTGCTCATTCTATTGGATTTATTTCCTGAGCTTATCGATCTAGAGCTTTCAGTAGGTCAAATTTCGATAGTCTTTCTATCACTAGGCCACCGCCGTTTGATGGCTCCAAATATGCTTATTGGAAAGCCAGAATGAGGATCTTTTTAAGATTCATTGATGAAAGCATGTGGCAAGAAACGATGACTAGATGGAATCCACTAATGTTTGAGGTTCTAGGCAGTGAAGAAAACACCATTTTACATGTGGACTACTATTTAGAAAAATGAGAGCATTGCTAATGCTAAGGCTTTAAATGCAATCACTTGTACACTATCACTTAATGGATTCAAAAGAATTGTTTCTTGTGATACTGCTAAACAAGCATGAGACATTCTTAAAATGACACACGAGAGAACATCTATAGTCAAAAAGTCTAAAGTTCAGATCCTCACCACTAGGCTTAAGGAAATTCGTATGGAAGAAAATGAGTCTTTCATGGACTTCTATACGAAACTAAATGACATAGTTAACTCTATGTAGGGTCTTGGAGATGGCATCCTAGAAAGCAAATTCTGTACAAAAATACTGCGATCACTTCCTGAGAGATTTAATTCCAACCTATGCCATTCAGGAATTGAGAGACAGAGATCATATGAAGGTTGAAGAACTTGTTGGTTCACTTCAAACTTACGAGTTAAATTTCAAAGCCCCAAAAGGTAAGTCCATAACTCTTAAATCATCCAAATCTATTTCTCAAGATTGTAATGTTAGTTCTGGTTGTAAAAACTCGGAGGATGATATGGCTTTACTCGCTAAAAAGTTTTATAAGATTTTTAAAAATAAGAAAAGAGTTGATTTTCAAAAATCTTCTGAGAAGAAAAATGGTAAATCTAAAAACTGAAAATCTTTAAAAGATAGTCATTGCTTCAACTGCCATGAATATGGGCATTTGGCAAATAAGTGTCCAAAAAGGGATAAGCCAAAGAGAAAAGTCATGATAGCCACATGGGATGAATCATCTAGCTCTGAAGCTTCTTCTGAGTCGGATGAATCAAAACTGAAACTTCAAATGAAGTCAAAGCTTTAATGACTCTAGCCAGAGTCACTTCCACAGATAGTTGCGATTCAACCGAATATGAAAAATCTGAGAAGTGACCTTGAAAATGATAATGAAGATGATCTTCAAGATGCCTATAATGCCCTATATAGGGAAAGTTGTAAGATTGTTGTCAAGATAAAACTTCAAAAAGAGAAATTTCTTAAATTAAAATAGGAATTTGAAATTTTTGTTTGAGAAAAATCTCATATTTCTGAGTCTTTTGAAAAAGCAAAATGCAATTTCAATTTCAAAACATCTGAACTTGAAAATTTAAGAATAGAAAATGAGAAACTAAAATGTGAAGTGTCTTCCCTATTGAGTTTAAAGGATACATGGAGGTATGCCCAGGGAGACCCTAAACTTAAAAAGTTACTAACTGCATCTAGAACATTGTTATAGGTCAAATATTGCATATTGGACCCCATCTATTACTTGGTTTTATGAACATGATCATGCTTAATATTCTATTTTAATCATGTTTGTGTTGCAAGGTGAATTTAAAAGCTTAGATTGAGAAGGATGTTAAAAGCATGAATTTAATGCTCAAGAATCACCAAAGCCAAGATTGGATCTGACGAAACCAAGAATGAAGATTACACATCCTGAAGATCTAAGAAAATTAAGTCAAGAATGAAGAAAATCAGAGTTTTGAAGTGAAATTTGGCCATCTTCGACTAGTCCTGGCTCCGGCTTGACCAGTCTTGCGTATGCTCGACCAGTCCTGGCCTCGGCTAGACTAGTCTTGGCTACGCATGACTAGTCCTGGGCACTGCTCGACCGGTCGAGGTCCTTCGACTTGAATTCTAGTGAGTAAAATAACTAAATTTTCGTCCTGCTTGATCATTCGAGGGTGACCCTCGACTGGTCGAGGATATCCCATGATTAGTCGAGGACGGCGCGCGACCAGTCGAGGGTATGTAATTTTTTCACGAACTGCGTAAATTTTAGATGATTTTTAAAAAATTTCACTCAGTACGAAAGTCTAAGGCCTAAAACTATAAATAGGGGTCTCTAGGGCACTCCTAGGCATCATCTAGGGTTTAAGGAGTGGAGCAAAAGCATGGAGAAGTCATTGCTAAGAGTTTTTTTCTTCCCTTTCCTTAGTAGTTTTTATGCTTTTCTTAAGAGATTCTAGTTCAATCATGTCTATGGTTGGCTAAACCTCTTAATTAGGGCTAAGAGGTAAAGCTTGTAGCGTGATAGGATGTTTCTATTACTTTGATTCATGTTTATATTAAATTCTCTTTTATTCTAGTTTGATTATAAGGAATACTTTCAGTTTTTAATGGTTTGTTGTGACTCAAATTACAATAGATCTGCGACAACTTTGAGTGTGTTCTTTTCATGTATTGAGATGGTAAAATTAGAAAATCCTGCTATTTTCCATCGTCCCTTGGGCATGGTTGGATGATGGAATCATCCCTAACTTTCACAATTCTCCTAGATTGGTCATGGGATTGGTAAATCCTGTTGTTTGCTTTGTCTCATGGGCATGGTTTTGTGATGGAATCACTTCTAGTTCTCACACCTCTCATCCATTGAGAACTACGTCAAAGGAAGTTCATATTTGATTTTACTGAGGTATCTTCCAATTGGATAGGATGAGACTCTGATTCTAATCGTATGACTTGAATCAAGCATAAATCTCCCTGATCTCTACAAGTGGATCCTTAGAAACCCTAGTTTCCCACCTTTAAATTTTTTAAGTTTTTCATTAAATCTCTCACAATTACTCTCAAATATTTCAGATTTAGGTTTTCATCATTTTTTAGTTCTTCTTCTAGTTATTTTCAAAAAATACACAAGATTAGTCCCTGTGGATTCGACCTCGGTCTCACCGAGATTATTACTACATCACGGCCCTATACTTGGGGTTGTGAACAAACATGTGGAGACAGATTGAGTCTGGGCTATGTCAAACACATACCTCTGAGAAATAAGAGTGTATCTCCAACATTTGTCAAAGGAGAATCCTCTAACTCAAAAGGAAAGGGCTTGAAATATAATAATCAAAACAACTCTAAAAATGTAAAAACTTTTCAAGCTTCTAAAGTTAATAGTAATAATGTCAGCTTTAAAAAACTATGCTATAATCCTTTAGCTGAAAAAATTGTGGACTTAGTCATGGAGCTTCTCAAATCTAACTCTAATGTTAGAGTTAATAATAATTTCAAGCGAAGAAAAACCAACGGTGCTCCAAAATCTAAAACTACAATGAAATGGGTTCCTAAGGTTACTTGTCTGGTTTCCCACATTGCTTTCAAGGCTTCGAGTCTATCAAAGTGGTACCTAGACAGTGGTTGCTCAAGACACATGACAGGTGACAGAGATTTGTTCACCAACTATGAAGAAATGACTGATGGTTTAGTCACTTTTGGTGATAGAAGCAACTGCAAGATAATTGGCCAAGGTACGGTTCATATCTCTAACCTTCCTCCTTTTGAAAATTTTTTATTTGTAGGACATAAGTACAATCTTTTAAGTATTTCTCAAATCTATGATAATAAGCATAATATTAAATTTACAAATCAAGGATGTGAGATCTCAAATGAGAAAGGTTGTGTGATATTAAATAGCCCGTAGAACATATGAGAATTGTTATATTGTGAATGAATCTTACTCATCTAAATTAACTTCTTACATGGTCCAAACCAATGATAACAAATTATGGCATAAAAGCCTTAGACATGTTAACTACTGAAATCTTTATAGATTGAGCAACGCCGATCTTATTAGAGGTCTACCCAAATTGAAGCAAATGGATAAAATATGTGGCTCATGTCAAATTGAAAAATAAACAAGGAGTAGTCACAAGAAAGTGAACTCCCCTACCACATCCAAACCTCTTGAACTTCTCCACATGGATCTTGTTGGACTAACCAGAATGGAGAGTATAGGTGGTAAGAAGTATTTCTTGGTAATTGTGGATGACTTTACCAGATTTACTTGTGTTGAACTCATGAGAAAAAAAATCTTAAACCCTCAATGAAGTCAAAAGAATACTGAAGCATATTCAGACTGAAAAAGAAATGAATGTTGTTAAGATCCGAAGTAATCATGGATCAAAATTTGAAAATAACAATTTCAGAAGTTCTGTAGCGATCATGGTATATTGCACGAGTTTTCAGCTCTTAAGATGCCTCAACAAAATGGGGTCATTGAAAGGAAAATTAGAGTGTTACAAGAGATGGCTAATGTAATGTTAAATAACATGAAGTAACCTAAAAATTTATGGGTCAAAGCTGTTAATACTTCATGTTCTATTATAAACTGTATTTACATTAGAAAATCTAAAGATAAAATGGCTTATGAATTATGGTTTAATAAGAAACCTACAATTAAATACTTTTAAATTTTTGGAAGTGCTACATTTTACGAGACCGAGAAAATTTAGGGCAGTTCGATACTAAGAGTGATGATGGCATATTCCTAGGTTATGCTCTGAATAGTCGAGCATATCGTGTTCTTAATAAGAGAACTGGTGTCATTCGAGAGTCTATAAATGTTGTTATTAATGATCACATAAACACACCAATATCTAGTTCAGAAGATGATGAAGTCAATATAATTGAAAAACCTGAATCTTATCTTGTCAAATCAACACTGAACTACGATCACTCAATGACCATCATACTGATCAAATTCTAGGCAACCCTCTCACTGGTGTGTGTACTCAAAAATAACTGGAAAACATATGCAATTATGTGTGTTTTACTTCCTAAATTGAACCACCCAACGTAAAAGAGGCACTCAGTGATGAAAATTACCATGCAAGATGAACTGAATCAATTCGTTAGGAATGATGTGTGGTATTTGGTTCCAAGACCATCTGATAAACATATAATTGGAACTAAGTAGATTTTCAAAAATAAATCTAATGAGTTAGGGAATATAAACAGAAATAAAGCTAGAATGGTTGTACAAGGGTACACTCAAATAGAAGGAGTCGATTATGATGAAACATTTTCCCCAATAGCTCGTCTTGAATTCATCGGATTATCCATATCCATTGCATGCTTTAAACAATTTACAAATTAACCAAATGGATGTTAAGAATGTGTTTTTAAATGGTGATCTACATGAAGAGGTTTATGTTGAACAGCCTAAGGTTTTTGAGGACCCTAAACACTTTAATCATGTGTATCGCCTTAACAAGGAACTTTATGGTTTGAAACATGCTCCTAGGGCATGGTATGAGAAATTGACTAAGTTCTTACTAAGTCATAATTTTGTTATGGGGAGTGTTGATAAAACTTTTTGTAAGTGCTATGTTGTATATTTATCACCCTGCATTGTCAAATTTTATAGTGACAAACCACTTAGGTATGATGGACTTCTTCAAGTGATGGAAAGTTCGCGTTCAAGTCCTAAATCAACTTCAAGTGCTTCATCAAGCTCAAAGGTCAAGTTAAAGTTCATATTCAAGTTCAAAGACTAAGCTCAAGTACATGATTAAGTTCAAGACTAAGTTCGAGTGGTACTTCAACTTCAAGTACACTTCATGGTCAAGAAAATGTTCAAGTTTCAAGTATACAAGATCAAGCTTCAAGTACTTCAAGAAGAAGATCTACCGGATCTACCAAAGCGACAAGTTCAATGTTTAACATTTAAGGTATAAATGAACCTAGAAAGACTTAGGTTTAGGTCATTCATATTGCATATTTCAAATGGGTCGTTGTGCTTTTTATAAGATTTTCTTTGACTAGGCCTAGTCAATGTTCTACTAGTCTAAGCACTGGCTCAACCGGTCCAGGGTTTTTCTCGACCAGTCCAGGTTTAAATTTAAAATTTTGAATTTTTTTAGTGGGTCCTCGACCAGTCGAACACCCTGCTCGACCGGTTGTGGAGACTGGCTCGACTCGAACTCCAATAAGTATTTTAAGCCCCACTCAACTAGTTGAGTGCCATGCTCAACTCGTCAAGGGTCAATTTTATCCGATCGCGTCAGAATTTTTAAAAATTGGTTGCTCCCATGACCAGTCGAGGGAACAGTTTTTCACCAAATAAATAGAGGCCTTTTCTTAGCTTTTTTCATTCATTCAAAGCCAAATTAAGCCACCGCTCTGAGAGATAAGTCCCTATGATTGTTAAGCTATTATACAGCAATTTAAGATTCTTCTTATAGCTTTTGATTTCTAATTTCTTGATCTCTTGCTACTTCATTCTGATTTGATAAAAGGGAATTCTGTTCCACCATTTTTGAGATCTAAGAAATTGAATCAAAGTAACCCAAGGTTGATTTAATTTAAAAATCATTTAGACCTAAAACCCTTCCATTTAAGTGATTGAACATTGGACATCTTCGTCATCAAAAAGCGGTTCTTCTAGGCTACATTCAAAGAGAATCTATAGATAAGTATTTTCAATTACACTTTTAGTTTTTAAGATTGTCAGAAAATATCTATTGTGGTTTTGACTGAGATAGCCAGAAAATCTCAGCATGGGGTTTTAAAGTGAACCTTGGAAAACCTTCTTTCATATTGAAAGCCAATATCACGTGGTTTGTGATTATTGGGAGTGGAGTAGGTGTGGTTGTTTTAGAACATTTAGTGTACACACCGAACCACTACAATTCTTAGAGTTTGGATGTTGATGATGTATGTGATGAATGCTTATATTTATTTCATGTGTTTGTGGTGAATGTTGTAATAGCTAGAATTTTTTTTTTCTATTGCTCTTTGCATTGGTTTGAGTTTTTTATCCTTATTATGTTCAAGAAATCAGGTTATCCTACCATAAACCTTAGTTTTTGGAGTATGGTTGTCCTTTGAACAACATTTGTATTAACCTCTCAATACTATTGCATTTGAGGTTGCTATTTGGCATAGTCCTATTCACCTCCCCGCCCCCCCTCTGGGACAAAGAGCTCGCCCTTTTCACTCTTTTTGTTAAAAAATATAATAAACACATACTTATAGTACAGATATATGTTAATGATATTATCTATATATGGTTATACTTACTCTAACCTACCTATTGAGTTTGTAGAGTTAATGAAATCCAAGATTAAAATGAGTATGATGGGAGATTTGAAGTAATTCCAGGTTTACCAATTAAATAACTAAAAGACAGTATCTTCATTTCTCAAACCAAGTATACCTTAGACCCGGTTAAGAAATTTGGATTTGAAAATGGTAAAAAATTCGATACTCCAATGAGTACAACTTTTAATCTTTCAAAGGATGCAACATGTAAAAGTGTAGATCCTCGGCTATATCATAGTATGATTGGTAGTTTGTTATATTTAACTGCGAGCTGACCTGATATAGCATTCAATATAGGTATCTGTGCTAGATATCAATCAGATCTTAAGGAATCTCACCTTATTGTTATCAAGCAAATTATTAGATATGTCACAAGTACGACTAATCTAGGCCTCTAGTATCCTCATGATACAAATATTCAATTAGTTGGTTATATGGATGTTGACTGAGTTGGGAACATAGATGATAGAAAATCTACTGGTGGTGGGTGTTTTTATATTGAAAATTGTTTGGTTTCCTGTTACAACAAGAAATAGAGTTTTGTATTATTATCCACAGTTGAGGAAAATATATTACAGCCGAAAATTCTTGTACCCAGCTTGTATGGATGAAAAGGATGCTTAATGTTATGGTATTGTGCAAGATACAATGATATTGTATTGCGACAATTCTAGTGCAATTAATATATCTAAAAATCCCATCTAGCATTCCTGTATGAAGCATATTAACATTCCCGTATGAAGCATATTAACATTCGATATCATTATATTTGAGAATTGGTAAAAGATAAAAGCATTTCTTTAGAATACGTTCAAATGAAAAATCAGCTTGCCGATATATTTACTAAACCACTTGACTGGAATAGGTTTTCAAAATTGAAATTGGATATTGGTATGTGAAATTCACATTGAGTTTATCATGTTTGTATGTTTTATTTTTTATATATTTTATGCAAATAATTGTTGAATAAAAATTTATATTTTTAGTGCTTGCATGACCAGTTGAGCACATACCCGACCAGTCGTGGTTCGACGGGTTGAGCACATACTCGACCAGTCGTGGTTCGACGGGTTGAGCATGTACTCGACCGGTCAAGTTGCATGATTAGAAGCCTTTATGAGTGAGAAAAGCACTTTTTCTCTCATTTTATCTTCTTCCTCATCTGGCTCATTTCCGACCCATTGAACCCATCTTTGATTGGTGCTTGGTAAGTGCTCTATTTTTTTTATTTCCTTTCATATTTGGGTCCCTTGATACATACATTGCTAGATTCTTAAGTTTATTTGAGCTTTTCTTGTGGTTTCTAGGGATTTCTTGCTAAAAATATGTTGGGTTTGAAATTCCTATTTCCATTGTTATATTTCTTTCTTTTAATCTTGCAATGGAAGGACGATCTAAGAAGAAAGCTACTAGAGCTTCCACTTCTTGATTCACACCTCTTGGGGTGCGAACCCTACGTCCTCCTGAAGAAGACTCTGAGTATGTGTAGGATCTTCGTCATCACGAGGTTATCGTTGAGCAGTCAATCAATTCAAATCATCTTTCACAATTTCAGCTCCTTCCTATCCTTACCGCTATAAGAATGGAAATATCTTAAATTGGGGTGGACCGGCATACCGTTCCGTTGCACAAGGGATGTTAATGACTTTACTTTCTCTATTAACTTTAGAGAAGGTACATTTCAAGTCGATTGTTATTTAATTTTGGGTTTACTTGATGTTAATGTCAATGACAATGGTATTCCAATACCGACCTTAAATGATAGAATGAATGAGTTGGAACATCGAACACTAACCCGTAAATTATGTAACATGGACTCAAAATGGAGTGCGAAAAATGCACTTCGGGCCAATCAGATGTTGCCCAAATACAGTGTACTTCATCGCATTTTCATTGCGAATGTTTATCCCCACTTTGGCAATAAAGCTTAACTGACTTCTTTCATGGTTCATATTTTGCATTCCGTAGTGTCGAGTATTCCCATCTGTCTTCCATCCTTAATATGTTATAAAATCACCCAATTCCATCTTTATTCGGGACACGAATATATTCTTTTCACTTACCTGATGACCACCTTAGCTTTACATTGCAATGTGGTCATGCCACCAGGTGAAGCACCGATTACGCTTCTTCCTTTCAACAATGCTAATATAAAAAAGATGAACTTGAAGCTCAATCCTAGCCAAAGGAATGAGGAAGTGAAGGAAGTTGGAGAAGAAGATGCGCTACCAACTGACACCATGATGGAGGATATATTTGATGAGTTAGAATCAGATGATATTGAGGCTAACTCGAATTATCAAGCACCTGAGTTTGATGAGCGTCTTCGCTCTTTGGAGGAGAAGGTGGATGCACTGAAAATATCTTAGGATAATTTGGATGAGAGTCATAAATCATCTATGAAATACATGCACAAATACTTTCGTCGTATTACCAAAGGACTCCATCAGATTGATCCATCTATTCCACCTCCTTCTTCATCTAGATCAAATTAGCTTTTCTTATCTTGTTATTCAATCATGTATAACGTTAACTCTGAACTTTCACTCTTTGACTAGTTGTTATTTGGACATGTATGACTTGCTGATGTTGACACTTTGCTTGATTATGTTTTTAACTTTTACTTTAACTCTTTCTACTATTATCATAATCACTGCCATAATTGATTTCTATATTCATATGTTTGATTGGTGAATGATGTAGAGTGGTGCATGTGTCATCATGTGAATTATTTTTTTTGGATATGTGTATTGGTTAATAGAAGTCTCAACAAGTCACAAAGCTCAAATTGAGGGGGAGTAGATTGAAGGAGAATTTTTAAAAGTGTGTTATGTTATGAAGTGGAGTTTTGAAGTTTGTATAGGTTGATCTTCTAAGTTAGCTTGACCAATCTAGGATTTATTACAAATTTTTAGAATTTTCTGGTAGGGTCACAACCAGTCTAGCCCCCCGCTCGACCAATCGTAGGACCTAGCTCGACCAGTTGAGTAGGGCTCGACTCGAAGTCCAACAACCATTTTAAGCCCCACTCAACTAGTCGAGTAGGCCACTCAACCAGTCGAGGGTCGGTTTTATCCGATCGTGCCAGAATTTTTGAAATTTGGTTGTTCCTATGACTAGCCGAGGTTGACCTTAGACTAATCAAAGGAACCATTTTACAGCCTATAAATAGAGGTCTTTCCTCAGATTTTTTTCATTCATTCAAAGTAAAATTAAGCCACCACTTTCACAGAAAGATCCCCGTGGTTCTGAAGCTATTGTCCACTAAATTAAGATTCTTTGTTATAGCTTTTTTATTTATAATTTCTTGATCTCTCTTAGCATAAATCTTATTTTATATGGGTGTTCTTCTCTACCCCTTTTGAGATCCAAGAAATTGAATCAAAGTAGCCCAAGGTTGGATTAATTTAATATTCATTTAGACCTAGAACCCTTCAAAATGTGTGATTGAACATTAGACAGCTTCATCTTCAAAGAAGCAGTTCTACTGGCCTACATCGAAGAAGAATCTTCAGATAAGTATTTTCATTTACAACTTTTGGTTTGTGAGATTCCCAGAAAATCTTTATTGTGGTTTTGATTGAGATAGCTAGAAAATCTCACCGTAGGGTTTTTAATTATGGTAGCCCATTGAAAAACACAATTATAAAGGTTTTAAGGTGAACCTTGGAAAACCTTCTTTCACAGTGAAAGCCAATATCACGTGGGTTGTGATTATTTGGAGTGGAGTAGGTGTGGCTGTTTAAGAACAGTTGGTGTACACACTGAACCACTATAATTCTTGGAGTTTGGTGGATGATGATGATGATGATGATGATGTATGTGATGTATGTGTGATGAATGCTTGCATTAATTTCATGTACGTTTGGTGAATGTTGTAATAAATAGTTTCTTTCTATTTGCTTTTTATTTTAGTTTGAGTTTTTTATCCTTATCGAGTTCAAGACATCAGGTTGTCTTACCATAAACTTTGGTTTTTGGTGTAAGGTTATCCTTTGAACATCATTTGAATCAACCTCTCAATACTATTGCATTTGAGTTTATTATTTCAATAAGCTATTTGCTTTTGTATTCTGCAATTTATTTTTATTTGGCATAGTCCTATTCACCCCCTACCCCCCCTAGGACTGAGAGCTCACCCTTTTCAGTGATAAATCATAAGAAAGATGACATGAACTCCATGGATTAGATCCTACGAGCAATGGATAAGAGTTATATACTTAAGCCCTTAAAAACTATGAAAAATCACTTTACTTTACAAAGGTCCAAGTGCCCATTTTATAAGAAAAAGGCTCTAACGGACATATAATGGCTAGTTCGATTAAATCGATCGAACTTTCGATTCGATCGAACATCCACTGAATTTGTTAGTTTGCTCACTAGATAGTTTTGTTCATTCTTGATTGAACCGTCGATTCAGTCGACTCAAATCGATGACCGATTGATTCGATTAACCGTCCTTAGAATTCTACTGATTTTAGTTTCTTGTTTTCAGCAAATCTAAACCTCTAACAAGCCGAGACGATTATGTTCATTTTAAGTTCTAAGGTTTAGGAAGATGAATCAAATGCTTTCTAATTAAGAATTGATCATCTAGAGGTAGGTTTTTTATAACTAAAGGATCTAGTGTTCACAACCCCAAGTGTAGGGTTGTGATGGAATAATAATCTCGGTAAGACCGAGGTCGAATCTACAAGGACCGAATCTTGTATGTTTCTGAAATTAACTAGAAGTAGAGCTAAAAGAAGATGTGAAACTAATTCTGAAGTATTTGAGAGAGTAATTGTAAATAGAGTAATTAAAACTAAGAATTTAAAGGTGGTAACTAGGGTGTCATGGATCCACTTGTAATGATCAGGGAGCCCTCTTGCTTGATTCAAGTAACACAATTAGAATTGGAGTCCTATCCTATCCAATTGAAAAATATGTTAATAAAACCAAATCTCTATTGACCTAATTCTCGATGAAGGAGAACTGTGATAATTAGTAGGGATTTCATCACCAAACCATGCCCAGGAGACAATGACAAACAAAAGGATTTACTAATCCCATAATCTCAAAGTAGGAAAAGAAGATACTCAAAGCTATTGTAGATCTACTGTAAATTGAGTCACAATAAACCATTAAAAACTGAAAGTATTCCTTAAATATCAAATTAGAATCCATGGAGTTCAACATAAAGATGAATCAAAGTAATAGAAACATCTCATCGTGCTACAAGCTTCACCTCTTAGCCCTAGCTAAGAGGTTTAGCCAACCATAGACATGATTAGACCAAAGTCTCTTAAGAAAAACATGAAAACAACTAAGGAAGAAGAAGAAAAACTATTGGTGATTACTTCTCCACCATTTTTCCCCACTTCTTAAATCCTAGAAGAAGCCTAAGAACATCCTAGGGAGTCCTATTTATAGTTGTGAAAAGTTGGAAAACTCTAGAAATTGCCTCAAATTTACGTAGTTTACTAAAATAGACTTCACTCTACACAGTTTCCTTAAATAGACTTCACTCTACGCAGTTTTCCAAAATAGACTTCACTATTCACAATTTCATAAAATGACCTAGAGTTTTAGAATATGCTTTTTCATGATGATTTCAGGATTCCTTTTTTTCACTTCAAATCTTTAATTCTCTTCATTCCTCACTTATTTTTCTTGAATCTTTGGCATGTGAATTCTTCAATCTTGGTCTCCTAAGATCCATCCCTTGCCTTGGTGATTCTTGAGCATCAAATCCATGCTTCTAACACCCTTTTCAATCTAAGCTCTTAATTTTACCTTGCAACACAAACATGAGTAAAATACAACCTTAAACATTATCATGTTCATAAAAGTAATATATAAATGGGGGATAATATACAATATTTGACCCTCAACACAATCCCCAACCAACATTTTATTAGTCCTGAGCAAAGTATGTGAAAAATATTTTAAGAATCACAAGATAATTTCTATAAGCTCAAGTGGTTTTTTTAAAAACAATTTAGATAATAGAATTCTAAAATACATCAATGTTGTGCATTACCTTCTCCTAAACTCTAGCACTAAGTAAGTTTCATAATCAAGTTCAAAGCATTAATCCTCCAATTAGAACAGTTCCAAACATTGAGTTCCATTGGTGTATAGTGAAGTCTAGATTTATTACAATCCAAGGTTCAGTTCTTCACTTTCATGATAACATTGATAGTTAAAAGAGCATTCAGGACAACCAAAACCTAAACCAAAACATGTCTTATAGTTCATCTTTTAATTCCCTCTTTTATTCCTCCAACTTTTAATTTTTCCGTCGATGGCTTTCACGTTATGTCAACCTTTTTAAAGATCTTTAATAGGTAGCCCTTTTCAACAACAACTATTTTTTTTTAGCTAGGTATTTTCTTTTTTTTTTTTTCTTTTTTTTTTTTGTAATTCTTCTTATTAAACATGATGGAAAAATTCCCCATGTTAGTTCCTTCCATGCATAATTATCATCAAGTTAATAATTTAATGTCAAACTGTCACTTTATTGTGTAAACTAGATGTAACATGTGAGATCATAACTCAATCAACGTTTAAAATTTCTAATCGAGGATTAATGACTTGACTTAATTTTAAGATCTTCTAAATGACTAAACTCCAAGAGGCATAAGGCATAAACATTAAGCATCTTATAAGTTTAATTTTTCAAAAAAAAATTCAATTTTCCACAATTTTTGCTCAAAGACTAAGAAAACACTGATTAACTTTTCTCGTCTAATCCACACCCCCCAACCTAAAATCTATGTTGTCCTTAATTTAAAGGAAATAAGCATGTAATGCAAAAGATGCAATGAAAAGAAAAGGGAAGTGATGAAAAGATAATACCTGGAGAAGGAATTTTTTAGGCTTTTCCAATAATCTCAGTGTGAAGATGGGTTAGCACAAAAGACTCAACAGATAATAAATAAACTATCCTAAATAGTGGAAAGAAAACTATCCTAAATTCTTTAAAAGTAGTAAACCTAATTAGAAAAATAAGGGAAAGCTACTCAGTCATGCCGCAAGGTTCCTCCTCCGACCAATATCTTGATAAATTGCTAAGTAGGTTTCTTAACAAGATCATCTAAAAACCCTTTTTACAATAGGCTTGGATGCCCTGGAGTATGACTTTTCAGAGAAATTTGTGGACCTCGACATAAAGTTTCCTTTTAATCTCCGGAGATGTCCAAAGTACATATGATTCACTTGAGACGGAGAAAGTTTTAGAGTTAGTATAACATGGTGAATCAGATACTACAAGTAGATAAAATTCATAGAAATTCATAGTAGGTGATGTAGTCCCAACATATTTCAAAGTTTCAAGCTTCAGTTCAACTTTCAGCTCCTCCCTTAATGGTAAACATTCAAGATCTGTGGAAGGAGGGGCTTCAAAATAAGGGTTCTCTCAAATTTTCACGGTCAGAGTTTGTACTTGTGTCCGATGAAACTGGGTGTTAATAATGTAGAGTGAGGATGTTTCGAGGACTCACCTTGAGATTTCCCTCATCTATATCATATCCATTTACACTTGTAGTGGAATTCAATCATGAGAATAAAATTAACTGTACTTCTTATTCCAAAGGAAATTAAACAAATTTTCAGATGCTCTCACAATGGGAGCTTATTACAAAATCAAGTGGCAGTGGAAATGTAAATAAAATTAAGTCATATTTTCTAGTTTATTCAGCGTATTCTTCCTTAAGAAGGTGATCCTCTGGTTTTTCAATCTGTTCATCACCTGTATCATCTATACAGTTGGAGAGGGTCATTTCCCTACTCATAATGATGGTTATCCTTTAAGATTAACAATAATTCAAGAGATTCATAATAGTAATGTAAGAGTTCTGATACGTCCCGTACTCCACTAATACAAGGATATCAGAATGTGTAAATAATCTACATGAGATGCATGCCTAGCAAAGTGTGTGCGGCTCATCATATGTAATGATAATCATAATGTGGAATATAATTCATAGAAAACCCAACTCAAACCGCATCCCATAACTATAAATATTTGCTAGCATGGTCAACGCTAACATGGATTTATGCGAACATCTTAAGGTGACACAACAATGCGGTTGAGGGATTTACGTAACACAATGTGTTTATGGAGCGACTATTTGTGACATCCAATCTTGAAAAGGTTATGTAACGCCTTAAAAATTGGGGGTCGAGCATAACTCAGCTCTCGAGTTCCAAAACATCACTTATGCAACATTTTCAATGATGGATGAATGTTGGTTGTATTAGTGCATAAAACACGAAGTAGATTAAGCCAAAATAGCAAAATATAATCCAGTGACAGTTGTAATACGCAAGCGAAAGACTGAAATGAATAGATAAACTAGTATAAGTCCACAAGATATGTATGCTCTATCAGGTCATAATTACAAGTATTGTTTCAAAATTTAAATGTCAAAATGTAATAGTCTTCTACAAGTATAATCCCTGAATCCTCATCAATCAGGAAATGGCTTACATGAACCCGCCTGAGAACTGCATGTAAGAGAATGCCTCCTGATCATCCTCATACTCCGGTTTGCCTTGAGGGTCGCATCATCATCTGCAACTAAGATAGAGTCTGGTTGGTGTTTAAACACCGTCCCAGAATGTGGGAGTGAGTGATCAACTCAGTGGGGCTATACAGCAAAGGTTAACATGTTATCAATTCAATGAAGAAATAATGATAAAGCAATTCAATTAAACATGTCCTAGATACTCTTGTTAATGCAAGAATGATATGAGGTAATGATGCATGCCCTCGCCTGCACTCCCTCTTGCGACAACATCTAACGATTGCGGCATGAATCACTACCACTGTGCTCTACACCAACGCCAACGACACATGCAGAGAGATGTTATGAGCATGATTACCAAGTTCTTATTAGTGCTTTTCATACGGCAGGAATGGGAAGCTAAGGTACCTCCCTCATATCAATTCTCAAACAATGATCCATTCTAGGGTCGTCAGTCCTAGATAATCTCAGACGATGTTATGGTTCTAGGTCGTTGCAAAGGGCTCATGACCAATCAATGCATGCCTAGTTATACCCTAGTTACTACAATAAGGCTCGTCACCTCAATGCAGTGTTAAGGTATACTCGAGATCACTACAAAGGGCTCGTCACCAATCAATGTAGGCCGACAGTACGAATACAGTGTCCCATACCACCATATTTGACTCACGAGTCTAGGTTACTCACTGGTCACTACGGGGAGGCTCATCGTCCCAGCGTAGGCTGACAGCTCGACCACGGTGTCCCATACCACCATGTCCGGCTCATAAGTCTTAGGGGATCGTAGTACCAAGGTTAACGAGATCTCACTAATAAGTTTGGTACCCTAGATTCAAGCAGTAGCATCCAAACATGGTCAACATACATCGGGTCAATCGGGTTAATTAACAAGCTCGACTAGGATGAGTGCACGTTGAGTTAATCGACATGAAATGCATAAGCACTCTGTGTGGCCTAACCAATGCCGACATCCCAAGTACGGCTCGGATTCATCGATCACATCCTGTGTGGCGAAAGTAACCTCAGCCACCAGTTTGAGAACTATTACCGATTACCTGGACTGTGATATAATCTCAACCACGTACAATCACAATAATGAATATTCAAGTCAAATCCTACATTCCTATGAACATGTTATGACATATAACTTAAACATGAATACACAATACATGGAGGAAATCATACACAGTTAAACATGAGTACGTAGGTTATACAGTTCATGGAGGGCATCATACACACAGTTAAGGTAGTTGGGATTCATATCTTAACTTCCTTATAAATCACACTTTACTAATTACTAACTCATTTAGACATTTTTACAAACACTTAGACTACACTTTCCAACATAAATCACGTATGTTGGCCATATTACGTATTAGGGCAAATCCTTTTGCCAAGGAGTTGTTGTATACATATCAATCATGTACCTAAAACAGTTAATCATGACAACCACAACATCAGATTTGAAATGTACACTAACATTTCAACAAATACATGAATTTCCCTATAGACTACATAGTTCATATATATACATAAAACAAAACAGAAATTGCATTTGGCATGTGAAATAGCATCCATGTCGGTAATAAACCATTAACCGAAATTGAAAGCCTTGAAAACCATAACCTATACATATATAGTTCGCACCTTAAACCGAAAAATGGGTAACGGATATGATTTAGACGCTTAGTCTTCGTCAACGGTTGTTTAACAACCTAAAGCACGAATTTGGTTAGCTATAACATTACTTAAACTATTGAAAACCCTAGAACAGGTTAGGGTTAGGATTTCTTACCTAAGTATGGTATTAGAATCACTAGAATAGCGATCAGGTAGCGTTGGATAAGCACGTGGAGAGGCAAGGTAGAATCCCTGGGTGAATCTCCAACTCACTCTCTCTCTATTTCTCTCTCTTTTTCTTCTCTTTCTTAGCTAGGGTTTTGGAATTTGTATGGATTATGTGAGAGGGTTTAAGACCCTTATATAGGCCCAGAACTGACGAAAATAGTCCCAGGATCATGATATACTTAGGTTATATCCAAATCGGGCTTATTCTGATCCCACGGAGCAGTTCTGGAGGTCCCTTTGCTGAATGTAGTTAGACTTAAGCTCCCTGATATTAGATCTTGGTCAAGCTAAGTTTTTAGTCCGATCGGGTTTACAGATCGACTGTGGTGGAACAGTTTCAGTTCAACAGTCACTGACACTCGATCAGGGCCACAAGTATATTGACATGTGTGGGACATTTTTCCTGATCCAAGGGTGTATTTAGGTCAGATTCGAATGGTCAGAATGCTTATAATCATCCCGCAAGCGACACGACTCAGATTACTTAAATTCATATTTAATTTCTAAAAATATTCACTTTCTCACACACTTCGCTCCGGACTCAAGAAAATCGTCTCAGGACATCATCTGGACTTGATTTTTAAAGTGATTGTCAAGTCCAACCAGGCAGTCATATTTGTCTAAGTTTGTCGCTATCAGACTTTCGATGTGCGGTCCAGGTCTGATACGGAGTTTCTGAATGCTCCCGAGAGCAACTGGGTTGAAAGATTGGTCCTAGATTTTAGGGTAATGTAGTATTAATAATTCTACAAGTTTTGGATCTTACAGAAATTGGTACTAATTTCATAGGTAATCTAGTTTAGCGCTAGTTAATCCTCGTTAGATATCTAAAGAATTTGGTCCTAAGTGATTTCTTCTTGAGGTAGTACTCGGGTTTTCGTATGGATTTTTCTAGGACATTACAGGTTACATCGATTGTGCACCACATCAACCAACCCACAGAATTACGTGTCGACTAAGAGGACCACTACTCGTAATGCATTACGTCCATGATAATTGCTGAGTCACTAGTTATGATACCTCTTAACACATGACTTGCACTTATAGAGAATATAAACTAAATTACGGGGTTCTGGAATAAAAAGACACATGCCCAAGACTTAAAGATAGATAGCACAAGGCCAATATAATAAAGAGAAGAGTGACAATAGTCAACTCAATAAAGAAAAAAGTGGCATTGTCCAACTTAATAAAGAGGAAAGTAGCAATGGCTAACTCAATAGAAGGGGAGTGGCAATGGCCAACTCAATAATAAGATGAGTTGCAAGGGCCAACTCAATAAATAAAAGAGTAGTAAGGGCTAACTCAATAAGTTGATGAAGGCAAGGACAAGGCTTCTATCCATTGTCTCATATAAATTCATGAAGATCATGCGTAAAATCATAGTTCCCAAAGGATAAGTAAATGATGATAATAAATCAATCAATTGAAAGGATAACTCTTCAGTAATATATAAACATGAAAAGGCAGGATAATTCACATTAATTAAATCAAAGTAAGCTTAAAGGATAAAAAACCTCACCTTTGATTGTCTGACAACCTAATACAAAGTTAAATATCTAGTTACACACCTTAAGACCTGATTGTGTCCTAGTTCACATGATTAAGAATAAGTTAGATTCCATTGTTATACTAAGTAAGATTAATTCTAAAAGGAGATCTTGGCTAAGGCCTGATTTAAAAGCGTTATATGACCTGACAACTAGATGATTCTTAATTTCCATGTCTAGGGACTTCAACGTGTTCCTTTTACCGAGTTGATTCAGTTCGACCCGGTGAGTTATTTTGTGTCTTACTGTGGGAAAAAAAGAAATCTAGGAAAGGGAGGAGGACGATCTTAGGAAGATGTGGATCAAATCTTCTTGGAATTTCAAATCAGAAATTCTCGGCTGGAACTGTTCTTGCTAGAGAAACCGAGGGTGCTTTCCTCTTTCTTTCTCTCCCGTTTCTCTCTCTTTTTCCCTTCTTTTCCTGCTCCCCTTCCATTATGGATGAGAGAGGGTTTTATTTTAAAGGATACTAGATCCTTCCTGCGTAAGGTAGTTTTTGCATGCGAAAGGAGTCTTCTTTCGCATTCTGTTTACACGTGGTGGTTTTTGTTGTCTGTGCGTGATTTTGCTCCAAGCCTAGCTATTACGTTTGATCGGATTCACTCGTAGGGAAAGGTTCCCTTAATGGAGGGCAATTAGATGATCATTTTTTATCATCTCCTATTGCCCGTACTTGGTCCCTATTATTAGACAATCGATGTAAGACCCATATCTTAGTCCATACCATTCCGTAGGCTTCCATGATCTTTTCGGTCGAATTTCGGCAACCTTTAACCTTTATTCGACATTTGCGTGCGATCCTAAGCTGAGTCCTGCAAACCTGAGTTGACTCAACCTGAGACTTATGCCCTGGAAACCGCGTCGTTATACCAGTTCTGATGCCGTGACTCGCGCGCCGAGGCAATACCCTGGCCAGGAGATGTGAGCCAGCGTTCAGTTTGAGGAAAACACCGCGCGTTGCAAAACCTAAGAGAATCTCTACAACATGTTAAATCAATCCCATCAATTAATCAACCACATCACATCTCATGTCAAGTACACATCACCTTTCACCCATTCCCAAGCAACCCCAAAGTCAAAAAGTTCTTACACAAGCACATACCTTTCTTACACAAATTACCTCGAAAGTTAAAAAGTTCTTACACCCATCACTCCATCACCCATCTTTCTCTCTCTCTCTCTTTACAACCCTCTCTCTCATTTCTCAACTCACTTTCCCAAGAAAGCAAGAAAATACCACGTCCAAGCTCTTTCTCTTCTCTATGAGAACTTTATGTGTGGCCCACTTCCTACCCTCTCATCTCCCATCTCAACCATCCAAACTCCATCTCCTCCGTAAGCTAAGGAGCAAAGGAAGCCAAGGGAGCAAGAAGAAGACGCTGGGTGATCTTAGATTTATATTTTTATCATTTTATTTTAGTTTAGTTTTGTGATTTAAGGGCCCACATGTAGTGGGACCCACCTTGATGTATTCTTTGTATCAAAGAGGAGCCCATAGTGGCGGGGCCCCTCCATCACCGCCGGTATCTCTCTCTCTCTGTATCTCTCTCTCTCTCTCTCTCTCTCTCTCTCTCTCTCTCTCTCTCTCTCTCTCTCTCTCTCTCTCTCTCTCTCTCTCTCTCTCTCTCTCTTTGTGTGACTGCTTGTGGCCCGCTTGATCTACATCGTACAATCGTGAGGACTCACCCCTATGTGCGTGTGCATCCAGTAGTAAATCCACAGAACCGGCTTAGACGGTGTTATAGGGCCATACCGTGATATATTTGTTCATCCACACCATCCAGATGATCTGGACGGTGCTGGATGACTTTGCACCATGCTATGGGGCCCACCATATGTATGTGCTCTTCATCCAGCCGTCCATCCAGCAGGGATGGAACGGTGGGCCAGTTAATGTGTATGTATCTTGTCCAGCCGTCCATCTAGACGCTGGACGTTGTAACCTATTTTAAAAAGAACAATATATATAATAAATAATTATATATATATATATATATAATGCTATAAACATATGATATATATAAATCATGTGAGGGCCACACTACGTGGACCCACATGCAGCGTTCACTGGATATTTAAGCCATCCAGATATCTGGACACTGGATAGAGCCTCCCTATCATAAAATAATAATAATAATAATAATTAAGTACATATATTATAGATATATATTATATAATATTACATATACATTATATAGTATTATAATATATGTAGGTGAGAGGGTTAGGTGGCCCACCACATGGGACCCACCCTGACATATGTATGGTACATCCTCCACGCCCGGCCATTACATCCAGACTGTCCAACGGCCTAGACATGGGGACCACCGAATTGTAGGGGTCTTATTCACACCATGTGTCTGCTTACTGGATGGTGGGACCTAGCCACACGTGTGGGGTCCCCACCGTCTAGCTGAGTTGGGATGTGACCCTCCATGTATCCAAACCGTCTATCCATTGACGAGCTCGTCTAAGAGCTTGAGAAATGCAGTAGATTCAATTCTCTGGTGGGCCACGTATGTGGGTCCCACCCTGATGTATGCAACTCATCCCAACCGTTCATCCATTTTATAAGCCGTCCTAAGGGCTTAAGAAGAAAAAAAAGACAGATCTAATATTAAGTGGACCACACAGCATAAAACAGTGTTGAGTGAATGTCCACCATTGAAACCCTTCTTGGGTTCACAACAGTTCTGGATCAATTTGAAATTTATTTTTCATCTTAATTCGGGTCTATGTCACTTTATGAATAGATTGGATGGAAAACAAATGTCATGGTGGGCCTTGAGAATTCTAATGGTGGGAATCATTATCACCACTGTTATTTGGAGTGCAGTCCATGTGATTTAAATTTTCTTTTAAATACTTTAAAATGATCCCTAAGAATAGATGAATGGTGTAGATGGTGCGACCCACTTGATGAAGGTTAGGCCCATGCCATGCAGCCCTTGTGATGTGTATTGGGCCCATTAGTGTGTCCCATATAATGCAGCTATGTAATGCGACCCACTTGATGAACGTCAAGCCCATTTGAATCGGCCCATTCGATTTGGCCCATTTGATTCGGCCCGTTTGAATTGGCCCATTCGATTCGGACCATTTGATTCGATCCATTTAAATCGGCCCATTCGATTATTTAATTCGGCCCATTTGAATCGACCCATTCGATTCGGCCCATTTAATTTGGCCCATTTGATTCGGCCCATTTGAATCGGCCCATTTGATTCAACCCATTTAATTCGGCCCATTCGATCCGGTCATGCCTTGGGAGCAATGATGGTTTGACGTCCATATTATAGAGCAATGAGAGTTAAATGTCCGCATTGTAACTCTCCCGATGGCCCATTATTAGGCCCATACTTATAGTGTGTAGGCTGTTTAGGCCCATCTTTATTACGAACAAGAATCCATCGCCATATAACATGTTTAGATAGTTCCATGATTCATGATCATACACATCATATGTATGCTTGATATAAGAAGTGACTGATCATAACAAATGTCTTCGGGTAGATTGTTTATGGGCTCTCGGTTAGGCGGTGTTACCCTACATGAGTGCACGATACATGCAGGATTGCTGCATGACTTGCTAGTGTGATTCATGCATTTCGCATTGTGTGACATGGTTACTATATGCTCTAGAGACATCAGAGCTGTAACCTCCACAGGCGTATTATGGTTGGCAGGATTGGATACTAAAAATCTTGTTCTACATAGGGTGCTATAGATATCCCTAAGTGAAAGTCCTTAAACCCTTATGATACCAGGAGGTTGCTCCAACGTCTAGATTGATTGGGTGCATGAGCACAGAGTGCCGATTACTAGAAGGTCACGCTTTCCACTGTGTCGGAGTCGGTTGGAAGGGGGTGTAACCTTACTTACTCGAGAGGAGGGGATAAAGCTAGGCTGAGTTTGACCAGCTCAAGGAATGAGTCCACTATCGACAAGCCGAGCCCGATATTGGCAGGTGGATAGTGAGGTCTTTTCCACTCACCTTGTTGCACGCGATGGGCTGACAATTTGGCTTGGAGTGTACTAGACCCTGGTGATATTCCAGAGTTGAGCAGTATTGATATGTGGACTTAGATGAGGATTCGTGTGCTTGAGTTGCATCTCGCATCGCATGGCCTTAATATGGCCGACATTATTCATGCCTTGCATCGCATAGCCTCGATACGACTAATAGTGTTCACGGATTCATCAGTATATTCCGCATTACTCTGATACTGCATAATTGTATTACTACCTTGCGCATACACTTTCACCACCCTTTAAGCTTTTCATAAGCTTATACATGACCATTGCATGCAGGTGACATTAGATCACAGCAGCATTGAGGCTAGAGCACGTGGTAGATCATCTTGGAGCTTTTTATTCATCATCATTGTATTTCCCTTTATGCTCATTGTACTTATAAAGTTTTTTATCATAACGAAAATGTGATGGAGTTTTTAATTGTTGTTTATGGGTTATGCCTTGGTTATGCTTATTACGAATCAAACTGATGTTGAAAATTCTCCTCGTAGCATCCCAGGATCGGAACCTGGTGAATGGGCGTTGGGAGTCGAGAATGGGGTACTACAGAGGCTGTCTGTGCTGGATTTGATGGCCGAAAATTTTGTGAGCCCAGTTTCCGAGTTTGGGGCATGACAATCGATGTAAGGCCCGTATCCTAGACCATACCGTTTCGTAGGCTTCTATGGTTCTCTTGATCAAATTCCGGCAACCTGCGACCCATAATAAGCGTTTGCATGTGACCTTAAGTCGCACCCCGAAGATCTGAATCGACTCGACTTGAAACTTGTATACTAGCGACTGCGCCATCGCTGTAGTTCCAACATCGCATCTCACATGCTGATGTAATACCTAGGCCATGAGTTGTGGGCATGCATTTATTTTGAGGAAAATGTCGCGTGTTGTGTATTCTAAGAGAATCTCTACAACCCATCACATCAATCAATCAATGTATAAGTCAAGTAAACATCCATCACTCACCCATCCCTCTCTTAAACAAAGTCAACTTTCAAGTACACCCATCACACCCATCCCTCTCTCCCATTCATCACTCTCTCTCTCTCTCTCGTTTCTCTCTTCACACCCAAGCAACCCAAGGAGAGGAGAAACGTCCAAGCTCTCCATGAGAAGAGTCAGGTGTGGCCCACTCCCCACCCCAAGATCTCCCATCTCCACCCTTCAATCTTCTTCTTCCACCGTCAAAGAAGAAGCCAAGGAGTTTAGCTTGCCATGGATCCAAGAAGAAGAGTAAATGATGGGTGTTCATAGTACTAGATTTTATTTTATTTTTTATTTAGGGTCCACATGTATTGGGACCCACTTGATGTATGTTTTGTAAGGGAGGGCTCATAGTGGTGGAGCCCTCCATCGCATGACGTTTCTCTCTCTCTCTCTTTGTGTGATGGCTGCGGCCCACTTAATCCAGACCGTCTGTTTATGAGGCCCTGTCCGTTGGGACAGGCCCGAATGAAAGGGGATAACAAATATCTAAA
The DNA here is from genome assembly GCA_037074715.1 of Magnolia kwangsiensis. Taxonomy (NCBI): domain Eukaryota; kingdom Viridiplantae; phylum Streptophyta; class Magnoliopsida; order Magnoliales; family Magnoliaceae; genus Magnolia; species Magnolia kwangsiensis. The sequence goes on along the minus strand of CM073577.1, from coordinate 84,373,354 downwards.
AAGGTCGAGCTAAAAGTTCGGGGGGGGGGGGGGGGGTGAACAAGACTATGCCAAATTAAAAAATAAAATACGGAATAAGAAAGAACTTAAACAAGATAGCACTAATCAATCCCAAATAGTATAAATAAATAGCAACCTCAAATGCACAAGTATTGAGAGGATGATATAGATGTTGTCCTAAGGACAACCTTACACCAAAAACCAATGGCTTATGGTAAGACAACCTAATTTCTAGAACGGTTTGTGTATCAAAATTTCAAAACGATACAGAGGAATAAAGAATAAAATATAAATAAATATCTACTGCTATTACAACTTCACCACACATGTAAAAAGTAAATTACAATCATTCATCACAAATGCACAAAAATAAGCATTCACCACAACTCCAACAATTATAGTGGTTCGCTTGTGTGTGCACCAATTATTAGAAAACAGCCAGCCACAAAACTACTCCACTCCCAATATCCTGATCCACTGGATATCGGCTTTCACTAAGAAATAGGTTTTCCAAGGTTCACCCAAAACCTTCACAATTGTATTTTCAAAGGGCTGCCACAATTAAAAACCCCACTCACTAAGATTTTCTAGCTATCTCAATCAAAACCAAAATGAAAGATTTTTTGGCAATCTTACAAACCAAATACAGAAAACTGAAATGTACTTATATAAAGATTTTCCTTTTGATGAAGCTCGGTAGAACCAATTCAATGTAGATGTTCAATGTAGATGTTTAATGTCTAATCTCACATAATTCACTCGACTGGCCTAGAGGTCAGCTCGACTAGTCAAAGGACCAACAACTTTTTAAAATTTCTGGCACGATAAGATAAGATCACCACTTGACTGGTCGAGTGGCTTGTTCGACTGGTCGAGCCCTACACTCGATAGGTTAAGTGGGACCTAGAAATGTTACTGGACTTTGAGTTGATCCTGCTCGACTGCTTGAGCATTCTCCAGGACTGGTCTAGGGTCCAATGGAAAATCTTGAAAATTCACAACAAACCTTAGACTTGTCGAGGGAATTCTTGGATTGGTCGAGCCAGTGTCTGGACTAGTCAAACCATGACTAGGACTAGTTGAAAAATGACCTATAAAATTATCAAATGACTTATGATATCGTATGACCTATCCTAAGGTCAGTCTAAGGTCAAACAAACCTTACTTGTGAGATTGATTCATCACATATGACAGTGCGCAGAACCTCGCAGCCATTATAGGTTACGCGGTTCCACGCAATCAATCTATGTTGCGTGTGACCGCGCAACGAGAATAGCAGTTGCGCAGGACTTCGGGATGAATTGTACAAGAGGCTCCGTTCAAGATAACTCGAAGCACTAAAAAATAGTCTCACATCGCTAAGATCATAATTTTCACACGTGCGAGGGTCTATAAATACCCCCTCCTCTCCTTCATTGGGGGGAATTGAAGATTTTCAAGAGAAGTAGAGCGGAGCGGAAGACAGAAGGTAGGAGCGAAGTCTCCTGGGAGTTACGCAGGACTGCGCAACCGATATCAGTTGTGCGGGTCAGCGCAACCTGACTGCCATGCAGTCTGTGAAGTCCAAGAGCCGTTGTGCTGCCGAAGTCCATGGCTCAGGCTTCCTTTCTCCGGGTTTTCTCCTCTTCATGGGTTCTAAGGAAAAAGATCAGTCGATTTAATCGACATTCCTCCTGAGTCCCAGAGGATGGATGAAACAGATGCTGTTATGCTGCCGAAATCTCTATTTCATTGAAGGCCTGTCGATCGAATTGGCATTCCTCCTAAGTCCTAGGAGATGATCAAATCAGGCGCCGGAAGGCTGTCGAAATGACCCGTCGATCGAATCGGCATTCCTCCTAAGTCCTAGGAGATGATCAAATCAGGCGCCGGAAGGCTGTCGAAATGAACTCTTGATGCTTAAAGCACAAATCCTTTACTTCTGAATGATTTATCTTAGAATCAAGGGATGTAAAGAGGATGTAAACGAACTCAGTATTAATAGAATGTGATGAATGTTCATAGTATTCTCTCTCTGTTATATTTGAATAAGAGAATCTCCCCAAATCAAAATGCATTTGTTTCCTTGTCGAAACAGACATTGACCGGGAAAGAGAGCAGGATCTATGTCTTCAAAGTAATCTATGCCTTGGTCTTTCTGTAATCTCTTATGCATGGTGGAGTAATTCATATGTCGAGAATTATGAATAATGATATCACAAGACTCCAAGTACCATATCTGATGAAGACAAAATACAAACGAAATCATCATCAATAACTTTTATATCCTTTGAAAAGTTATTAAATGAATATTAAAAAAAAGGATTGTTTATTTTGCAGAATCAGCGAATATCAAAGGAAAAGTCTATGAAGAAATGCTAAGGAGCACAAATTAGAGATGACAAACCAGGTGTGCAATTTAACAAGCAAAAAATACAATGTGAAGCACAATGACAGAGCGAATATCACAATTAGCCTAAAAAAGAGAAGTTTTCAATATCAATTTCAAAAATTATCAATACTGCATAAAGCTAAATTGAAAAAATTATAATGTATGAGATACAAATCTAAAGGGAGACATTCCAATAGGGGTCTTAAATGTAGTATGGTAAGACCATAAGGCATCGGTCAAGCGGAGACATTCCAATAGGGGTGGGTCTCATGAGTCTTAGGGGATCATGGTACCATGGTTAACGGGAGTTTCACTGGTAAGATCAGTACCTTAGATTCAAGCAGTAGCGACAAAACATGGTGAACAAGCATCGGTCAATCGGGTTAGTTGATAAGCTCAACTATACCAAGTGCATGTTGAGTTGAACGACATGGAATGCATAAGCACTCCGTGTGGCCTAACCACTACCGAACACCCTAAGCATGACTCAGATTCGTTAAACTCATCCTATGTGGCGAAAATAACCTCAACCACCATTTGGAGTACGATGACCAATTACTTGAACTGTAGCATAGCCCCATTCACATACAGATTCAATATCAGGCATATGAGATATATTCAATATAACTTGAATGTAAATACAGTACATGGAGGAAATCATACACATCTTTCACATGTTACATCTAAGTTAATCAATCCATGAAGGAAATCATACACACATTTAACATGGATAATCTGCGTTACATGATTCATGGAGAAAATCATACACTCTAGTATTGTGATGGAGATCCATATCTCAACCACCTTAGCAATCACACTTTACTAACTACTAATTCACTTAGGCATTTATTCAAACACTTAGGTTACACTATTCAACATACATTACGTACATCGTCTCTATTGCATAATAGGGCAAGTCCTTTCGCCAAGGAGTTGCCGTATACGTATCAGGCATATAACTACGATAATTAATCATGGCAAGCAAATCAACAGATTCCATACACATACATGCATTCTAACATATATATGAAATACGGTATTTACAATATAAAGTATACGTATGCGAAAAACAAAATGGATAGCACATTTGGCATGTGTAACGGCATTCACAACATGAATAAATCATTATCTAACATTGAAAGTATTGAAAACCATAACCTAAGCATATATAGTCTTCACCTTAAACCAGAAAATGCGTATTCGATATGATTCAGACGATGTGTCTTCGTAAACGGTGGATACGCTACCTATGGCATGAAACAGGTTAGCTACAACTTCACTACAGCTAGTCTAAGCTTCAAAATAGGTTAGGCTTAGCTTAACTTACCTGAGAACGGAATCAGAATCACCGGAAGAATGATTCAGATTTGGAGGTTCGATGTGTAGGTGGACTAGGAAGAATCCTACGGAGATTCGACAGATTCTCCCACACTTTCTCTCTCTCTCTTCTCTCTCTTGGGAAGTTAGGGTTTGGAAATTCGTATGGGATATGGAACTAAGTGTTTAAGGCCTTTTTATAAGCCTAAACATGATGAAAACAGACTTGAAGTCAAGGTATACTTAGGTTATAACCAAATCGGGATCTTTCTGATCCAACGGAGCACTTCTGGAGGTCCTCTTATCAAATGCGGTCAAACTTAAGCTCACTAGCATCAGATCTTTAGTAAGTTAAATTTAGTCAGATCGAATTTCCAGATCATCCGTGGCGGACCAGCTTCAATTCAACGGTTACCAAACTTCGATCAAGGCCACAAGTACTTGGACATGTAAGGGCCAACTTTCCTAATCCGAGGGTGAAATTTGGTCGAAATCTAACGGTCTGAACCCTTAGAAATGTCGTATAAGTGACACGTGCCAGATTACTTAAAAAGTAATTAATTTTCTAAATATCTTCCTTTTCTCACCTCTTCACTCCGAACTCAATAGAATGGTCTCAGGACATCGTTTGGGCTTGATTTTTGAAATGATGGTCAAGTCCAACTAAGCGGTCATAATGGTCTATGATTATAGATATCAGAGTTTCGACGTATGGTCTAGATCCAATACGAAGTTACCAAGCATTCCCGAGAACAACTGGGTTAAGAGTTGGATCCTAGATTTCAAGGTATTATAGCGTTAACGATTCCATAAGTTTTAAGTCTTGCAGAACGTATTTAAAGTGAACAGTACTAATTTCACAGCCAGTCTAACTTAGCGCTAGTTAACTTATGTTTAATTTTTAAGAAAATTAATCCTAAGTGATTTTCGATCGAGGTGGTACTCGGTTCTTGGTACAGAATTTTCTGAGTCGTTATAATCTACCCCCCTAAAAAAAATATTGTCCTCAAAATTCGTACCTTCTCATACTCCTCGAGAAGCTATGGGTAGTTCTTTCTGATCTCGGCTTCTATCTCCCAGGTAGCCTCTTCTTCAGTATGATGCGTCCATAATACCTTTACAAGGGGGATGACCATACTACACAATACCAGTTCATTCCTGTCTAATATACGCGTCAGTCGCAGTATATATGTAACATCCTCACCTAACTGCACCTGCTCCCATCTGATGATATGGGAAGGATCAGGAATGTATTTCTTCAGTATAGAAACATGGAATACATTGTGTACGCTCGCGAGAGGTGTAGACAAAGCTAAACAGTATGCTACTTCACCCACACGATCGAGTATCTGGAATGGGCCAATGAATAGCGGTGCGAGCTTCTCCTTCTTCCCAAACCGAAGAACTCCCTTCATAGGGAAAACTCTCAAAAATACGTGATCTCCAACCGCGAACTCCAGCGGTCATCACCTCGTATCGGCATAACTCTTCTGCCTGCTTTGAGCTGTAAGAAGTCGACGCCTGATGATATCAATCTTCTCTGAGGTTGCCTGTACTAACTCAAGACCAATCAAATTCCGCTCGCCAACTTCAGCCAAGCAATGCGGTGCTCAACAAGGATGCCCATATAAGGCCTCATAATGTGTCATACCGATACCCACCTGAAAACTGTTGTTGTACGTGAACTCCGTATATGGAAGATAATCATTCCAATTGTCCTTGAAATCCAACACGTAAGCCCGCAACATGTCTTCCAAAATCTGGTTCAACCGCTCTATCTGTCCATCGGTCTGTGGGTGGAATGCAGTACTGAACTTCAACTTCACACCCATCGCTTCCTGAATGTGAGTCCAAAAAATAGAAGTAAACCACGTGTCTCTATCCGACATGATCTCCAAGGGTTCTATGCAGATGAACAATCTCCCTGATGTACAATCTAGCCAACTCGTCTGCAGAGTTCGTAACTCTGATCGAAAGAAAGTACGCCGACTTCGTCAAGCGGTCGATGATCACCCAGATAGAATCATGTCCCTTCCTCGTCTTTGGCAGTCTCGAGATGAAATCCATAGAAATAAAGTCACACTTCCACTCAGCTATAGGCATAGGCTGAAGGAGACCAGGGGGTCGACGATGCTTTGCCTTCACCTGCTGGCAAGTGAGACAACGGGACACATAATCTGCGATGTGGGTCTTCATGCCATCCTACCAATACATCCTCTTCATGTCACGATACATCTTCGTACTGCCTGAATGCATCGCAAGTCTAGAACTATGCGCTGCCTCGAGAATCTCTCGTCTCAAGTTGGGAACGTTCGAAACGCATAGGCGGCCACGATAACGTAAGCCCCCATACGTTCCAACTCACCACTCGGCATCTGCATCATCACTGGCCTACTCTCGAAGTTCAGTCAGACGATCATCGTCCCTCTGCACCGCGATGACCCTGTCATCGATAAGAGGTCGCACCTGAACGTGTGCGATAACCTCGAATGGCTCCTCCACAGTGAGTTTCTGCTCGAAGTCTCATAAAAACTCAACCATGTCCCACTCGGCAACCATCAGTGGAGCCACAAACTCTATCACCTTCTTGCTGCTCAACGCGTCAGCCACAAGGTTCGCCTTGCCCAAATGGTAGGAAACCTCGAACTTAAATTCCTTTCAGGTCTCTATCCATCGTCGCTATCTCATATTCAGGTCTCGCTGCGTGAATATATACTTGAGGCTCTCGTGGTTGCAAAAGAGCTCGAACTCCTCTCCGTAGAGGTATTGTCTCCAGAGCTTCAATGCGAAGATGACAGCTGCCAACTCTAGGTCATGTGTAGGGTAATTCTCCTCGTGCTTCCTTAATTATCTCGAGGCATATGCAATCACCCTGTCCTTCTGCATAAGGACACAACTTAAACCAAAGTGAGATGAGTCCGTATAGATCATATATCTAACCCCTTGCTCTGGCAATACTAGCACAGGGGTAGACGTCAGCCTGTCTTTTAGCTCCTAAAAAGCTATTTTCGCCTTCTCATTCTAGGCAAACTTCAGGTCCTTCCGTGTCAACTGAGACAAGGGTCTGGCTATCTTGGAGAAGTCCCGAATGAATTGTCGATAGTAGCCAGTAAGTCCCAGAAAACTCCTCACCTCGGTAACCAAACCAGGCTGCTTCCAGTCCTGCAACGCGGCTACCTTAGCAAGGTCCACCGTAATCCCATCCTTGGACACCACATGTCCTAGGAACTTGACTTCCTCCTTCCATAAGTCACTCTTCTTGTACTGTGCGAACAACTGGTGCTGTCTCAGAGTATCCAGGACCGATCGCAAGTGCTCCTCATGCTCCTCTCGACTCCTAGAGTATATTAAAATGTCGTCTATAAACACGATGATGAATTGATAGAGGAACAGCCGAAATACTAGGTTCATCAGGTCCATGAACACGGCTGGTGCGTTCATAAGACCAAACGACATCACGAGGAACTCATAATGGCCAAAGCTAGTCCTAAAAGTCGTCTTCTGTAAGTCCTCATCCCTGACGAGCAGCTGGTGATACCCTGACTGTAGGTCAATCTTCGAGAAGTACTGCGCTCCTCTCAGTTGATCAAACAGGCCATCTATCCTAGGCAAAGGGTACTTGTTCTTTACCATAATCTGATTCAGCCTGTGGTAATCAATACATAACCGCAATGAGCCATCTTTCTTTATCACAAACAACACAGGTGCTACCTAAGGAGACACACTCGGTCATATGAAGCCAGCCTCTAACAAATCATCGATCTGTTTCCTTAACTCCTCCATCTCACATGGGGCCATGCGATACGTCGGCAATGAGATGGGCATCGAACCACGTACCAAGTCGATAGTCAAATCGATCTCGCACTGGGGTGACAACCCAGGTATCTTTCTGAACACATCCTCATAATCACGGACTACTAGCGTGCTTTCAAGTGTCGGGACATCAACATTCCTTAATAAGGAAGCATAACAAAGCACTCGAGAGGGGTGACTGACCTGCACTGAAAATGTAAAGGACGTGCCCTCCGGCTCGTAAACTGTCACTAAACAGGTCTTGCAGTCAATCTCAACCCTCCCTGCAGCTAGCCAATCCATGCTAAGAATGACGTCAAAATGATAGAGAGTGAAAACAACGATAAGGTCAATGGCCATCATCCTAATCCCTAGATCTAGCAAACAACCCTCACACATCGTAGTGGCATCAGTAAAGGTCCCGTGTGCTGAAATAACTCGCACCCCAACCATCTGAGTAGTCTGTAAACCAAGGTGCTTGACTACTGAAGAAGATATGACTGAGACTGTGGATCCCGTATCCACCAACAAAAATATAGGAGTACCTCCAATGTGGGCTATGACCTCAAAGGCCAAGGGTGGTGCGGTCTCTGTCTAGGATGGCTCAGCTGTCAGTGCGTGCACCCGAGCCTGCTGAGGACGGTTCAGCTGCGGTACCATAGGCCGTTGTGGTGGCCTAAAATGAGGTGTTGGAGGTCTGAAGGATGGATGAGCTGGAGCAGATCGAAGGCGTGGTGGTGAAATGTTCTAAGGCATAGGACGACCAATCCGCTGAGGCGACGAGAACCCACTGTATCGCATCCTGGAAAACATGAGATCTCGGTCTGGCCAGGCTTCCTACAATAGCCGCACCTCACATCAGGATGCCTCACATAGGCAGGAGATACAGAAGACCCCTGCGGTGACTCAAATCGAGGTCACTTAACGAGGAAAGGCCTACTCTCGAAGTTAGGTCGCGGCCTAGGAACCATAGGTGCTCGCGTGCGGGCTGACCTATCCCCATCCTACTCTGCACACAAGGACATACTCACCAGATCTGCATAAGAAGAAATGCTCGCATAGCACATCTTCGATCTAATCTCGGGCCGCAAGCCCTCAGAAAAATGTCACATCCTCATCGGCTGATCACCCAGAATCAAAGGAGCATACCTCCCTAGCTCCGTAAACCTGTTTTCATACTCCGTCACTGACATGCCTCCCTGACGAAGGCGAAGGAACTCACTCTCCTTCTCATGTCGATAAGTAATCAGGAAATACTTCTCGTGGAAGCGTGCCTCAAACGCTGCCCACGTTCACTCAAATCCCTCCACCATAGTGCAGAGAATACTGTCCCACCATAGGCTAGCCTCCTTCTCAAACATGAAGGTGGCCAGCTCAACCTGTTCCACCTCGGAACAGTGCAACAGTCTAAGAATATTCGAGATGCGGTCTATCCAATACTTAGCCTCCTCAGGTCTGTGAGTACCTAAAAATATAGGAGGCCTTAAGCGTTGAAACCGCTCAAAAGAATCGCTCGCACTAGCATGCCCAACAGGGAGTCGCCTCCATCGATTGAGCAAAAATACCAGCCATGGAGGACAAGAACTGTTGTTGTTGCTGCTGCTGCTGCTGTATCTGCTGCTGCTGCATCAACAGCATCATCTGCTCTAGCTTATCAGGAGGCGGAGCGGACTGTGATGTAGAAGGCATCGACACAGACGCACGATGCTTCTCAGGAACCGCAGGTGTGACAGGAGGCAACACAGAAGGTGTCACAGGAGGTGGCCCAGTAGCAGGGCCAGAAGCCAGCTGAGAACTCGGCATGGGATCTGAACAAGATGGGCCTGCATGGGGGTCCATGTGACTACCACTTAGGGCGAGGGCCCCGTCGATCAAATCACTCAAAGTGAGATGGGTCGAAGATCTCTAACCCTTAGGTGGCATACCCTACACACAACAGAGGGTAGCAACCCATGAGATTAGGCATTCACACAGTCCATCCATAGTATAAACTTCACAAGCCATAATAAAAACACGCATTTCATTAACAAAATTGTCACTAATACATTATTTGCTGCATTACATAAATCGCGACAGAGAAAGCATGTGAAAAAAACACCTAAGCTTCACACACAAAGCTTCAACACTAAACAACTACCAACTGACAAATGACTAGTAAACCACACATAAAAACAAACATCAAACAAACAAACAATGACTACATAAGTTTATGCATCAGAATCTAGCGACGAAGAAGGGGCACTCTTATTCTTCAGGCAACACAGGATGGTCTTCAGCGTGCGGGTTACTTTCTTGAACTTATTCTTCACGAGATCCCTTAAATCCCCAATATCCTGTCAAAGAGCAGCCTGACCCTCCTCGAGTCACACAATACGGGCATCCCTATCAACCTGAGCAGGATCAGGCTCCTGAGTCATAGGAGGAGTACTCTCATCAGTATCCTCAGCCTCCTCTTCTTCTTCATCCTGCTCTCCTTCCTCTATCTCTGCCCCACCTTCTTCTTCACTTTCTTCCTCTTCACTATCATACTTACCCTCGCTGTCATCATCAAGTTGGGCCTCAAGCTACCGAGGTCCCATCTTCATCTGGTTCAGAGTAGCCTCGTTGATAAATGAACTGGCGTAGGCAATATATACATCTGTGTCTCAAAAATACATGTATCAACTGTGCAAAAATCATCAAGTACATATCTCAAAAAATTCTCACTGGTCAGGACAAGGCTCACATGAACCCACCTGAGAACTGCATATATGAGAATGCCTCCTCATCCTCATCGAAGTCTGGCTCCACCTCGCAAGCATCACCATCTCCTGCAGCTAAGTCAGAGTCTAGTTGGTGTTTAAACACAGTCTCAGAACCTGAGAGTGAGTGATCAACTCAATGGTACTATATAGCAGAGGTTAACATGTTATCAATCCAATCAAGCAGTAATGATAAGGCAGTACAATCACACAGGTCCTAGGTACTCTTGTTAATGCAAGGATGATATAAAGAATGATGCATGCCCTCACCACAATCCCCTCTGTGACATCATCTAACGATCGCGGCATGAATCACTTCCTCAGTGCTCTATCACCAACCCCGTTAGCACATGCAATGCGGTGTTATGAATATACTTACCAAGTTCTTATTAGTCTTTTTCATACAGCAAGATTGGGAAGCTAAAACACCTCCCTTGTATCATTTCCCAACGTTGATCCATTCTAGGGTCGTCAGCCTAGGGAATCTCATACGATATTATGGTTCTAGGTCGCTGCAAGGGTTATCAGGGCTGTTACGCGTAATCGTTACACCACTCCCCCATCACCTTATCAATACAGGCCTACTTATATCCTCAAGACTACAACAGGACTCGTCGCCCTTATGCAGTGTCAGGATAATCTCTAGGTCACTACAGAGGGCTCGTCACCAATCAGTGTAGGCCGACAGCGAGAATATAGTGTCTCATACCACCATAATCTGCTCAGAGTAGGGTGCTCACTGGTCACTATAGGGAGGTTTATGGCCCCAGCGTAGGCCGATAGCATGACCACGGTGTCCCATACCACCATATCCGTCTCATGAGTCTTAGGGGATCATGGTACCATGGTTAACGGGAGTTTCACTGGTAAGCTCAGTGCCTTAGCTTCAAGCAGTAGCGACCAAACATGGTGAACAAGCATCGGTTAATCGGGTTAGTTGATAAGCTCAACTAGAACAAGTGCACGTTGAGTTGAACGACATGGAATACATAAGCACTCCGTGTGGCCTAACCACTGCCGAACACCCCAAGCACGACTCAGATTCGTTAAACTCATCCTATGTGTTGAAAACAACCTCAACCACCATTTGGAGTACGATTATCGATTTTTTGGATTGTAGCACAGCCCCATTCACATACAGATTCAATATCAAGCATATGAGATATATCCAATATAACTTGAATGTAAATATAGTACATGGAGGAAATCATACACATCTTTCACATGTTACATCTAAGTTAATCAATCCATGAAGGAAATCATACACACATTTAACATGGATAATCTGCGTTACATGATTCATGGAGGAAATCATACACTCTAGTATTGTGATGGAGATCCATATCTCAACCACCTTAGCAATCACACTTTACTAACTACTAATTCACTTAGGCATTTATTCAAACACTTAGGTTACGCTATTCAACATATATTACGTACGTCGTCTTTATTGCATATTATGGCAAGTCCTTTCATCAAGGAGTTGCTGTATACATATCAGGCATATAACAACGATAATTAATCATGGCAAGCAAATCAACATATTCCATACGCATACATGTATTCTAATATATACATGAAATACAGTATTTACAATATAAAGTATACGTATGCGAAAAATAAAATGGATAGCACATTTGGCATGTGTAACGGCATTCACAACATGAATAAATCATTATCTAACATTGAAAGTATTGCAAACCATAACCTAAGCGTATATAGTCCGCACCTTAAACTAGAAAATGCGTATTCGATATGATTCAGACGATGTGTCTTCGTCAACGGCGGATACGCTACCTATGGCATGAAATAAGTTAGCTACAACTTCACTACAGATAGTCTAAGCTTCAAAATAAGTTAGGGTTAGCTTAACTTACTCGAGAACGGAATCAAAATCGCCGGAAGAATGATTCAGATATGGAGGTTCAACATGTAGGTGGACTAGGAAGAATCCTACGGAGATCCGACAGATTCTCCCACACTTTCTCTCTCTATTCTCTCTCTTGGGAAGTTAGGGTTTGAAAATTCGTATGGAATATGGAACTAAGGGTTTAAGGCCTTTTTATAAGCCTAAACATGATGAAAATAGACTTGAAGTCAAGGTATACTTAGGTTATATCCAAATCGGGATCTTTCTAATCCAACAGAGTACTTCTGGAGGTCCTCTTATCAAATGTGGTCGGACTTAAGCTCACTAACATCGGATCTTTAGTAAGTTAAGTTTTCAGTCTGATCGGATTTTCTGATCGTTCATGGCGGACCAGCTTCAATTCAACGGTTATCGAACTTCGATCAAGGCCACAAGTACTTAGACATGTAAGGGCCAACTTTCCTAATCCGAGGGTGAAATTTGGTCGAAATCTAACGGTCTGAATGCTTAGAAATGTCGCGCAAGTGACACATGCCAGATTACTTTAAAATGTAATTAATTTTCTAAATATCTTCCTTTTCTCACTCTCTTCACTCCGAACTTAATAGAATGGTCTCAGGACATCTTTTGGGCTTGATTTTTGAAATGATGGTCAAGTCCAACTAAGAGGTCATAATAGTCTAAGATTATAGATATTAGACTTTCGACATGCAATCTAGATCCAATACGAAGTTACCAAGCATTCCCAGGAACAACTGGGTTTAGAGTTGGATCCTAGATTTCAGGATATTATAGCGTTAACGATTTCACAAGTTTTAAGTCTTGTAGAACATATTTAAAGTGAACGGTACTAATTTCACAGCCAGTCTAACTTAGTGCTAGTTAACTTATGTTTAATTTCTAAGGGAATTAATCCTAAGTGATTTTCGATCAAGGTGGTACTCGGTTCTTGGTACGAAATTTTCTGAGTCGTTACACTAATGATGGCTTGAGGCATTCCGAACTAAGAAAGAATGTTCTCTTTTAAGAATTTAATAATTGTTTGATGATCATTGTTCTGGCATGGGATCGCTTCGACCCATTTAGTGACATAGTCTACCACTAGCAAACTATATAGATTCTCAAAAGATTGGAGGAATGATCCCATGAAATCAATGCCCCAGCTATCAAATGCTTCACTGATCAGAATGGGGTCAAGGGCATCATGTTTCGATGGGATAATGCTCTCAATTTCTGACAATGCTCACAAGCTTTGCAAAACTCATGAGTGTCCTTGAACATAGTGGGCTAGTAAAAGTCACACTGCAGAATTTTGGTCGTGGTCTTTTTGGCAGAAAAGTGACCACCATAAGCTTGAGAATGACAGAAGCAGACACTTCAGTGTTCATTGTCTGGCACACATCTCCTTAAGATTTGGTCTGGACAATATTTAAAAAAATAGGAATTATCCCAAAAGAATTTGTGTACCTCGGTAAATAATTTTTTCCTATCTTACACAGTCTAATGTGTCGGTGTGAAACCTGTAGCAAGATAATTAGCAATATCCGTAAACCAAGATAAGTAGGAGACTTTGAACAATTGTTCATTAGGGAACATGTCATTTATATGTGTTGTCTCAAGGAAATTAGAGAGATCAAGGGAGGAAAGATGGCCAACTATTATGTTCTCTACTCCCTTTTTATCTTTTTTCTTTTCCAAATCAAATTCCTAAAGTACGAGGATTCATCTTATCAGGTGGGGCTTATCATCATTCTTAAAAAGAAGATACTTGAGCACCACATGATTTGTGTAAATGACGATCTTGGATCCGATTAAGTAGGACCGAAATTTGTCCAAAGAGAAAACCACAGCTAAGAGTTCCTTTTCTGTAGTAGAGTAGTTCACTTAGGTAGGATTTAGAGTTCTACTTGCGTAATTAATAACGTAAGGCTTTTTTTCTTTTTTCTGTCCTAAAAGCACCCCAAGAGTATAGTCAGACACGTCACACATAAGTTCAAAAGGGATGATCTAATTGGGTGGTTGCATGATAGGTGCAGTGGTAGCATGCCCTTGAGCGTAGAAAAAGCTTCCTTACATTGCTCAGTCTACTCATATGATGCATCCTTTTGAAGTAGATTGCATAAAGGACGAGAGAGGTGACAAAAGTCCTTTATGAATCTTTTATAAAATTCAGTGTGTCCTACGATAGATCGCACGTCTCGTATATTCTTGGGTGGAGGTAAGTTAGAGATAAGATCAATCTAAGCCTTATCTACATCAATTCCCTTGGATGAGATGATATGTCCAAGGACAATCCCTTACGAACCATGAAATGACACATCTTCCAATTCAGTACCAAGTTATTTTCCTCACATCGCTTTAACACACATTTAAGATTCACCAAACAATCACTGAAGGATGGACCAAAGACAGAGAAGTCATCCATGAAGACCTCTAAATATTGTTCCATCATGTCAGAAAAAATTCTCATCATGCATCGCTGAAAAGTGGCGGGGGCATTAAACAGTCCGAATGACATCCTTCGGTAAGCAAAGGTGTCAAACGGACATGTGAATGTGGTCTTTTCCTATTTTTCAAGGGCTATCTCTATCTGGTTGTAGCTTAAATACTCGTCAAGGAAGTAATAGTACGAGTGACCAGTTAGCCTTTTCAAAATTTGATCAATGGGCAAAGGAAAGTGGTCCTTCCTTGTGACAATATTCAATTTCCTATAGTCAATGCACATTCTCCAACCAGTAGTAACTCTAATTGGCATGAGTTCATTGTTGGCATTAGTTACAATGGTGATTCCAAACTTCTTAGGAACCACCTGAGTTGGACTCACCCATTGGCTATCGAATATAGGGTATACAATAACCTGATAACTTCAGCCTTAACCACTTCCTTCACGTTTGGTTTTATCTACATTGTGATTGTCGGGAGGTCTTCACATTATCTTTTAGATAAATGTGGTGAGTACAAATCAAAAGATCAATTCCCTTGAGATCTGTAATTGACCATCCAAGGGCTCTTTTGTGCTCAATGAGAGTAGAGATAAGCATACTCTCTTATTCTTTCTCAAGGTGAAAAGAAATCACCACTAGGTATGTCTCATCTTGACCAAAATAGACATATTTCAAATCAGGGGGCAAAAGTTTTAGGTCAAGCTTCAGTGCCTTGAAGTTAAACCGTAGAAGCACTACATCAGTTTGGGAAAATTCTTCAAATTGTGGCCTCCACCGGTTAACTCGACATGGTATCCAGCATGGTCCTCATTTCCCTATCATCATCAAAATCATGGGAGTAGGCGAGGCATGTCTCTAGAGGGTCAGAAGATAAGCTCAAAACTGTTCTATCTTCCACGAAAGAGTCAATCATGTTAATGTCGTGGGAATCGTCATCTTTCTCTAACCGTTCGCCTGTATTAAAAAGATATTCAACTCCAATGTCATATTTTCAAAAGACAAACTCATGACTCCATTCGTACAATTAATGATTGCATTTTGTGAAGTAATGAATGGGCGACCAAGAATGACTGGAATTAAGTACTCATGTCCACGATAAGTTAAGTATCTAGGACAAGAAAATCTACCGGGTAGTAGAATTTGTCAACCTTGACCAATATATCCACAATTATCCCTCTCGGTACACGAACTGAGTGATCAGCAAGTTGTAATGTGGTTCGGGTGGGCTTTAATTCACCCAAACCTAGTTGTTCATAGACCGAGTAAGGAATCAGATTTACACTCGCTCCTAAGTCAATAAGCACATGCTCAATTCGGCAGTTCCTAATTACACAAGTGATGGTTGGGCTACCGGAATCTTTGTATTTCTGTGGCACATCTTGCTTTAGGATGACACTCACTTTTTCAATTAAAAAGATTTTCTTTTGACTGTTTTTCCATCTTTTGATCATACACAAGTCTTTCAGAAATTTAGCATATGAAGGTATTTGTTTAACAGCATCTAGTAGAGGAATATTGACCTTCACTTGTTTCAACACCTCTAAAATGTCCTAAAAGTTAGAGAGAGGTTTTAGTGTAATCAACTGTTGGGTTAATGGTGCAATCAACTTGCATTGAAGTTCCGGTTCTAATTCATGTGGAGTGTTGCTAGGTCTATCAGTTTCATCTACTTTTGAGTCCTTAGACTTTTTAGCCCTTACCGAAATAGATTTGTCAATTATTTCTCACTCGTAAGAGTAGTGATAGACTTAGCTTGCTCCATTTGATTTGAAGAGCTTGGATCACTTATTTCGTATTACGGTTTAGGATAGGGGAAAGGTTGAGCAGGTAGGATCCCTTTCTCGGTAATTGAATTTTTTGTCTCATGCCCTTGTATGACCTTTGAAAGGTCTTGAAGGGTTTTCAATATATTCTGATTGATAAGCTCTTGGTTTTGAAAATGTTTCCAGACTGGATCCTCTTGAGGTTCCTTTTGATTCAACAATTGGTTAGGGATTCCTTGAAGCGTAGCAGTTTGTCCATTCCTCCAACTAAAGTTCGGATGATTTCTCCAACTACGATAGTATGTCTCAGAGATGGATCCATTAAAAAGTCTTTGGTAGTTGTTCACAGCATTCGATTACTCGTCTAGTACCTCTTGAAAAGCAGGTATCATTGGGCAATTTTTAGTTGTGTGTATGTTGCAAGTACAGATACTGTAAACAACTTCCTTAGCCTTATCCTTCTTAAGTTTCATGGCCTCGACCTTCCTTATAAGACTGGCCACTTTAGCAGTTATATCATCATCCTCTTTTAGCAAGTATATCCCACCTCTCTCCCTTGCTTGAGTAGGATAAGATGTGGTGCTCAATTTTAGGGAGATGTCCTATGATTGTGCGGTTTCAGCGAGTTTTTCAAAGTAATCCCACACCTCATTGACATTTTTGTTCATGAACTCCCCATTACACATCGTCTCGATCAATTGGCGCATGGAAGATGTTAGTCCATCGTGGAAGAAGGTTGTTTTGCATCACGTTTCAAAACCGTATTGTGGGCATGAACTGATAAGATCCTTGAACTGCTCCCAACATTAGAAGAATGTTTCATCTTCCTTTTAAGCGAAGTTCTTGATCGACTTTCTTATGGTATTCGTCTTATGGTATGGAAAAAAAATTATGAACCCCTTCATCATGTCATTCCATGTGCCAATAGATTGTGAACGTAGTGAGTGTAACCACGTCTTAGCTTTTTCCTTCAAGGAGGAAGGAAAGAGTTTCAGCTTGACTGTGTCCTCAGACATGTTAGGAAAGTATAAAGTGGCTATAACCTCATCAAACTCTTGTAAGTGCAAGTATGGACTTTCAGATTCAAGTCCAAGAAACTTTGGAAGGAGTAAGATCACTCCAGGGTTGATATCCATGTTTCTTGTGTTTTCTAAAGAAAAAAACCATACATAAAGGGGTGCTCACACTACACCAAAATCGTTAAACTGGTACGGATGGGATTTTGGTTCAGAAACAGCTTTAAGCCATTCCTGAATTTGAAACGGTATTAAACCGTACTAAAATTGTTGCAGTTATACACTATTGTTTCCATTGTTTTATTATTTTATTTTGAAACAGATGGACGGAATGGATTCGATTATTAACATTTGAGTGGACCCACAAGGCCCAACAGGCAAATTGGATTTATCTGTCCCAGACTACCAAATAGTTTTAACCCTTTTCTTATGACAAAATCCTAAAATCCCTCATTTCACATCCGTCGTCGACTCTGTCTCTCTCTCTCTCTCCCTCTCTCAATCTCCCTCTCTTTCAATCTCCCGATCTCAACCCTCTCCTTCGATCTCCCTCCCTTTCTACCTCCCTCTCTCTTGTTCTCCCTCTCCATCGATCTCTCTCTCCCAATCTCAACCCTCTCTCTCGATCTCCCTGTCACTCTCCCTCCCTCCCTCTCAATCTCCCTGTCTTTCGATCGCCCTCTCCCGATCTCAACCCTCTCTCTCGATCTCCCTCTCTCGATCTCAACCCTCCCTCTTGATCTCCCTCGCACTCTCCCTCCCTCTCTCTCGATCTCCCTCTCTTTCGAACTCCATCTCCCGATCTCAACCCCCTCTCTTGATACGAACAGTTCCGATCATCGAACCATTTTGCATGTGGGCCCAGTGACGGTGACATACACATCAATCATGACGAGGTAAATCAGATTCTTCTTATTTATATTCTTTCCAAGCATTTAGGGTTCTTGTAACTCTCTCTCTCTCTCTCTCTCTCTCTCTCTCTCTCTCTCTCTCTCTCTCTCTCTCTCTCTCTCTCTCTCTCTCTCTCTCTCTCTCTCTTTTAGGGCTTAATGTTATTCTAAGGCAGAAGGGGCTGAGATGCAATTGAGGAGAGTTGTTATACGTCATAGCTCTGAATATGCCTGTAAGTTCTCTGCAGGTTGCCAGCTCAATCTCAGCCCTACATCAAATAATGGTCTCATAGTACAGTTCTGATCATCTGTTTAGTGGCCGTTTGCTGTCAGTGCATGGTTTGGATGATGGGAAGTCCATGTATGAAATTACAGAAGTGCCATTGAAATGGGGTTTTGTTTAGGAGAAGTCTAGGATTGTAGAGCATTATAATGCTTTGTTCTACTATATGCTTTAGGATACGTGGACATTCAAATCATTCAATCTGTACTGTCCTTTTGGCAGATCTCATGATGTATTGGCCACATCGCAAAAATCTTAGTAATCGTATGATTCTAACCATCTAATCATGGCCTATGAAAGATAGACGATTAATATTGTTTATGGTTGTAACAATATTAGGTGGGGACCATCACGGATTGGTTATAACAGTTCTAAGAATCACTTTGATTAGATGATCCTAACCATCCCATCCATGGCTTAGGGTAATACATGGCTATAGGAAAAGTTGATGTCTGGTGGGCAGCTGATCAAAAAACTTATGCCAATCTACCATTTAAAAGTCATCTCTTATCACTAGGAGAAATGCTCAGACGATGATGATAACTCAACTGTCAATGCTCTTGATTTCTTTTCTATTTTTTAACTGATTCATGAAATCTGGTTTTAATGATTTGAATAATAAATGATCTAGTTTCACATGTAATTGAAATTAAATTAGTTATCAGAGGCTGAGTTCCCTGTTTGTGAACAGGGAACTTCCTTTTTGTGCACCAAGTTTATACATGTGGGGCTCAGGCTTGTCTTATCCAAGCCATTGAATAAGCTCATCCAGCTAGAGATGGATTTTTGACCAAGTTTGTACATGCAGGGCCCATGGTTGTATATAAATGATCTTAGGAGATTTTTTGGGCATGGTCCATCCGATATGTTTTTTGAAATCTAATATTTCCTTTGCCATCCAAAATGTTTTTTTTTTATTGAAGCTTCTCTGGTTTGTATCCGATTGGGAGTTGGTAACTTCTCCACATGTCCCCATCCCCTATGAATCTGCAAGCTAACTCATCATAGAAATGTAGTTGATTAGTATTTGAGAAATCTCAGATGCATTTCCACTGCCCTCTTGACAACAACTACTATATTTATGCATGTGAAAGTTAATTTGTAATTTTAGTAGTGCTGATATCAGACATGATTCACTAAGAGCATTATGTTTCATGTAGTGAGACGATTGTTCGGAATTAGAGTGGCTAGTAAAGGCTGTTTCACATGTGTATATATATCATATGACACCTTCCATTTTTTGTTCACATTCCAATTAAGGTCCCATGTGTTTCTTTGTTTCTTTCTTACTACTGTAATTAGTTTCAATTTTACCTTATATTCATCCGATTTCTCATTGCAGCACTGTAATTGGCAGTTAGTAGGCCTTCACATTTTGCTAATCATTTTGGTCTTAGTCTTTGTATTCATTGCTATTCTGAAATTGTGGATTAGCTCTATAATTTCCTTTAAAAAGATCCCACCTTCAGGAATGATAACCATTGATGTAGGGGAATGTTAAAATTTACACACTGGCTGGTGGGCCCTGCAATCAAATGCTCGATCATGACCTTTCACGTGTGGGTGCTTGATGCTTGGCAATTTGCCTGGAGACTTCCCTCCATGACTATATGCTTACTTGCCCTTTGGAGCATGCATGCAATATTTGGGCTGGAGGTTGATGCTGGGGGCTCCTAACCAAGGAGCATGATTTATTTAGTTTCTATGACATGATGAAAGGACTTGCATTGTCAAGTTGAGCTGAAATGTTTATGTTTCCATTCTATATTTATAATAGACTTGTAATTGTTATCATCAGTTTTCTTTTTATCTTGATTCTTTTTATTGTTTCGGTTCTATCTTGATTCTTAATTTCATTACGATATATGAGAAAACCTGTAATTTTGTAGACTGCATCCCAAGTACATATTATATAGCTTACTTGATTAGTTATTTCTATAGACAAGACATGATAGATGTAATGCAGGTTTGTGACAAATGTGTCGATGGCTTCGATCATCACTGCATGTTAAGGAATTATATCACAGATAAAACACTTTACTGAAAGTAGACTCTACCAGTTTTGATGTAGATTTAGAGTTTTAAGACAACTGCTAGTTTTGATGTAGATTTAGAGTTTTAACATTTCTATATCATGTATATTTAACGGTGGTCAATATTTAACGGTGGTCAGGTTATTTTGTTTGGCTAACACTGCATTGTTGTTACCTATTTTCAGCTTGCTTAGGTACTGAGCCAAATCCAAGATTTCCTAGAAGATGGATTTTCAGGTATCTGTATAGGAGAGATTTGCTTCTCTTGTAGTTCTCTTAATTCAGGCTTGACTTGTGTTTATGGTGCAAGTTCAAGCATATATTCAGCTGAACTACAGCAGGTGCATCCCCAAAACTGCAGCAGGTGGGATCCCCTATTGTTTATGATGCCTACGAGCTTCTTGTTGTGCCTTCTCCAATTGGTGGTATTCTTATAATCTATGCAAATACTATTCACTATCATATTCAGGTAAGTCGTTCTACTTTTACCCATGTTTGTAGTGCAACCACTGTGGTAAGTTAGCATAATTGACACTGTTTATCAACATTTTCTTTCCAGTTTTTACTTGTTTAAGACTTACCTTCTCAGTTTATTTAGTTATTTTATGTTTGAGGTTCAAGTGTTTGTACACATGTGTGATGTCTCACTGACCTTAGGATATCTTTCTTCCTCTTACTTTGGTAGTCAATATCATGTGCTCTTGGCCTGAACAATTATTCTGTTCCTAGTGAAAGCAGGTTCTTCCCTTGACACTTTTTTATTTTCTTCCTCATTTTTATATGTTTTAATATTTCTTTATTAAAATATATTGACATAGTGTATTTTTTGAAGATAGTAATCTTACACATCAACACTAGTGCTTCCTTGCTTCCTTGTTGCCTAAACCGAGGTCATTAAATATGCTTGGGTAGCCTTGTAAAGCACAACCTGGGGGCACACTCGAACACGCCCTGAATCATTATTATCTTGAACTCCTGGTTCTTTTAATCGGGATGGCTTGATTTTATTTTGGTTTTGGTTTTTGTTGTTGTTGTTGTTGTTGTTGTTTTATGTGTGTGTGTAGGGATAGCTCAACTTCATGGCTTCTTAGCATGGAAGTTAAAAAATTTGAGATAACAGGAAGCTCAGTTGTACGAGATGCCACCTAGTGGCAGTGCGAACATGAGTGGCGACAGGATATTGTTGTCGTTACAAAGTAGTTATCAGGGATGTCTTCGGTATGCTTCCTTGGATTTTCTTCTTTGGCATTAGAACTTGTTAAATTCTAATTTGCATGCATCATCGATGTTTATATGACAATGTTGGGATGCACTGTAATGATTCTTTAGTTGTATGATTATACATGTAAACAATTGACCTACTATACATATGAATTCATAAAGGATTCTTAATTGTTTAAGTCTTTTGATAGAAAAGTACTTCTCCCTTAAGAAAAAAAGAAAGCACCTTTTACCTCTTTAAACAAGAAGAAGTGCCTTTCTGATTTTAATATTTTTAATGATTTGTTATATTTAGAATTTATTAAAACACATTAGTCTGATCTTCTCTTGCCATCCTGGGATTGTATGAAGCCTTGCGTCTCGCATCTTAGTTATCTATTTTCAATTTTTGCTTCCTGAGCAACTTAAACAATCTTAGCTGTCCTACTTATCTATTTTTAGTCTATGTTTTGACTTATACAAGTTAGATATTGTATAAGTTGGCTAGGCTTGTGTCCAGCTCTACACTTAGCAGATTCATTAAGAGGCCCCTCTCATCTACGATGTGTATGTTAAATCAGACCAAAAATTAGGCCATCCATTTAGTTAGGTAGGCAAAACCTGTATGTTGAATCAGACCATTGGCCATCCATGGACTTGGCACTACTGCCTAATGAGTGGACTAGACTAATTTTTGTGTTGGGCAATCTTCACGGTGGGGTGCACCATTTGCATGGCTAGGATGTCTTGTAGAAATGACACATTGGTAGGAAAGATGGGGCTACATTATCAGTTCGCTTGCATCTAGCTGTAGGTACATGATTTTCTAAATTGCTATACTCAGAGGCAAACCATGTTGAAGCTAACTTGCAGGTAGTTTCTTCCTCATTTGTTTAAATCACATGCTTTAATTACAGATCTAAGTGGTGGTTTTTGCATTGACATACCTCTTTACAATTTGTCTTATTAATGATAACCAGAGGTTAACATTTTGCTATTTTTTCCATTTCTTCCATTTCTTGATTTATTTTGTGAAAAGCAAGGTCTAGAGTTATATGAGAGTTTTTGTTCTTTCAAAACTAGTTGCTGATGGAATACGAAGAATTTCTCAAGTCTTGTGATTTTATTAAGGTATGTACGCAATAAATTGTTTTAAATATTGTTCTTTAAGTAATTTATTTAATTATAAAATACTGAGCCAAGTCAAGTGGATACTCGATGAGTCTTTGAGTCGACTTGACCTGATATCTTGTCGTTTTTTCAAGTTTTTTAACCATTGTCCAAGTAATTTATTTAATTATAAAATACCGAGCCAAGTCAAGTGGATACTTGATGAGTCTTTAAGTCGACTTGACCTGATATATTGTCATGTTTTCAGGTTTTTGAACCATTGTCCCATGAACATGTGTTCGAAATTTAGGAAGTGACAAGTAAGAAAATAAACAGTGTATATCATCTAGGAAAAAGCAAGTAAATGATAATAGATTGTTGTTATGATAGATGTAGATTGAATAATTGTTGGGGAATGATCCCAATGTATAGTTATCATTGATTTAATCATGGATAAGTGATAGTCAATAATTGGGTCTTGGGTCATGATTTAACGGTGATCATAGAATGGGACCCAACACCCATGCTTGCATACAAACCTATAATGGTGAGCACATCATTTCATGATCGTCACCTGATCTAATAGTTAGTATTGGGGGAGTTCTGAAGGATGACTATGGCAGCATTAAGTTTACCTTTGGGCAGGTTAGATTGGGAACTTCGAATAGAGTGGAGCTTCTGGTTATTAAAACCAGCATTGAGATCTATGTAGGTCAGATGGTTGGGACTTTCACTGTGTTGGTGAGGCCTTCACTATGGGGGTGACACTTGTAATGTGATAGTTTCCAGAAATGCACTGAGCTTCTAGCTATTAAAACCATCATTGAGATCTTTGTGAGTCAGATGAGTGGGCCTTTCAATGTGTGGGTGAGGCCTTCACTGTGGGGGTGACTCTCGAGAGCTTGCTTTCAAAAGGTCATGGAATGTGCTCTTGTTCCATGTTATACACCTGCGAAGGACGGTGTCCATGTAATACTCCTTTTGATGTAATGAAAATGAAATTTTTATTCAGTCAACTCAAAATCTGTTTACTTTGTATTAACTCTACAGGGACCTAAATCGAAAGAATTTCCTATCAAAGGTGTGATCGATATATATTTTGTTGCACAGAGAATTCAAAGATGATGACTGAAGTAAAATATAGCCATATACTAATGCTACTATATCCTAAAAATAAATATCTCATATAATTTTAGGATATCATCCCAAAAATGAGGCAGATCTAAGGCTCAAGTGGACCATACCAAAGGAAGCAGTGGGAGTAACCACACAACACAAAACAATGGGTTCTATGGTGGTGTGATTACTCCCACTGCTTCCTTTGGTGTGGTCCACTAGAGCTTTAGATCTACTCCATTTTTAGGTTTATGGACTAAAATGATATGAAAAAAAAATGAATGGACGGGATGGATATAACAAATGCATCTCACTAGTGTATTTGACAGCCATAAATCTTTTCTAAACAAACACCTACACATATGAATTTGGAAAACAAACAACCCAAAGGGTGGTGAAGTGACGTATTCGTGTATGAACTACACATCGTTTCATAAAATCCAAATGACCTTGAGGTTACCCTCTTCACTAAAAATGCAAAATGCAAAATCAAAGCTTTTTAGGGACTTTGCAATAAAAATGCCAAAGTTATTATTTGGAGACTTACTATCATTTCAATTAATTGTAATTCAGGAGTGCGATGGAGATTCACAGGGCATCAAGTATTGACAATTCAAGAGCTCATAATAATCTAAGGCTAACATTACTCCGATTGCTTTCATGGTTGAGGTTATTTCGTGGATAATCAGTTTAAATCCAAGGTAATTGACTTTAAGATTTTTCGTTTAAATAGAGTAAAATTAAGTCACTATTGTTGGGATCTAATAGAAAAAGAAAAACTATGAAAAATAATTATCTATTAATTTTTTTAAAGGATTTTAGATGTCAAAATTATGTTTATAAGTAGCTTTTCATCAATGTTTCATAGGGAGTTGTGTCTTAAGTTGGCACAAATGCAACAGACCCTTTGGATGGGGAAACTACTCTTATATAACTGCAGTTCCAACCAACTTCTTTCTAGCTCCTCGGATGGAAACACAAAATGGGGCCCTTTGCTCCCTGTTGTCTGTAATGCCACTGAAATCTGATGGCTCCCTTTATATCATGGAAGCTCTTACAAGATCACAGCAAGTGAAGGTATGCTTCTCTTCTTCCATCTCTTCCTTTCAATTTCTTTTAAATAACTTTAAAATAAAGTCATGTCTATCTCTTTTTTGATGGAAGGAGTAATGCCAGCTTCCTCTCCTAAGCTTGAAGATTTCCTGGGTGGTGCAACCATAGGAGCCTACCAATATGAATCCATTGATAGGGAAGCTATGTCTCTAAGCTTGGACAACATGTATTACCAGCACAACCCACAAGATGGAAATAGCATGTAAAAGAAATCTTTAGGCCATCTCCAACCCTTTAGGCAGCTGATTCAAGCCCAATAACAGCAGCGGCAACACCACCAATACTTCCAGCACAGGATTAACAGCATATGACATGTACCAGACTACCTTGGAAGTGGCGTCGAAGGAAGAGATTTTCGTCCCTCTCATACGGACACAACATCCACATCACTGGAGTGGATCATGGTGAACCTGCTGAAGCATTAGGATGTGCAAGCCAAGCTGGTGGAAGAGATCGATCGGGTTGGGGGGATGGATGAGAAGACATTGAAGAGGAGGATTTGTAGCGGATGTCATATTTGAAAGCAGTGATCATTCTAGATAAGAGCAAGGAATTGTTGAATTATAGAAGCCTGTAAATGAAATGTTGTATTGAAATTCAAAATTAAAATTGAAATTGAAATGTGTACTAGAAAAGAAGGAAAAAATTATTGTGTGTGAATCATTCTATCGTCTTTTTCTTCTATTTGTGTAATTATCTGGCATATAATACAAGTAGACTACATACCCCACTCTCTCTCATACAATGAACAAAGGGGTTTAAAATTGTTCTTAAAATTTTGTCCTAAAATCTGGCCGTTAGCAACATTAATAAGCATTCAAAACCATTTTTAAAATTGTACCTAAAATGTGACCGTTGGCACCAGAACAGTTTAAAACTGTTCCTAAAATTTCGTACCCAAAAAGGTTCCGAACCGTTCCTAATTTTTTGCGATGTCTCATTTAGGAACGGTATTAAACCGTTCCTGAAGCATTTAGGAATGGTTTAAAACCGTTGCTAAATGACGATTTTGGTGTAGTGTCACCCTTGTCGGTTGTAAGTAATCTCGTAAAGTATGGAGCGAGGGTGCATGGTGCACATCATTCTCATCCTGGACTTCCACAACTCGAGGTTGTGGCTGATTCATCGGTTGATTTATAGGTTGATTTGCAGCCATAACCTCAATTTACTCTAAGGATCTCAAGTGGTGTCTAACCCTGTGATAGATAGATAAGCCCTCAACCAATCCTCCTTCACTCAAGAGATGTCGAGTTTTGCCATGGATCAATTGGGCATGAAACATTGTCAGCCCTCAATTTCAGAATTTAGCCTAAACCTAAAAAGAAAAAGAAATAGAAATAAAAATCTAGAAATAGAAAGAAGTTACCAAATTAGAAGGTTCTATTTTAGGATCCTGCAAAAGAAAAAAGAAAGTGAATTAGCTTCTAAACAAGAAATAAGAAAGCAACCTAGTTTCTAAAAATGAAAAAGGAAAGTTTCTAAAAATAAAAAATAAAAAGTTTCTAAAAAGAACAAAAGTTAGTTTCTAAAAATAAATTAGGAAAGTTTCTAAACTTAGAATTAGAAAGCAAAGTTAGTTTCTAAAATAACTCAGAAAAACCCTAACTTAAAAATAGAAAGTAGAAAAATACTAATCTTAACCTAATTTCAAAACTAGTCAATCTCAAAAAAATGCAACCATTAATCCCCAATAATGGCGCTAAAAACTTGTTCACAACCTCAAGTGTAAGGTCACAATGTAGTAATAATCTTGGTAAGACCGAGGTCGAATCCATAGGGACTAATCTCGTATGTGTTTTGAAAGCAACTAGAAGTAGATGAGGTAATTGAGAATCCCATCTCAATACTCTTATTACATACAATTCATCAACAATTTCACATTCAGACATATTATCAAACACTTAGAATACACATTACTAAATACAAAGACGAGGTTAGTTACGACGTGAACAATAGCAATCCATCACACAAAGAGATCGTAATATATACTATAAACATGATTCCTAGATTTATAGTCATGACAGGCATAAATCATAATTTCATATTCATTCAAACATTTCAACAAGCACATGGAATGCATCTTATATTCAACATAGTTCACACATGTATGATTTATCAAAAATATCATAACTAAGATCATATGGCAACAATCAAGTTAGACATAAATCATTGCTAACATTAAAAGCCTTGAAAACCAAAACCTAAATGTTTATAGTCCGCACCTTTCATCAGAATACTCGTTTCGAACTCGGTTTGAATCCTACATTCTCGAATACAGAAAAATGGTTACCTGAACATTGAAATAGGTTAGCTATTTTTTTGAGTACTCTATTTGGATTCCTAAATCAAGATTAAGGTTAGGATTTCTTACCCAAATCATAGTTGAAAATGATAGTGTAGCGAAATGGGAGAGGTGATTCAGCCCGTGGAGTAGTGAGAGTGAATCTTAGCAATGATCTCCCTATCTCTCTCTCTTCTCCTCGCATTTTTCTCGCCTCTTTCCTCTCTTCTCTCTCCTAGGGTTAGAGAAATTCGTATGAAATGGGAATGGAGTAGTTTAAGGGCATTATTTAATCCCAGATCTGGTGTAAATGGCCCTAGGGCCATGGTATACTTAAGTTACAGCCAAAGGGTGCCTGTTTTGGGAAAATGGGACTCATCTGGAGGTCCATTACTCACCTATGGCATGGATCAGGTTCTTTAACCATGTATTTAAGACAGGTTATGATTTTGGTACGATCGGATTAGCGGATCGACTATGGAGGACCCGTGTCAGATCAACGGTCGTTGTCACTCGATCAGGGCCACAAGTATACAAATATGTGCAGGGAAATTTTCCTGATCCATGGGTGGAATTCGGTTGGAAACTGACAGTCTGAAATCTTCAATTTCACCTGCGAGCCAATGGTCCAATTCACTTAAGTTTTTCAATGCATTTTCCAAAGGTATTCGAGTTTCTCACACACTTTATTCAAGGCTCAAGTTGTGCGTATCTGGATACTATCTAGGCTCGATTCCCACGCTGGTTGTCAAGCCTAATAAGATGGTCATAACCTTATAGTTTCACGGTCATTGGACTTTCGATGTGCAGTCCAGGTCCGATACGAAGTTTCAACGCGCTCCCAAGAGTAACCGACTTTTGAGACTTCTCTTAGGTTTTCAAGTAGCGTTGAGTTGGTGATTTAGACAGGTTTGGGTCTTGCCATTTGTATAGATAGTGGTTTAAGCTAATCCACCAATAATTTTCATCTAATTTCTATAGAATACGGTCCTTGGATTTCTGCATGAGGTGGTACTTAGGCCTTTGTATGGATTTTTCCAAGACGTTACAAGATATAAGGTTAGGATAGTTATGTTGGTATCATATATATATATATATATATATATATATATATATATATATATATATATATATATATATATATATATATATATATATATATATATATAAATAAATAATAAGTTATATTTCATTATAACAATTGAGAACTTTCAATACTCTGGAATTAAAAAGTTTGGGTTATTATAGAAACCAAAGTGTCATTGAAAGAGGCATTATTTACAGTTATTAAAGAAATTTTATTTTCGATGCCCCACTTAACAAGACAATTATAAATGCAATCAGACATTACCACACCGGTATGAGGAGGAGGAACATAGCAAAAGTTTATGATCTTCTTTTATAGTTTTCAATATACATCAACGAAGTGTGCGGTCAATGACATATATCCATTTCTTTAATTCAATGTCGTCCACATATCTGAAGCCAAACTTATTCTTGATATGGATGCTAGAAGAGCTTTCAAGTTTGTTTTCTCAATTGCGTACATCTTCATGTCTCTCTTTTTACATTAATATAAGAGGCCTTCTCACATTTAGGATTTAGGAATTTGCACAATCTCATAAAAACTTTGCTTTCTACCATGCTAAATGGCTTCATAAACTATCACCAATCCAACATATCACTCTTTCAACTTTTTTGTATCATAATTATAGGTGGTGAGTATAGCTTAAGAGTTATCATTTTCAAAATGGATAAATGAAAGCAACTGCTAGACTCCACCCTTCAATGTTCTTACTCTCTTCTTACATTTATCAAGATATTTTTGATAGTGAGTTGTAGAAGAACTAAAATGCTTGCTGTAAAGAGTTTTACAATACTTGTAGCTAATCTTAACCGAACCAACTAGTTGGGTGATATCATCAAAAGATTCTCATATCGCTGATCTTTTTTTCCCTTTCACCAAACTTGAAGTTGTTTCAACCTTGTTTTCTAATTTGTCTCCCTCCATAAAAAAAAAAAAAAAGAGAGAGATGTGACTAACGGACTAGGGGTACTTGGGTTTTCTTCACTAGTCATCTAAAAATCAAAAGATAATAAGAGTAGGGTAAGATCATGGATTTTATAGGTTGAAGTAATCAGTCAATTCTTAAGTGTCAAATATTACATATTTCCCCTTGTTTATAGCTTGGTTTTATGAACATGATAATGCTTAATTGGTATATTTTATGCATGTTTGTATTGCGAGGTGATTCTGAGAGCTTGGATTAAAAAGAATGCTAAAAACATGAAAATTAATGCTTACAGATCACCAAGCAAGGGATGGATCTTAGGAGACCAAAATTGAAGATTTCAAGGCCCTAAGATTCAAAGAAACCAAGTAGAGGAGGAAGGTAGTCGAAAGTGTAAAGGGCAGAAATTCAGAAAGACTAAATTTCAATGTCGATCACATAGAAGTAGGTGTTCAATGACATTAAAGGCGATTTGATTGCATCGAGATTTAAGTGAAATTCAAGTCAGGTTACTGGACTAAATGGGCATATGTTTCAATGACATCAAAGACCTATTCGAGTGATCGAAAACCCCATTGATGACATCGAAACATGTTCAAAGACATCGAGAATTCTAAAGATTTTAGAACAACTCATTAAAACATTCTGGACAATATTTCGATTGATTGAACACCCTTCAATGACATCGAATTTTTGTTTGATGACATTGAAGATTTACGCAATGCGAAAGGGTGCGACTTCCGAATTTGATTCAAACTAGAATTCTATCTTCGATAACATCGAAGGTGTTATGTAGAGTGCGTAAATTTGAGGCGGTTTCTAAAGTCGGTTGAACAAAGCCTATATATTTGGATTCTTCAAGGAGTTCTAGACACGAATTAAAGTTTAAGGAGTAGAGAAAAGGGTAAAGGAGCCTCCCAAGAGTTTTTCTTCTTTTTCCTTATTTTATTTTCCTATTTTTTTATTAAGAGTTTTAGTTTAATCATGTCAATGGTTAACTAAACATTTTAGCTAGAGCTAAGAGGTGAAGCTTGTAGTTTGTTTGGATGTTTATCTTACTTTGATTCAAGTTTATATTGAAATTTGTTAATTTCTATTTTGATTAAAGGAATTTTTTCAGTTTTCTATGGTTTATTGTGACTGAAATTATAGTACATGTTGTGAGAGCTTTAAATATCAACTTGTTTTGAATTATGAGATCTATAGAATTCGTGATTCACCATTGTCTCCTTGGCATGGTAGATGGCTGAATTCTCAACTGATCATCACAATGGTACTATATGTGAGAACTAATTCAATGAGAAGTTCAGGATTTTTTTAACCGTTCCATCTTCCAATTAGATAGGATAGAACTTTAATTCAAATTATGTTTGTTGAATCAAGTAAGGTAGCATCTTAATAACTACAAGCGAATCCTTGGAGCTCTAGTTTCCTTTTTATTATTGATAGTTATTTCACAATTGATATCTCTTATAGCTTAAATCCGATTCTAGTTCTAGTTTATTTTAAAATACGTACAAGTAAGCCCCTTTGCATTCGACCTCGTTCTCCCTGAGTTATTACTACATCGTGACCCTACACTTGGGGTTGTGAACAAGTTTTTGGCACCGTTGTAGGGATTTCGGGTACGTTTTTATGAGATTGATTAATATTATAATTGAGTTAGAATTAGGGTTAACTTTTTCTGTTAGGATTTTTTAAATTTATTTTAAAAACTGTTATGGGGGAAAACGGACCGACCATAAATAAAAGGTTAGGTTAGAACATTGTGAGCTTGGCCTTGTGAAAGACCATTATGCAGCTCGAATCCCACAAGGGCCTACTCCCTACTCCCAGACCTTGACAAAGTGACATGTCTGCAATGAGCACCACCTTCGTCGACTCCAAGGTAAGTTGGCATACCCAGATTGGGATACCTAGGTTGGCATACTTAGGTCTGCACGCCCAGATCAGTATGCCCAGCTCGGCATTCCCAGGTCGTTCAACACCACCTCGGCCTCCCACTGCATGTCTCCAATGATTCGATGGTCCCGTAGATTCAATCTTCATTCAAGGGAGATCTACCTGAGCTCTTCTCTAAAGATCTAGGTGGATATTTGGGACACGCTCAAAATTCCAAGATCCTCGCCCAAGATCTCGGAACGTCCTCCTACCGACCTGGGATTTGAATCCCTCTATAATATGCACCTAATAAATAGGTAGATCGCCTCTACACCATCGCCTCTCCTAAACTATAAATAGAGGTATTCCCAATGGTGAGAGGTACGCACAATCTCTAGCCCTAAATCTTCAACGCTTAAACTAGACCCAAATACCTGACTCATCGAAGGGTCCCCATCACGAGACAGGGTCTTCTTTGTTCATTCTTTAGTCAAATTCATGAGCCCCAGGAGGGCTAACCAAATTTCTGCATCAATAGTTTAGCGTCATCAGTGAGAATGACATCGAAGTTGCTCTCATCTTATCATAGTTTCAACAAATGGCAAAAGGGAAGAAAAAAGCTCCAGCCTCATCTGTTGCGCCCGACCTCACACTGTTAGAATGGTCCGCCAACAATCGGGATTCCTCTTCTCAACCGCAAGCCGATTCTGTGCCTGCGAGGTCGACGCAGTGATCTGGCAGTGGAGGAGGATGACTTGTCTCCCTCGAGCAACAAGTTGAACTGTTAAACAATAATATGAGTTCCACGAAATAGCTATTGGAACAGTTACAACCTCACCCTACACAAAAGGATGGACTAGGGGTAGGACTAACAGTTAAAGACCTCCCTGTGTCGTCTAACACACCCACCATCTACCACAGGAGCTGGTAACTCTAGACGTCAAAACCAGCACCTTCCCACATTTTTGGGACCGTGATGCTAGCTGCTTCTGATTTGCATCATGAACTGGATAGGAAGAAGCATTATAAGGCACCTAAAGTCACAGCTGAAGTAATAGCTAAAAGCGGTGACCGCTAGAAAGCAGAGCTCAAAGACCTGCCAGGGCATATCGATGACATACGACAAGCTTACCGATTAAACATCCTAACTCCTGGGAAGCCAACCTTGATGGATTCAATACTTGAAGAAACCAAGCCTCCATTCACTACCAACATTATGCATGCGCAACTCCCAGCAAGGTTCTGTATGCCTCAGATCGCCCCGTACTACGAAACCACTAACCCAGCAGAGCACCTAGAGTCTTTCAAAGCTTGAATGGAATTGCACGATGCATCAACTGTGACCATGTGCCACGCATTCCCACTGAGCTTGGCAAGAGCAGCTCAGAAGTGGTTTCAATAACTGAAGCTGCAATCGATTAATTCCTTCACGCAGCTCAGCAAAGCCTTCATCACCAACTTCATCAAGGGAAAAAAGCCTCAAACCAGCTTTCCATCTTCTCCACATCGTCCAAAAAGAAGGTGAGCTACTCAAAGACTACATTAAGCGATTTAAGCTGGAAATGATGCAACTGTAAGCGCATTCATAGGATATTGCCCTGACTGCCATGATGGGAGGACTGAGAGAAGGGAGATTTCTCTTTTCCCTCGACAAGAGCCCTCCCACGATGATAGCTGACCTCCTCAATAGAGCCTATAAATACTCCAACACGAATGAAGTCGTTGGCCTATGAAGAGAAGTTCAGCGTGCAAGGAGAGCTCGGCCAAGGAGAAACGACCTAAGGAGGAACCGACCTTGACTAACAGCATTAAGAGAAGAAAAGACGATGAACCTCTTAGAGGCGAACGCTCCAGCAAATGACTTGACGCAGGTTCAGTTCATATACTCCTCTTAAACCGACACCTGAGTAGGTCCTCATGGAGGACTGAGACAAACAAATCCTCAAGTGGCCTAATAAGATGAAATTCGATGTAGACAGGCGAGACAAGCGAAAATATTTTCGCTTCCACCGCGACCACGACTACTCTACCGGCAACTGTTTTGACCTGAAGGAAGAAATTAAAGCCCCGTTCCACGGTGGGCACTTGCACGAATATGTCAACTGAAGAGAGGATGAAGCCAACACAAAGAATGAGCAGCCTGTCAACAACGAACCAATTGGGGAGATCCACACAATCTTCGAAGGGCCGGTCGAGGGAGGTGATTCGAACTGAGCTCGGAAAGCCCACACCAGAAGTATCAACACCTTTGACTCAGAGCATCAAATCCTCATCGCCGGTAGGCCTCTGAAAGAGCAAAAAATAATGCCTTGTGATCTGACCTTCACAGAAGAGGATGCCCGAGGTGTTCATCACCCCCACGATGATGCACTAATGTAACTAAAACAATAGCCAACCGCAGAGTGTTTCATATCTTAGTGGACATTGGAAGCTCAGCGGACATCCTCTTCGCCGTAGGATGTGACAAGATGTGAGTTGGACGACCCTAACTCTAAACCGTTAAAACTCTACCTGGGTTTATGGGAGAAAAAGTCACATCAAAAGGATCGATCCAACTCACCATCACGACTACGGACGTGCAGAACTGTAACGCCCGTGAAAAATCCGTACTTGGACTCGAGTACCAACTCGACCCGAAATCGCGTAGAATTAATTTCTTTAGAAAATATGACTAAGTTAGCTAGCGCAACGCTAGAGTAGCTGGGAAATAGTCCCTGATCACTTTAAATACATTTTACAAGACCCAAATCAAGTAGAACAAATGACTCTATAATACTCTATAACCTCGGATCAAACTTTAAGCAGGTTTGTTCTCTGGACCACTTTGAAATTTTGTATTGGATTTAGACCGCGCGTCGAAAGTCTGATACCTCCTATCTTAGACCGTTAGGACCGCCCAGCTGGACTTGACAATCATTTCGAAAATCAAGTCCAACCGATAATCACAGGCTATTTCATTGAGCCCGGACTGAAGAGAGTGTGAATAGGGACAGAATTGGAATTTGAAATTCAAATCTTGCACACGACTTGACGTGTCAGTATTAAACATTCTAACCATCAGAATTCAGCCAGATTACACCCTCGAATCAGGAAAAATTTCTATTTCATATCATGAGACTTACAGTCCTGATCTACGTGCGGTGACCGCTGAACTGAAACTGGACCGCCACGGGCGATCTACGAACCCTGCCGTACTGAAAACTTAATGCGTGCTAGATCAGGTATGCATGAGCTTAATTCCGATCGCATTCGGCCAGGGGACCACCAGAAATCATCTTTTGCACCGAAACAGCCCCGATTTGGATATGTCCTAAGTAAACTTTGTACCTGAGCCTATTTTGGGCATTTTTATGCTTATAAAAGGGGTTGAAACCCTCACTCCTCTCTCCCATCCGAATTTGAGAGAAACCCTAGATTGGGAGAGAGAAAAGGTGAGAGTTTGTGAGAGAGATTAGGTGAGGATTTTCCTGCCGTTCCATCGCCTGTTGCACGTACTTTAGCAACACGCTGCCATCACACAGCCGGTGATTCCACCACATTTTTAGGTAAGAAATAACCCTAAAAAGTTGCTGATTTGATGTTTCTTTAGTTCCATAGCTTGATAGTTAATAGATCTTGTAAAACAGGTTCTTTAGTCACTGTAGACGAAGCGTATACGCTCCGTTCGAATTCACGCATCTATAAGGGATAAGGTGCAGATTTTAGACGCTTTGATTGACTGTTTACAATGCTTTCAATGTCGTTTAATAGTAGATTATCGACGGCATCACCGTTTGACATGTACAACATGCTATCCGTTTTCTGTTTCGTAAATCAAAGAAGAATATGCGATTTAGGGCATTTTAGTCATTTGTAGGAAGTACTGATTTCATTCATATTTTGCTGATGTGATTGACATGGTTTATTGTCGCATTAGAATGCTAGGAATATGTGCATAATTAGTTTGGCGAAGAGATTCGCCTAATTGCGCACTTCGGGTCGACATACTATATGTAGACTTAAGTGTGTAGTGTAAGTGTTTGTATAAATGTTTGTATTAGTATGTATTGAATTAAATAATGTTATAAATTAGTTTGAGATGAATTTCTCAATTAATATGCTGACGTAAATGATTTTCTACATGTTGACTATATGCATGATTTCATTATATGCATGAAATGTATGTGCTTGATGATTTACTTAAGTTGTATGTTAT
The DNA here is from genome assembly GCA_037074715.1 of Magnolia kwangsiensis. Classification (NCBI taxonomy): domain Eukaryota; kingdom Viridiplantae; phylum Streptophyta; class Magnoliopsida; order Magnoliales; family Magnoliaceae; genus Magnolia; species Magnolia kwangsiensis. The sequence continues at coordinate 84,337,926 of CM073577.1, read as the reverse complement.
AACATGTGTTAACATGCTCACATGGTTGTATTTCAATTCCAATACTCTCATATGATTTGCTGATGTGATTCCATAATTGTTTGGGACTATGCTTAGTCCAGGCAGTCAGTAATCGAGCGAATTCGTGGTTGGCTTATCTTGGCCACGAACGACACGTCGATGAACGCGAGCCGTGTTTTGGAGTTGGCGGCAGTGGTCAGGTTACACGAAGTGTTTTATGCACTTCATGTCGTTCGACTTGAGATGCGATCGCGCTAGTCGAGCCCGTCAAGTAACCCGACTGGTCGTTGTATGTTCACCCTGCATGAGTCATAACTGCTTGAACCTAGGGTACTGAACTTACCATTGTAAACCCTGTTAACCATGCTACCTTAATCCACGAAGACTCATGAGCCGGGCATGGTGGTATGGGACACCGTGGTCAAGCTGTCGGCCTACGCTGGGGCCACAAACCTCCCCGTAGTGACCAGTGAGCACCTAGTCTCGTGAGCAGATTATGGTGGTATGGGACACTATATTCTAGCTGTCGGCCTACACTGATCAGGCGACGAGTCCTTTGTAGTGACCGCGAGCGTATTCTGAGTCTACGGGAGGCGACGACCGTTCAGTAGCAGTAGAGTACAGTAGGCCTGTATTGATAAGGTGATGGGGGAGCGGTGCAACGAGTGTGAGCAACAGCCCTGGCAGCCCTTGCAGCGACCTACAAAATATACATCGTATGAGATTACTAGGAGTGACGACCCTAGACAGGATCTGTGTTGGGATTGATATAAGGAAAGTACCTTAGTTTCCCAATCCTGCTGTTTGAATGGACTAATAACAACTCAAAAATCATATCACCATACCATTGCATGTGCCTGGAAGATGTGGAGCACTTGAGGGTCGATTGCATGCCGCGGTCGTAAGATGATGCCGTATGAGGAAGATCGTCGATGAGGGCATGCATCACGTCATGTCATCTTGCATTAACAACAGTATTAGGATTGTCTGATTTACTGCTTTACTATTATCGCATGATTGATTTGTGAACATGTTAATCTTTGCTCTATGATTCTACTGAGTTGATCACTCATTCCCACGTTACGGGATGGTATTTGTAACACCCACCAGACCCTGTTGTAGATGCAGGTGATGCTGAGATCCAGGAGGCAGAGCCAGACTTTGACGAGGACCAGGATGAGTTCTCGTACATGCAGTACCATGATGGCTTTGCTTAGGTGACCTGGGTTGACGGGACTTCAGTGGGACTATTTTGAACATTTTGATTTATTTATTTACATGTATATGAGACTCAGTGATGTATTCATACTTTAGTGACAGTTAAGATCTACTTTGTTTTTCCATACAGTGATATATTTTTTCTTTAGTCTTCCGCTTGCTTTTATCACTGGATCTGGAGTATGAATTGCAGTTTTGGTATACTTTTACTCATGTGAATGCTTTAACTCAGACAACATTGAATCATAATCATTTTTATTGCATAAGTGACGGTCTGGAACTCGGGAGTTGAGTTTATACACGACCCCCGATTTTCAGGGTGTTACAAGAACCAGATCACAACCATGATCGACTTCCTAGTAGTGGACTACCCATCCGTTTACAACACTATTCTTAGATGACCCTCACTTAACGCTCTGTGAGTCGTTGTGTCAACAGACCATCTCACGATGAAGTTCCCCACTAAACATTGTACCAGACTGGTCAGGGGAGATCAATAGGAAACTTAGCAATGCTATACCATGGCATTGAGAATCCAGCAATAAGCAATGGTGGTCACCTCCCTCGACCCTCGAGATGAGTCAAGTGAGAGAGGATGTCCCATGGAGGACCTTGTACTCGTCCCACTCGACAATTTACATTCGACTAAAATGGTGCAAATCAGGTCATCCCTGACGCCATTATTATGAGATGAAATCATGAGCCTCCTTTGACGATATGCCGATATATTCGCATGGTCTCATCAAGACATGCTCTACATCGACCCAAAGGTCATGGTCCATGAGTTGAATGTCAACCCCAACCATCGACCAATCCGACAAAAATGAAGGGCGTTCGAACCCGAGTTGTATGCCGTAATTAGAGAAGAAGTCAAAAAACTCCTCAAAGCTAACTTTATTGAGGAGATCTACTATCCAAACTGGATAGCCAATGTCATCTTAGTTAAGAAGTCCAATAGGAAGTGGCGGGTTTGTATTGATTACACTGACCTGAGCAAAGCCTGCCCTAAGGACAGCTTCTCCCTCCCCAGGATCGACCAACTAGTCGACAGCATGGCCGTAAATGAACTCCTGAGCTTCATGGATGCCTACTCAAGCTACAACCAAATCGTTGTGCATCCATATGACAAGAAAGAGACAACCTTCATCATAGATAAGGGACCCTACTGCTACAACGTCATGCCTTTTGGACTGCAAACGCCAGGGCCATATATCAAAGGTTCGTTAACAAAATGTTTATCTGCCAAATCAGAGGTTCCATGGAAGTTTATGTTGACAACATGCTTGTTAAGAGCATTAAAGCTGTAGACCATGTCTTCAACCTTGAAGAGATATTTAAGATCCTTCAGGAGTACAAGATGAAATTGAATTCGTGCAAATGCGCATTTGGTGTCAGATTTGGAAAGTACCTTGGATTCCTGGTCGGTTAGAGAGGAATCGAGGTGAACCCTGATAAAATTTAAGCTCTACTCAACATGAGCTCATCAAGAATGATGAAAGAATTCTATAGCCTTATAGGGAGAATAGCTACCGTAAACCTCTTTATGTCCCAAGCTACGGACAAATGCCTTCCCCTCTTCAAGTAATTAAAAGGGAAGCAGAGGATAGAGTGGATGAAAGAATGCGAGCTCACTTTTCAGCAACTCAAACAGTACTTGGGTTTGCCACCATTACTCTCAAAGTCAGAATAGGAAGAACCATTACTGCTATACCTGGAAGTTTCGACGGCAGCAATCAATTTAGCCCTGATTAGGGAACAAGAAGGAAAATAACTCTCAAGCATAGAAAAGTTGGCGTTGGCCCTACTCATTTCATCCCGACTAGAGCTGTACATGAGCAGCCTAAGCTCGGTAACTCGCTTGAATCGACTTGAAAAAGCTTGACTCGACTCGGATTGAAATGCTGTTCGAACCGAGTCGAGCCATATTGTGGGGCTCGGAACATTTTGAGTTGAGTTCGAGCTAAACGTAGCTCAACTTGGCTCAACTCGACTTAACTCAACTCAGCTCGACTCAACTCAACTTCACTTTAAGTTATATATAAAGTTTTTTTTAAAAGCCCTACCTAGTCACCCGACGCTACTCATATGCCCAAACTAACAAGCCTTATCCGTTCTCCGTCCCTTTCGCCCATATCACCCCACTTCTCCTTCCAAATCACCCAAATCAGCCGTATGTCCAGCTATATTTCATTCATCTCACGTTTGTCTGGCGGCATTTCATTCGTTTAACGTCTATCCGATCGTCTAGAGTCTGTCCGACGACATTTCTTTCGAAAGTGAGTCCTATCCTCCGACCTCCACTCTCCCCATTTTTTTCGACCGTCCGAGTAGTGGAACCAATCCAACTAGCGACCACTGGCTAGACAGACCTATTGAATGTATATTAAGTCTGACCAATGATTACTGGCTCAAAGACTCGAAACAGACTCGAACTCGAACTCGACTCAAAAACTCGACTCGAACTTGGCCGAGCTGAGCACGAGCGTTGTTCCGAGCTCGAAGGCCGAGCTGAGCTGAGCACAAGCTGAGACTTGAGCAGTTTAAGCCGAGCATGAGCTGGGCAAAGCTCGGCTCGACTCGACTTGTGTACATCTCTAATCCTGATGCCTACGACCATACTTCCAGGCCCATACCATCATCATTCCAACTAATCAACCTCCCTGCCAAGTGTTACAGAAGCTTGAAGTGTCAGGGAGATTAATGAAATGGGAAATTGAGCTAGGTGAGTTCCACATTAAGTATTTTCCCTAAATGATAATTAAAGGCCGAGCAGTGGTCAACTTCCTTATCAAGCTCGTGCCCGAGCCAAACCAAGGTCCCACCGAACTGAGTCTGCCAACCATGATCATGCTGACCTTGATCATGTCGAGCTAAAATCTAGCCCAGACGTTCAATCCAACCCAACCCTAAACGCACCAGATCAACCAATATAGACGTTGTATGTCGACGACTTTTCTAAGTCCAAAGGAAGTGGGGCCGATATAGTTCTAGAGGCCCCAGACGAGACATGTTACAATATGCCTTAAGATTTGAATTCCAAGTGTCAAACAACGTAGCAGAGTATGAAGGGCTACTGGTCAGGCTTAAATTAGTGGCCGCCATGGGATCATGACACTTAGAAGTTCACAGCGACTCACAACTCATCGTGAACAAGATAGCCAATGAATACCAGGCCAAAAAGGAATAAATGAAAGCCTATTTACAAAGAGTCTGAGAGTTGATTAGAAAATTCCTAAAGTGCAACATCATCTTAATCCCTAGAGCAGAAAAATCTAAAGCAGACATGTTGGCAAAGTTGGCCACTATAGTAGAGGATGATATCTCAAGATCAATCCCAATTGAGTTCCTTACTTAACCAAGCATCAATGAACCCGATCCGGCCACATCTCTCTTGATAAATTCAAAGTCGACCTAGATAGATCCAATAAATGACTACATCAAGGAGGAAAAGTTGCCAAAAAATCGTCCAGAGGTGCGCAGGCTCCAAGCTAAAGTAGCTCACAACACTGTGGTCGGAGACATCTTACATAAAAAGGGATTCTTCCTCCCCAATCTCAGATGCCTCCGACTTGAGGAAGCGGAGTACGTCCTGAAGGAAATCCATGAAGGCATCTGTGAGAACCACTCTGGTGGCTGAACCCTCACTCATAAGATCATCCGACAGGGGTACTTTTAGCCGACCATCCAAGCAGATGCTCAGCGGAATGTTCAGAAATGTGACAAATGCCAATGGTTCACGATAATACCAAGGCAGTCGCCCGAGCAGTTGACTCCTATGACCAACCATGGTCATTCGCCCAATGAGGGATGGACATCATCGGCCCCCTGCCAACCGACAAAGGGCAAACTAAGTTCGCAGTCATCGCAATCAACTATTTCACTAAATGGGCTGAAGCAATGACCCTGGCAAAGATCACTGAACAAAAGATTACAGAATTTGTCTAGAAGAACTTCATATGCATATACGAGATCCCTCGCATGATCATTTCGAACAATGGAAAATAATTTAACAACGAACAATTCTGAGGTATATGCGAAAACCTCAAAATTCAGAATGTTTACTTGTCACCTCGGCACACGCAAGCCAACGAACAACTCAAAGCAGTCATCAAGATTATTAAGAATCACCTCCAGACAAAACTTGAGAAGGCCAAAGGAATCTAAGCAGAAGAGCTTGCTAATGTCCTCTGGGCATACAGAACTACTGCCTGAATGGCCATAAGAGAAACTCCTTTTTCCTTAGTTTTTGACATTAAGGTCGTTGTCCTGGTTAAGATCGGACTCCTAACTGCTCGGATCCACTCCTACAACAAAGAAGATAGCACAAAACTAATACCGTTGGATCTCGACCTCATCAAAGAACTAAGGGAACAACGCGAGTCAAGGTCATAATTCGACAATAGCAGGTTGCACATTTCTACAAATCCAAGGTAAAGATAAGAAGGTTCCGAGCTGGAGACCTGGTTCTCCACAGAACCTTTCAGAACACCAACGTACCCAGCTCAGGAACCTTGGGACCGAACTGGGAAGGACCCTACATGGTGACGAGTACAAGTCGACCAAGATTGTATTGACTCGAAGACTTGGAAGGACGGCTCCTACCGCATCCATGAAATACAGAGCATCTCAAAATCTAGTATGCATAGGGGTCAACCTCCCCTGAGCGTAAAATCTACTTTCCTATTATGTTTATTCCAGCGTACAAAAAATTTCTATCTGCTTTGATATCAATAAAATCTCCAGGTCGGGACAACTTTGCTTTCTAATTCAATGTCTACAAATGGATCATCAACTAAGAGTCTACTAAGGGCTTCCCATGATACATGGGAGGAATAGCCTTCATTCATGGACCGACCCTTCAAGAAGAGGTTAGACCATATACTATCGTCTTTACTTAAGCTACATAATTTGCGCATCTGATCTATGGGAAACTACCTAAGCATCACGGCCTGAAAAGGTTGAGCCAACATTCCTACTTAGAAAAACTCGCACAAACAAACAATATGGAAAAAATTCATTACATTAATAAGGTTCCAAGGAGCACATTATATCCAAGATATTAAAAAAATTAAAAAATTAAAAAATTAAAAAAAAGAAATTTTCCTAGAATGAGAGAAGAAAAGGCCACTAGGCCGCAGGGGGCTACTCGGAAGGCAATTCCTCTGAAGGCACCTTAGCATCTGAGTCAGCCTCCTCGTAAGCCTAGAGGTTGAGCTAAAGATCGTCCCCCTTTATATCCGCAAGGAGCTTCTCGTACCCGGCGCCGTAGAGGAGGTCTCGATCATCCATGTACTCTTTAGAATATTTGAATTCCTCCACCGTAGCCACCTAGGTCAAAATGATAGCTGCTTGGGCCTCATTAATCTTCATGTCAAAGGAGCACTTTAATCGAACTTCCACCGAGCCCCCCTCTCCAACGCTTCGGCGAGTAACTTGTTTGAGGCCTTTAGCTTGGCCAATGAGCTCTCCACCTGAGTCTTCAGGTTAAACTGAATTTGCTCAGATTTAGCACAAGACTGGATGGCCTCGGCCTGAAGTTGCTCGGCCTCAACCCCCTTTCATAGCAATACGGCCTTTGCCTCTTTGACTTTGTCTGAAGGCGGGCCAACTCCCAGTGCATGTGGAGCAGGGAGGGAGCATACTACAAAAAAAAAAAAAATTGAGGAATAATAGTTAGACCAAAAAAGGAATAAAAGGACAAATCATCTCAAGGAAGGTAATCCGACCTTAAAAAATAGCTTCGCCAAGTAGCCAATAACTCCATTTGGCGACGTGTCCGTCACATGGGCGAACCTAGCATCAAGAATATATCATTCTACCCAAGGCGAAAGGCTCTCCAGCATAGCCCAAGCTGACTTGGGAGGCCTCTAACTCCCTCCGACTTGGCAGCTAGAGGAGCCCCCCGCTTGATGCATGGGAAGCTCAACAGACACCACCGTGACTACCTAGGCCTCAGCTGAACTAGCCTCAGCGAGCAGAGCCGACCTGCCGAACTCTTTCACCACCATGAGAATGGCAGGGCAGGGAGCCAAGCTTGGCACATCCTCCACCACCCTCTGAGCCGTAGAGGGTGGAGGTCTGACCTTCCCCTTACTCTTAAATGTCGGCTTCTTCTTCTTCTAAGCCAACTCAACAGGAGGGGGCATGGCCTTATGTTTTAACAGCCTAGCCTCTAACATATCTACACAACTAAAAAGGTTAGCGACAAATTCACAAAATATGATAAGTCTCAAAACATGCAAAAACTATACCTGTTAAGGTGGAGTCAAGAGCTGATTTAAGCACGAGCTCGGGCGTGAGAAGCTCCCTTTAAGATCTCAGGTCAGCCTCCACCGACCTCACTCCAGCTACTCGAGCGAGAGCTTCCGAGCCCAACACGGTAGGGTACTTGGGGAGAACTACCAAAAAGAACACGAGTTAAAAGAAAATTAATGACATAGTGAAATGAGAAAGAAGATTAAAAAAATAATCCAAGTTCAGATATGTCGACCTGGCTCAATGAAGCAGGTCGGGAACCACAAACACAACCCAGTTATCCATGGAGTCTCTCACTCTCCCGAGGCCCAAAACTACTTATTCTTCCAATTTTTATTTGAGATCAGGACATCAGTGATAATATCCCTGTCGAACCCTCGCCAAGAGGAAAAATAATACCAGCCCTTGTGGAGAGGGTTAGACTTCACCTAGTATAGGTGGAGGAATTCCTCCATAGTCAGCTCAGGTTGGTTGAGATTGAACCAGAGGACGAAGTACTCCACCAGTACAATCTAAGCATTTGGGTTTAACTGCCTAGGAGCCAACCCCAAGTACGCAAGCACCCACCTCACTATCCGTTGGAGGTGAAGCCTAAGGCCGCACTGAAGGGCGACCAAGAAGATGGCCACCTCACCCTCAGGGGGCGCATTAAGAAGCTCACCTGGTAAGGAGTTCGAAGCACCACTCAGTCTGGATTATGATACCCCGACCCTATCCGTACTAGGTCAGCCTCCATCAACATGGATTCAATTGCTCCCTTCTCCTCCTTCGACAAAAATTCCCAATCCTCCTCTACTGCTAGTAACTCCTCTTCCACCTTAACAGGACGCTCTATCGAGGATCGTTCGAGCACCTGTGAGGCCCACAACGTCTAAAAATTGACATCACTCAACATCATCAGGGGTGATGGTGGGTTTGACATGGGGCGCAAACTCTCTACCCCACCATCACTGCCTGAGGCTCCCTCCCATGAGCCCGAGATTTCCAGCATGGCTACGGGCCCAAAAATGCCAAAAATAAGGAGAAAAAGGAAGAAAATAAAGGGGAAGGGAGGGGAGGCAGATATGGAGCTCACCGAAGGGCAGCACCGCCTGAGACATCCACAGAGAATGGAGTTGCCAGAAATCATCTGATGCCAAGGAAGAAGGAAAAGCACAATAGTAGGGAGAGGCAAATGACCCCGCTCGACAATTAGGGCATCCCCTTTTATAGGGAAGCCACGTATACGAGCATTTATTGCTCCTAATCAATGCACGGCTGAAAAGGGGCTCCTCAGCTCACCCATTTTAACATGTGGTGCTCTCCCACTCATCGCCCGACTCCACAACCGAGGACAGGCCATGCATCACTACTTCATTCGCCTGGCACTAAAAAGGTGTCTTGACAGCCCATGTGAACACAAGTTGTGGTATGCCACCTCGAGGGTGTCGCACCAGGATTGTTGAAATGCCTCGATACCCGCACCTGTCACCTTATTCAGCATTAATGATAGGACAACCTGACATCTCGAGAAACAACAACTCGACCTGACCAGATCTAACCTACTTCTTAAGCCTATTCTACTGACTTGGAAGTAGGGGATTATGGGGAAAAATGGACTGACCATAAATAAAAGGTCACGTTGAAACCTTGTAAGCTCGGCCTTGAAAAAGACCAACGTGAAGCTCAGATCCTATAAGGGCCCGCTCCCTACTCCCAGACCTCGACAAAGCAACATGTTTGCAATGAGAACCACCATCGTTGACTCCAAGACAAGTCAGCATGCCCAAGTCGGCATTCTTAGGTCAGTACACCTGGAGTGGTATGCCCAAGTCGGCCAACGCCACCTTGGTCTGCCAATGCACGTCTCTAATGATTTGATGGTCCCACAGATTCAATCCACATTAAAGGGAGATCCACTTGAGATCTCCTCCAACAATCTCGGGGGATATATGGAACATGCTCGGAATCTCGAGATCCTCTCCCAAGATTTCGAAATGTCCTCCTACTGACCCGGGATCTGAATCCCCCTACAATACGCACCTACTAAATAGGTAGATCACCTCTACACCACCACCTCTCCTAAACTATAAATAGAGGTATTCCCAATGGTGAGAGGTACGTACAATCTCTAACCCTAAACCCTCAACACTCAAACTAGACCCAGATTCCTAACTTAGTCATCGGAGTGTCCTCGGCATGAGCCAGGGTCATCTTTGTCCATTCTTTATGCAGGTTCACGAGCCCCGGGAGGGCTAACCAAATTTCTACATCAACAGAAACTAACCTTGTTTTCCGTTTTGTAGAAATCTAACACAGCAACTCTAATCCGATAACTTCTTTCCATATTTCTTATTTTTATAGTTTTCTTTTTCTTAGGTTTTCATTGTTTATAAGTTTAAGGCTGTGAGTGTTTCATGCCCAAGTGGGTTCGTAACAACAGTCAGTGTCTCTTCAACGAACGAGGAATAGTTAAAGAATTGTCTATCCATCACCGAATTAGACACTACTTGAGATCCTCTGAGTTAATTGAAGTAATGACAGCAAATCTACCTCAACATCCAGTTGAGGAAGCTCAAGATGAGAATGAGGTGCATCATGCTCCCCTGCCTTGTACTTTACGAGATTACTTACAACCAGCGGGAGTGAGTACACCTTCTTGCATGATATTTTCGCTCAATACAAGAAACATGGATTTTAAATCCGTAGTGATTCAACTCCTTAAACTTCATGGACTGGACTTTGAAAGTCCATACTTGCATATCAAAGAATTCGATCAAACAGTAGCCATATTACACTTCCTAAACATGTCTAAAGAAATAGTGAGACTGAAATTATTCCCCTTCTCATTGAAGTAGAAGGCTAAGTCATGGCTGCACTCGTTAAAGCCATGGCCTATTGGCACATGGGCTGAGATGATTCAGGAATTTCTTAAAAAGTTTTTCCCGTTTCATAAAACAAATACATTAAGGAAGACAATCATAAACTTTGCCCAAAAAGAGGAAGAAACCTTCTTCCAATGCTGGGAAAGGTACAAGGATCTCACAAATCCATGTCTACATCATGAGAATGAAATCTGACAGATAATAAGCTTTTTCTATAACGGACTGATATTGCCCATGCGCTAGTTTGTACAGATGACGTGTAACATCGAATTCATGAATAAGGAGGCCTATGATGCATGGGACTATTTTGATCAACTTGTAGAGAACACACAATCATGGCAGATCACCCCAAGACCCACCACTTCCAAGCCCACTCAGTTAAAAGAAAGGGGACAAACTACTATCCCTCAAGAGGCCCTTACTCAACTCTTAAATCAAAGGAAACCTTAAGAGGATCTAGTTCTAAAACACATCCAAAGCCAATAGCTCTTCAATCAAGGCACATTACAAGCATTCCAAGACCTTACTAGGGCCATACAAATCACTGAGTAACACTTAGAGATAAAGGGACTTTTTTAGCCCAACCTCTCCCCAATTCGAAGCCACAATGTGAAATTAATGACCCAAGCTCTTCCAATCAACATGTGAAATAAGCCAAATCCATCACCACTCTTAGAAGTGGAGAGAAAATTGATAATACTATCTCGACAAGGCCTAAGAAGCCCAAAGACTTGGAAGAATCTGAGAAGGATGATGGACATAGTGACATCCCACAATGCCTCTACCATCCAATCTCAATACACCAAAGCTTGACCCCTCTGATCTAAAATACATTTATTTAGGTCAAGATGAAACATACTCGGTGGTGATTTCTTCCCACCTTGAGAAAGAGCAGGAGAGTATGCTTATTATTACTCTCCAAGAGCATAAAGGAGCCCTTAGATGGTCGATTGCGGACCTTAAGGGAATTGACCCATTCATTTGTACTCACCGCTTTCACCTCAAGGATAATGCGAAGACCTCCCGACAACTACAACGTCGATTAAATCTAAATATGAAAGAAGTGGTTAAGGCTAAGGTACTTAAGTTATTGGATGTGGGTATCATATACCTTATATCTGACAATCAACGGGTGAGTCCAAGTCAAGTGGTTTCCAAGAAGTCCAGAATCACCATCGTAGCCAATGCTGATAATGAACTCATACCAACTAGAGTAACTACTGGTTGGAGAATGTACATTGACTACAGGAAGTTGAATACCGTCACGAGAAAGGACCACTTTCCAATGCCTTTCATTGATCAAATTTTGAAAAGGCTAGTTGGTCACTCCTAGTACTACTTCCTTAAGGGATATTCGTGCTACAACCAAATAGAAATAGCCCTCTAAGATCAAGAGAAGACAATGTTGGCACATATGTTTATCAAAGGATGTCATTCGGACTATGTAATGACTCTGTCACTTTTTAGTAATGCATGTTTAGCATATTTTTAAACATGGTGAGGCAATATTTAGAGGTCTTCATGGATAACTTCTCTATCTTTGGTCCATCATTTAACAAGTATCAAGAAAATTTTAAATGTGTGCTGAAGAGATTTGAGGAGGAGAATTTGGTTCTGAACTACGAAAAATGTCATTTTGTGGTTAACAAGGGAATAGTTCTTGGACACATAATTTTGTCCAAGGGAATTAAGGTAGACAAGGCTAAAATTGACTTGATCTCTAATTTACCTCTTTCTAAGAACAAACGTGATGTGTGATCCTTTTAGGACATGCAAAATTTTATAGAAGATTTATAAAGGACTTTAGTCACCTCTCTCGTCCTTTATGTAATCTTCTTCAAAAGGACACCCCATTCAAGTGAAGTGAAGAATGTCAAAGAGTTTTCTCTAAGCTCAAAGACATGTTGACTACCACTCCAATCATACAACCACCCGATTGGAATACTCCTTTTAAAATTATATGTGATGCATCTAACAATGCTATTAGGGCAGTATTGGGCCAGAGAAAGGAGAAGAAGCCTTATGTGATTTACTATGCGAGTAGAACTCTAAATTCTGCCTAAGTGAACTACTCTATTATGAAAAAGGAACTCTTCGTCATAGTGTTTGCTTTGGACAAATTTAGGTCTTACTTGATCAGATCTAAGATCATTATCTACATCGATCACATGGCATTGAAGTACCTTCTTTCTAAAAAGGATGTCAAGCCCCATATGATAAGATGGATCCTCCTACTTTAAGAATTGGACAATGAAATATGATATTAAAAAAAGGAGTAGAGAATTTAGTGGCTGACCATCTCTCAAGATTTGACCTCCCCAATTTTTTCGAGCTGACACCCATAAATGACATATTATTTGATGACCAATTGTTAAAATTTTCCCAATTATCCTGATTCACTAATATTCAGTGTGAAATATTGCACATTTCTCCCTGTGTAACACCCTAGATTTTTTTCAACCTGGAGTTAGACGTCCTTAGGCAATGGGTCAACCATAACACTCTTAGAGCTCAATCCCAAAGACTAAAAATTAATTTTTAACCCATTTCCTTCAAAATCTCACCTTTCACCACCTCATTCTTCAAATTTCTCTAAGTACTTTCATATTAGACATAATTCCTACAGTTTAAATGATGAAGAACTATACTTAAACTAAAACTTATTATAAATGGAAAATACATGAATAAAATGCGATTTATACTATTAAATTTTTGTAATCTCATGATATAGATAAGTTATTTAGATATATTAGCTTCTCCTACCCCAAAATCATATATTGTACGTCACATAACTCAATCCGGTTTGTAAATGAGACCCGATAAATGCCTCGACAGACTCGTGAGCCCAAACGACTCAATTCGGAGGGACCCGAGATGGGTCCCACATGTTTCTGGCATCCCCGGGAGGGGAGGAACTCACCCCTAGGGTGAGCCCTTGCCAAGATGACCAATGACCGGCGAGGGGCTCGCCGGTTTGGGGAGGCCCCGTTCGTACAGCGGTCAGGCGGCCCGTTTTTTACATTTTATCCAACTTTGAAAAATCATATCTCCCATGTTATAACTCCAATTTAGGTTCTTTAAAAACCATATTGAATCTAAATGAGTCTATTTTTATATAAAAATATGTGAAAATATAATAAAATATTTAATATAGTTTAAAGTAGGTCGTTGTGACAATTGTCCGAAAATCACTTGTTGGACAGCTGCTACTTCTGGAATTTTTAGAATTTTTCTACAACATGAAATCTCATGAAATTTGGTGAAGACAGGGTAAACTTGATGATGAACCACTAAAAAAATAATTAAAATAATATAACAACTATAAGTTCTAAAAAGGAGCATAGAATGGCCCTAGGACCGTATTCTGCAATAATTAGGGTAGAATTTGGTTAAGTACTAAACTGAATACTCAGTAGAATTAGCTTGAACCACTTTAAATATAAATTACAAGACCCAAAATGAGTAGGACTGCTAATGCTACGTTACCTAAAAACCTAAGATCATTCTCTAAACCCAATTGCTCTCAGGAGCATTCGAAAACTCCGTATCGGACCTGGACCACACGTCGAAAGTCTGAAAGTGATAAACTTAGACAATTATGATCACCTAGTTGGACTTGATAATCACCTCAAAAATCAAGTCCAGAAGAGGTCCTGGGACTATTTTCTTGAGACAGGAGTGAAGTGTGTGAGAACGTGAAGGTTTTTATGAAATTAAATACAAATTTAAGTAATCTGAGTCGTGTCGCTTGCGAACCGATTATAAGCATTCTGACCGTTGGAATTCGACCCAAATACACCCTCAGATCAGGAAAGATGTCCCACTCATGCTTATATACTTGTGGCCCTGATTGAGTGTCAGTGACTGTTAAACTGAACCTGGTCCGGCACGGTCGATCTGTAAACCCGATCGGATTGAAAACTTAGCTTGATCAAGATCCAATATTAGGAAGCTTAAGTCTAGCTGCGTTTAGCAAAGAGACCTCCACAAATGCTCCATTGAGTCAAAACAGATGAGTTTTGGCTGTAACCAAAGTATACCTTGGCCCAGGGGCCATTTCCATCAGTCCTGGGCCTATATAAAGGCCTAAAACCACCTCATTTCTATTTCATACGAATTTGGAATGCCCTAGGAGAGAGAAGAGAGCAAAGAGAGATAAAATGAGAGAGAGAGTGGGAGAGAGTTCCTGGGATTCGATCCCATCGCTCCTCGAGCTACATCACCGCTTCTATATCGCTATTTCAGCAATTTGAACTTCGTTCTTAGGTAAGGAATCCTAACCCTAGTTGGTTTTGGGGATTTGAATAGAGTGTAGGGTGAAATAGCTAACCTATTTCATGCTACAGGTTGTCATCGTACCGTAAATAAAGACTTATGGCTTAAAATGAGCTCGGTACGAGTTTATAGGCGTAAGGTGCGGACTATAAATGCTTAGGTTATGGTTTTCAAGGCTTTCAATGTCAGTTAATGATTTATGACTGACTCGATTACTGTCACATGTACTTAGATGTAATGGTTTCCGTTTGTTACATGCATATGTGAGATATGTTGAATAAAATGCATTTCATGTGTTTGTTGAAATGTTTGAATGAATATAAAATTATGATTTATGCTTGTTATGATTGATGTGGGAGAATACATGATTGTTGTACGTATGGTAACTCCTATATAGAAGGAATTGCTATAATATGTGGTTTATCTAATTTATTACAAGTACGTAATATGTGTATTCTAAGTATTTGACAAATTACATAAATGAGGAAATGGTTATTTAATGTATGAAATAAGGGCGTTGAGATAGGATTCTCAACTCCATTTGTAACACCCCAGATTTTTGCCAACCTGGGGTCAGACGTCCTTAGGCAATGGGTCAACCATATCACTCTCATAACTCAATTCCAAAGCTAAAGAAATCATTTAGGACTAAATTCTTTAGAAATTTAACGTGAATTAACTAGCGTTAAACTAGATTACCTGTAAAATTAGCACCAACCACTTTAAATACGATCTGTAAGACCCAGAACCTATAGAATCATTGATGCTACCTTACCCTGAAATCCAGGATCAATCTCTAAACCCAGTTGCTCTCGGGAGCACTTTGAAACTTTGTATTGAATCTAGACTGCATGTTGAAAGTCTGATATCTATAATCTTAGACCATTATGACCGCCTAGTTGGACTTGACAATCATTTCGAAATTCATGCCCAACCGATACCCTGAGACCATTTTACTGAGTCCGGAGTGAAGAGAGTGAGAAAAAGAAAAATATTTAGAAAATTAATTCAATTTTGCTGATATGATTGCCATGAGTATTTACTGTGTACCTATACTAGTTATACGTGTATGATCTGTTTGGTGAAGAGATTCGCCCGAATGCACATATTGGCCGACATATGCTATGTAGACTAATGTGTGTAGACTAAGTATTTGTTGAAATGCCTAAATCAATATGATTTATGCCTGCCATATGTATTGAATGTAAGAACATGATTGTTGTGTATTAGACATCTCCTTGATATAAGGATTTGTCATATTATATGTTGAAATCAACATACATCAAGTACGTTGGAGTTGTGTAGTCTAAGTGTTTGTATAAATGTATGTATTAGTAAGTATTGAGTAAATGGTGTTGTAAATTAGCGTTGAGATTGGATTCTCAACTAATTTGATGATGCACATGATTTCCTCCATGCTTTCATATTTGAATTGATTACCTTATGTGTGAAATACTCGTGTATGGTTAACTACTTACGATGTACGTTATAACATGCTGATAACATGCTGGAATTACTTATATTTCAATTCTGTCTCTCTCATATGATTATTGATTTAGATTACAAGTGTTTGGGGCTATACTCTAGTCCAGGCAGTAGGTAACAAATTTGAATTCATGGTTGGATTCTATTCACCACGAAGGACGCGTCGACGAACACGAGTCGTGCTTTGGTTGACGGCAGTGGTTAGGCCACACGAGGTGTTTATACACTTCATGTCGTTCAGCTTGAGGTGTGCTCATACTAGTCGAGCTCGTCAAGTAACCCGACTGACCATTGTATGTTCACCTTGTATTGGTCATAACTGCTTGAACCTAGGGTACTGAACTTACCAGTGATAACCCTGATAACCGTGGTACCTTGATCCACTTAGACTCATGAGCCGGGCATGGTGGTATCGGACACCGTGGTCGAGCTGTCGGCCTAAGCTAGGGCCACGAGCCTCCCCGTAGTGACCAGTGAGCAACCCAAACTCGTGAGCTGATTATGGTGGTATGGGACACTATATTCGAGCTGTCGGCTTACACTGATAAGGTGATGGGGGAGTAGAGCAACGAGTGCGTGCAACAGCCCTGGCAGCCCTTTATAGTGACCTCGAGCGTACTCTGAGTCTACGGGAGGCGACGACCCTTCGGTAGCAACAAGAGTACAACTAGGCCTGTATTGATAAGATGATGGGGGAGCGAAGCAACAAGTGCATGCAACAGCCCTGACAGCCCTTGCAGCGACCTAAAAATATATCATCGTATGAGACTACTAGGAGTGATGACCCTAGATAGGATCCTTGTTGGGAATGATATAAGGGAAGTACCCTAGTTTCCCAATCCTGCTGTATGAAAAGGACAAATAATAACTCGGTAATCATATTCATATCGCACTACATGTGCTTATAAGATGTGGAGCACTGAGGGAAGAAAGCATGTCACGGACGTAAGATGATGTCACATGAGGGAGTATGTTGGCGAGGGCATCCATCATGTCATTTCATTCTTGTATTAATTACAATATTTAGGAATGTTTGATTTGCTTACTTTATCATTATCACTTGATTGATTTGATAACATATTAACCTTTGCTTTATCATTTCACTGAGTTGGCCACTCATTCTCACGTTACGGGACGGTGTTGTACACACCAACCAGTCCCTGTTTTAGTTTCAGATGATGGCACTGCTTGTGAAGCGGAGCCGGACTTGTATGATGATGAGGAGGATTTCTCCTCCGTGTTCTGATCGACGGGATTACATGGAGGTTGATTAGACGCCATGACACTTGTCATTTTATATTTTTAGAGCACTTATATATATTCTTTTTTATCATTTTTGAAGTATACATGTATATGTTTAACCTGGTAACATGTTCACACTTTGGAGACTTACAACAGTTCATATATTTCATATATCTATCACATCCTTCTGCTTGCTAATTTAACTGTCTCTGGAGTATGATATGCTATTTTGGCTTAATCCATTTCATGTTTTATGCACTATTATAGCCGACATTCATCCATCATTGAAAATGTTCTATAAGTGATGTTCTGGAACTCGGGAGTGGAGTTTATGCTCGACCCCCGATTTTCGGGATGTTACACCATTACTTATAGTTACAGTTTTCTTCATGTAACCTATTTTACTACTATGTGTTTTATGTATGGGATGCCTAAGTATGATAACATGTACAGTATGAGTTTGTTAGAATGTGCAATGCAATTTATTCTTGAAACGAGTTGTCACATGTTGCTTTAACTATCGCATAGAAATGCCTACTATGTTTGGATGTGATTGGAGCTATGATGTAGTCCAGGCAATCGGCAATGATTCTCGAATTAGTGGTCGAGGTCGCCTCGCCACAATTGATGAGTTCGGTGAATCCGAGTCGTACGAGGATCGCCGACAACAGTACCTTATCGATAAATTCAGCGTACGCTCGTACCAGTCGAACTCGTCTAATAAATCGATTGGCCCAATGTATGTTCACCATGTATGAACGTCACTGCTTGAACCTAAGGTACCAAAATTACCAGTGAAAAGCCTCTCTAACCTTGGTATCTCGATCCGCTAAGACTCATGAGCCGGACATGGTGGTATGGGACACCATGGTCGAGTTGTAGGCCTATGTTGGGGCGATGAGCCTCCCCGTAGTGATCAGTGAGTAACCCAAACTCGTGAGCCGAATACGGTGGTATGGGACACTGTATTTGAGTTGTTGGCTTACGACTTGGTGACGAGCCATTGGTAGTGACCTCGAGTATACTCTGAGTCTGCGTTGAGGCGACGAGTCTTTCTGTACCATTAGAGTATAACTAGACCTACACTGATCAGTTGTCACATCCTGTGTGTGTGATGTGTTTTCCACAGGAGCAACACTGATTTTGTGATAAGCCCTCATGTAATGACCTAGAACCGCAACATCGTATGAGATTTACTAGGACTGACGACCCTAGAATGGATCATTATTTGGGAAATTGATATAAGAGAGGTACCTTAGCTTCCCAATCCTGCTGTATGAATAAACCTAAGTAAGAACCTGGCTAATCATGTTGCATGCACCGCATTACGTGTGCGTTTGGCGATGCAGGTCAAGCACTAAGGGAGTGTTGCATGCCGTGATCGTACGATGAAGTCGCTGAGGGAGCGTAGGTGAGGGCATGCATCATTAAATTTATATCATTCTTACATTAACAAGAGTACTTAGGACCTGATTGTTGTATTGTGTTATCATTACCGCTTGACTGAATTGATAACATGTTAACCTTTGCTTTATTGTTCCACTGAGTTGATCACTCACTCCCACATTATGGGACAGTGTTTGAAACACCAACCAGTCCCTTTTTTAGTTTCAGATGATGGCAATACTCACGAAACGGAGCCAGACTTTATGATGATGAGGAGGATTTCTCCTATATGCAGCTATCAGGTGGGTTTATATAGATCATATTCTGATCGACGGGGTTACTGGGTTATTGATTAGATGTCATTATACTTGTTATTTTGCACTGTTAGGAACACCCATGTATATTCATTTTATTCATTTTTGGAGTATACATGTATATATTTAACCTGGTAACATGTTCACACTCTGGAGACCTACAACAGTTTATATATTTTATATATCTATCACAATCTTTCACTTGTGAAATTTAACTATCTTTAGAGTATGATATGCTGTTTTGGTCTAATCCCACTCATGTTTAATGCACTAATGTGAACAACATTCAATCATCATTATCTATGTTGCATAAGTGATGCGTTGAAACTCGGGAGTGGAACTTATGCTCGACCCCCTATTTTTAGGGCATTACACTCTGTTTATCCCTTAGTTTTATAAACATGACAGTTCTTAATCGATTTAATTATGCATGTTTTCAAGTGCAAGGTGATTTCGAGAGCTTAAGGTGAAATTAATGGTAAAAGGAAGATTTATACTCAAAAAATTATTAACTGAAGATTTGGAGATTTGGAAGTCATTAATGAAGAATTCGCATGTCAAGGATCCAAGGAAACTAAGTGAGGAATGAAGGGAATCAAAGATTTGAAGTGAAGAAAAAGAAAAAGAATCCTAAAAATTATCCAAAAAAAATATATTCTTAAAAATTATCCCGAAAAAATATATTCTGAAACTCTGAGTCTAAAAAATAAAAGTTCTAAAAGTTTATTTTTGAATTGTGAAAAGTGCTTAAATTTGAGGCAATTTTTAGATTTTTCCGACTTGGTGCGAAAGTTGGAGTTCCACAACTATAAATAGGAGTCCATAGGATATTCTAAAACATCTTTTAGAGTTTGGAATGAAAAAAAAGGCCCAAGCGGAGCGCTAACAACGTTCTTCCACTTAGATTTCTTCATGGATTCTAGTATATCTTTTACTTCTTTTTTTATATTTGAATTAGCTATGACTAGCTAATCTCTTAGCTAAGGCTAAGAGGTGAAGTTGTAGTTTATTTTGATGCTTCCTTTGCTTTGATTCTTTCTTATGTTGAACGTCATTGATTTCTAGTTTGAATTTTAGGAATATTTTCAAATTTTTATGATTTATCGTGACTCAAATTACATTAGATGTTGTGATAGTTTTAAATATTTTCTTTTCCTGTTTTGAGATTGTGAGACTGGTAAAACTCATGATCCTCCATTATCTCATGGGCATGGTGTATGCATAAATTCTCTTCCAATCATCACAATACTCCTTTATTGAGGACTAGATCAATGAAAAGTTTAGAGATTTGATTTAATTACTTTATCTTTCAATTGGATAGAATAGGACTCTGATTCCAGTTGTGTTTGTTGAATCAAGTAAGGTAATATCGTGATAGCTACAAGTAAATCTTTGGCGCTCTAGTTTCCTTTTGATTATTGATACTTTATTCACAATTCCTCTCAACTATTTCAGAATTCAATTTAGATCCTTTCCTAGTTCTAGTTATTTTCAGATTATGTACAAGTTTAGTCTTTATGGATTCGACCTCGGTCTCACCGTGTTATAACTACATCGCGACCCTGCACTTGGGGTTGTGAACAAGTTTTTGGAGTCGTTGTTGGGGATTACGACTATGTTTTTTAGATTAATTTGTATTAGAATCAGGTTAAGATTAGGGTTAACTTTTTTTTTTTAGGTTAGGATTTTTTCTGAAATTATTTTTTGAAACTAACATTGTTTTCTGTTTTGTAGGATCTTAACATAAAAACTCCAATCCGGTAACCTCTTTCCAATTCTCTCTTTCTTTTCTAGATTTCTTATTTACTTTAGTTTTCTTTCTTCTAGGTTTTAGTTGTTTGGTGCTTAAGGGTTGTGCGTGTTTTAAGCCCAATCGGGTTCGTAATAGCTCTTTGTCTCTTGAGTGAAGGAGGATTAGTCGAAGGGTTGCCTATCCATCAAAGGATTAGACACCACTTGAGATCCTCTTAGTTATTTGAAGTAATGGCTACAAATCAACCTCAACCTCCATTTGAGGAGGTTCAAGATGAGAACAAGGAGCATAATGCTCTCTCACCTCGTACATTGTGAGATTATTTACAACCGGAGGGAGTGAGTACACTTTCCTGCTTGGTGTTTCCACTTAATGCAGGAAAGGTGGATGTTAAACCTGGAGTGATACAACTCCTTCCTAAATTTCATGGACTAGACTCTGAAAGTCCATACTTGCACATTAAATAATTTGATGAGATAGTCGCCACATTACCCTTTCCAAACATGTCTGAGGACACAGTGCGACTCAAATTGTTTCCCTTTTTACTGAAGAAGAAGGCTAAGACGTGGGCACACTCCTTAAAGACACGATCTATCGGCACATGGGCCGAGATGACCAAGGAATTTCTCAAAAAAAATTTCCCATTTCATAAAACTAACACTTTAAAGAAGGTAATCATGAACTTCTCCCAGAAAGAAGATGAGACCTTCTTCCAATACTGGGCAAGGTTTAAAGATCTTACAAATTCCTAGCCACATCATGGCTACGAAATTTGGTGGATAATAAGCTTTTTCTATAATGGATCACTTTGCCAATGCGCCAATTTGTAGAGATGATGTGTAATGGTGAATTTATGAACAAGGAGGCTAATGATGTGTGTGATTACCTTGATCAATTGACAGAAAATGAACAATCATCGGACACCTCCCTAAAACACACTACTTCTAAGCCTACTCAATCAAAGGAAAGGGGAGGAATGTAGGCCTTAAAAGAAGAAGATAACATCAATATAAGGGTAGCTAATGTCACAAGAAAGTCGAGGCCATGGAACTTAAGAAGGTGGAAGTTATCAAACCAAAGGAAGTCGTGAAAGTTGTTTGTGGTATTTGTGCTAACAACATACATGTGACGCAAGATTGTCCCACGATCCCTGCTTTTCAAGATTTATTAAATGTATAATCAAATGCCGTAAATACTTACCAACTATCATTTGGAGAACCTGCCTCAAACACATATAATTCCAATTGGAGGAACCATCTAAATTTCAGTTGGAGGAATGGACAAACGATCAATCCTCAAGAGGCTCTTACTCAACTTCTAAATCAAAGGAAACCTCAAGAGGATCCAATTCAATATTTCACACTCAACAACTGATATTACGAATTATCTTACCACAGGTTCCACACCGATACATTGGACTGCACAAGATAAGAAAAAATTCTACACCGAGGTATGTAAATTCATCTGGAATGATTCAAACCTATTCATATATTGCACTGACCAAATTCTAAGGAGATGTGTGTCTGGCAATGAACATCAAAGCATAATCTCCTTTTGTCACTCTCAAGCCTATGTGGTTATTTTTCTGTTAAAAAAACCATGGTCAAAGAAATTTTATAATGAGGCTTTTATTGGCCCACCATGTTCAAAGATACTCATGAATTTTGTAAACCTTGTAAGCGTTGTCAAAATTTGGGAAGATTGTCTCATCAAAACATGATGTCATTGAACCTCATTCTAATTATTAAAGCATTCAATTGCTGGGGCATTGATTTCATAGGACCATTCCCCCAATCCTTTAGAAATATTTACATCTTGTTAGTAGTAGACTATGTTACAAAGTGCATCGAGGCGATCCCATGCCAGAACAATAATCATCAAATAGTCATTTGATTCTTAAAAGAAAACATCCTTTCCTGGTTCAGAATACCTCGAGCCATCAAAAGTGATGGAGGTTCACACTTTTTCAATAGGTCATTCGAGAACTTACTGAAGAAATATGACATCTCTCACAAAATCAGTACCCCCTATCACCCGCAAACAAGCAGTCAAGCTGAAATTTTCAATAGAAAAATTGAACAAATTCTTAAAAAACGGTTAATCCTAATCACAAAGATTGGTCAATTAGACTGTCGGATGCTTTATGGGATTACCATATAGCTTATAAGGACCCCATTGGAATGTCTCCCTTTAGACTTGTCTATGGGAAGGCATATCACTTGCCTGTGGAGTTGGAGCATAGCCTACTGGGCAATTCAAAATCTGAACTTTAATCTGGACAATGTCAGCTTGTTCGCAAACTTCAGTTGAAGAAATTCACCATGATGCTTATAAGAATTTAAGAATTTACAAGGACAAGATGAAGGTGTTTTATGACTAGAACATTCTTTAGAAATCATTCATAATAGGTCAAAAAGTCCTTTTGTGTAATTCTCTATTACACTTTTTTCAGGTAAGCTTTAATCTTGTTAGACCGGCCCTTTTATTGTTACTACTGTTAATCCTCATGGGGTTTTCGAAATAAAGAATCCAATTAATGGTAACATTTTCAAAGCTAACGGTCATTGTATCAAGCCATTCTTGAGAAGTTTGATTCAAAAGATATGTTTATGCCTCTGATTAATCCTGTGTATCAGGATTGACCTCCTAGTCTGATGGAGGTGTAGTTAGGTTTATCGCTTTCATAAGAATAGGATTAAGATAGTCTGTTTTTAGTTTTGTTTTGTTTATTGCTCATCACTTCTTTTCCAGTTTTTTATTTTATCTCGACGACATTTTTAACACTTTCAATCTTCTTTTTAAACAGTCTTTGAAATAATAGTTGTTTACTTGAGTAATCTATTTTTTCTTGAAGTGATGAGCATGGCTAACATTATGAAATAATAGTTGTTTGCTATGAAGGATAAGTTGAGATTCACCGGACACATTAGAAATTATATATGAAAACTTATTCTCTTGGTCATTGATGTTGGAAGACTTAACTCGATTGTTTATCCATGATATTCGGCTCTAGCTTTTCAAATTTTCACTTTCTCGCCTTGATTCTACTCATTCATACTTAATTGCACAAAAGATTATTTTCTGAAAGTGGTTTGAACATTGAGAATTAAGGATTTCTTCACGCATGTTTTACTCAGGACAAGTAAAATGTTAGTTGGGGGTGTGTTGAGTGTCAAATATTGCAATTTTTTCCTGTTTACATCTTTGTTTTATGAACATAATAATCCTTAATTGGTATATTTTATGCATGTTTGTATTGCGAGGTGAGTCTAAGAGCTTGGATTAAAAAGAATGTTAAAAACATAGAAATTGATGCTTGAAGATCACCAAGGCAAATGATGGATCTTAGGAGACCAAGATTGAAGATTTTAAGGGCCTGAGATTCAAAGAAACTAAGTACAGGAGGAAGCAAGTCAAAAGTGCAAAGTGCAGAAATTCAGAAAAACTGAATTTCACTATTGATGACATTGAAGTAGGTGTTCAATGACATTAAAGACAGTTTGATTGCATCGAGATTTAAGTGAAATTCAAGTCTGCTTACTAGACTAAATGAGCACATTTTTCGATGACATCGTAGACCTGCTCGAGTGATCAAAAACCCCTTTGATGGCATCGAAACCTGCTCAAAGGCATCGAGAATTCAGAAGATTTTGGAACAACTCACTGGAACATTTTGGACAATTTTTCGATGAATTGAACACCCGTAGATGACATCAAATATCTGTTGGATAACATCAAAGGTATGTTCGATGACATCAAAGATTTACACAATGTGAAAGGGCACGACTTCCAAATTCGATTCAAACTGGGATTCTATCTTGGATGCCATCAAAAGTTGTTCGATAACATCGAAGGCGTTACACAAAGTGCGTAAATTTGAGGTGGTTTCCAAATTTGACTAAACAAAGCCTATATATTTGGATTCTTCAAGGAGTTCTAAACACGAATTAGGGTTTAAGGAGCATAAAAAAGGGTGGAGGAGCCTCCCAAGAGTTTTTTTTTCTTCATCCTTAGTATATTTTCATGTTTTTTAATTAAGAGTTTTAGTTTAATCATGCCAATGGTTAACTAAACCATTTAGCTAGAGCTAAGAGGTGAAGCTTATAGTCTGTTTAGATGTTTATCTTACTTTAATTCAAGTTTATGTTGAACTTCGTTGATTTTTAGTTTGATTAAAGGAATATTTTCAGTTTTCTATGGTTCGTTGTGACTAAAATTATAGTAGATGTTGGAAGAGCTTTAAATATCTTCTTACTTGTTTTGAATTATAAGATCTGTAGAATTCGTGATTCCTCATTGTCTCTTGGGCATGGTGGATGGTTAAATTCTCTACTGATCATCATAATGGTACTATATGTGGGAACTTATTCAATGAGAAGTTCAAGATTGTTTTAACCATTCCATCTTCCAACTAGATAGGATAGAATTCTGATTCCAGTTGTGTTTGAAAGTGCCTTTGCAAGTGTCCTAGTTTGTCAATTAGCGTGCTCGTTGAGTCAGTCGGAATGCAAAACCTCACAGGAAGATCTATTCAAGCGTCTGCCTCAATAAATGTGTGGAAGCTCTCCATACGTAAACCTAAGCCTCACATCCCATGTCCCAAAACACCAGGTGAATAAAACCCTTAAAACAAGATAGACATCATAGGGTTTTGTTGGTAAGAAAATGTTTTCAAAAATAAAAAATCTCTAAGTATTCTTTCCCTGTCGATTGTATCGATATACAACTCGATATAATCGACCTGCACTGTCAATGCCCTCGGAAGCTCAATCGATAAAATCGAATGAGGGCAAAATATGTCTAGCAACGACATACATATCTGAATGGATTTAACGATGTATCGAAAAATGTATCGATTCCATCGATATTTGAATCTCGAGCCCATCGAATATATCTCGATAATATCGACAGGCAAATATCCTGCGCCCCTATTTTTACTCAGGAAAATCATATATGCTTCAATATATCAAAGCTTCCCTCGATACCATTAGTGTTCAAAACTCGATGATATCGAAAGTCTCTCGATGATATCGGGCATGGGCGCAAAGTCTTTTAGCAACATTTTTTTCAAGTGGTTTTTCAAGACTGATCGGGGATCACTCAATAAAATCGATATTCAAATATCGATGGTATCGAGACTAGATCGATTGCATTGTGATTAGACATAAACTGTTCAGCAAGCTCAATGATAAAATCCTTGAATTTATCGATGCATCAACATGAGTGCCGATATCATCGACATTCAAATTTCGAGGATATCGAGTATCCCCTGATTATATCTAATGACCTGAAAATTTTCATGCAAGTTTCTCTCATTTTTCAAATGTCGAGGACTCGATCCTTGTATCGATAATATCGGAGTTCAAAATCTAATTGCATCAACATGAGTCTCGATTCCCTCAACCAGCTGGCAAAAGTTTTCATAGTGTATGACATTGAGTTTTGTGCCATCGAGTGAACCATCGATACGATCGAGAGTATACGCTCGATGATATCGAACTCTATCATAAATGTGACCATTTTATATCCGTTGGAACCTTTTACCTATATAGAGAGAACTTATTTTTAGTTGCTGGTAAAGAAAGAAGAGAGTGCTTTTGTGTGTTTAAACTTAGATCATATACCCTAAAGCCCTTTCTCTCAAGGGAGTTCATACTCCAATCCACCCTCATCATTGATATTCAATAGTATAGATTGGGGAATGAACTTTCGCATTCAAGGATCCTCCAGCTACTACCTTAATAGAAAATCATTAAGCTGGGATGCCTTGAATACATAGATGATTAAAACCGCTCTACCTTCCTGATAGGAAAATATTTAGAGAGTAGGATTCCATCATAACCTTGACCCAACCCGTTGGCTTATATTGGTACATCATTTATTGTGGATCAAGGGAGCAGAAGACTCTTCATCAACAAGGAGGAGATCTTCGTCATGTGCTAAATGAGACTCATCAACTTATCTGTAAGTATCTAAAGTCCAGATGACCCTTTAATCATTCCTTTGTAGGATTAGGTCTAAGGTGTTTCTCACCCTTTGAAGTCCTCAAGGAGGCTCCTGCAGGAGTGTACATGGTGGGTGCATTGTGTGGACCCTTGATCTGTAGAGAGCATAAACATCTGGTTAGGGGTGAACCAATAAAACCTTCGGTTTGAGGTGAATCGTGTAAAACCTTGGGTTTGAGATAAATCGGGTGAAACCTCCATTAGGGTTTTATGGAAGATCCTTGGTCAGTGTGCCTAAAAGTGAGTGCGTTGTGTTGACCCTTGCTCATGAGATCATAAACAGTCAGCATTAATATAGGTTGTAAAGGTTGAAGGTGAACTTGATTTAAAACCTTAGGTTAGAGGTGAACAATGGGAAACCTCCTTAGTGAAATCTGGTACACTCAAGGGTTAAGTGCGGCTACCGGGAGTGGAGTAGACAAGTAGTCGAACCACTATAAAATGACTGTGTTTGTATTATTATTCTCTTATGCATGTGATTTACTTTATTACTTTCATACATATATATGTGAGATCACATCTTACACACACATAGTTATATCCATCATAAACTAGGTTATATATAGTTATTCCTTGAATAGTTTGTGATTGGATCCTCTACTATGCTTGAAATCCATTAGAGTTACATTTGAGTAATCCTGATGATTGCATATTCATAGGATTAGTGTAATAGGATTTTTAAATACATTGTTAAAACTTTAAAAAGTCCTATTCACCCCTCTCTAGGACATATTGGCATATTCCTACTTCAATTTCAAGCGGTCTTCACTACTATTTCAGTGTTTGTTAAATCAAGTAAGGTATCATCTTAATAGCTACAAGTTAATCCTGTAAGTGTTATGTTTTCTAGCTCTTATGATTGTCAAATTTTGTAGTGTCAAAATCTCTTGAAATCTGTCTTGTGTAACTCATCTACATATTCAAGACTGTGCATCTCATATACAAGAACAAAGTTCTTTAGCTCAAGAACTTCAAATGCAAGATCAAGAGATATACATGCACAAGTACAATACCATGGGATAGTTCACTCCTTCAAGCTTCAAAGTTCAAGGTTTCAAAGCTTCATCTAAGGCAAGATAATAATCTTTACTTTGGTACTTAAAGCTCAAGATGAAGTACAACTCAAGTACCTTAAGCTCAAGCTTCAATGTATTTCAAATTCAAGCTTCGAAATGTCTCAAGTTCAAGCTTCATCATATGTCAAGGTCTCAAGCTTCGTGAACTTCAAAGAACAACTATCAACTGAAGCAAAAGAAAATTCAATGTTCATATATCGCTTATAAGGTATGAATGACCATAGGTTGACCTAGGATAGGTCATTTTGAATATATAATTTAATTGGGTCGCTTTATAAGTGCATAGTCTATTTTTCAACTAGTCTTAAATTATGTTCGACTAGTCCTAGTACTAGCTCGACCAGCCAAAGTTTGTTACTAATTTTCAGGATTTTTTGTTATTACCTCGACCAGTCTTGGAGACTGCTCAACCGGTCGAGTAAACAATGCTTGACCAGTCCTGCATGCTTGACTCAAAGTCGAGCAAATAAATTGGGTCCCACACGACCAGTTGTAGACAGGACTCGACCGATTGTGGAGGCAACTCGACTTGTCGAGAAGGCCCTTCAACTAGTCGTAGAATGGCCTGATCTTATTGTGCCCAAATTTTTAAAAGGTTGTTAGTCCTTCGACCAGTCGAACTATCCTCTAGACTAGTCGAAGGAACGATTTCTGCACTTATAAATAGAACACAATTTTTAGAGTTTGATATCCAATTCAAGCAAAATTAAGACACCACTCTGAGAGTAAGTTAGTAATATTCTTAAGCTATTTAGTGCTTATTTTATATTCTCATTAATTAGCTTTGTTTACATTTGATTTTGAGTTCCTACATTCCAATCTTATTTGAAAAGGGATTGAAGTTTTTTCATTTCTTGAAATCAAAATCAAATCAAGCTAACCTAAGGTGATTTAATCTAAAATCAATTTAGAACTTAGAACCATTTCATAAGTGAGTGTGAACATTGAACATCTACTCCGAATTGGTTCTATGGGGCTACAATAAAGGGAAATATCCAGATAAGTATTTTACTATTTTGTAAATCAATTATTCTTTTGGTTTCTTTGAGATTGTGCCAGAAAAATCTCTTTCTTTTGGTTTGTCTAATCTGATCTAGAAAACTTAGAGTGTAGGGTTTTTGAATTAAGTAAGCCCACTTGAAAGACATAATTGTGAGGGTTTTAGGTGAACCTTGAAAAACCCATTTCATAGTGAACGCTAATATCCACTATGTGAGGATATTAGGAGTGGAGCAGTTGTGTGGTTGTTTTTCTAAACAGTTGGTGTACACAAAAGTGAACCACTATAATTTCTGGTCTTATGGTGATTGATTGATTATTTCATTGTGTGGATGTTGTAATTTCCCTTTACGCATTTGTGGAGAATGTTGTCATTCTTTTTATGCAAATGTGGGAATGTTGTAATAGCTTAGTTTCCTTCTTTGTTATTTTATTCTTTATTCCTCTGTATCGGTTTGAGATTTTGATACACAGACTGTTCTAGGAATCAGGTTGTCCTACCATAAGCCATTGGTTTTTGGTATAAGGTTGTCCTTAGAACAACATCTGTATCAACCTCTCAATACTTGTACACTTGAGGTTATTATTCATTTATGCATTGTGGGTTTATTTAATTGTTATCTTTATTTATATTTGTTTAAATTTTACATTTAATTTTTAATTTAGCATAGTCCTATTCACCCCCTTCCCCTCTAGGACTCAATAGCTCAGCCTTTTCAGATCCTTGGCGCTCTAGTTTTATATTTATTATTGATAGTTATTTCACAATTGATCTCTCTTATAGTTTAGATCTGATTATAGTTCTAGTTTATTTTAGAATATGTATAAGTTAGTCCCTCTGGATTTGACCTTGTTCTCACCGAGTTATTACAACATCGCGACCCTGTACTTGGGGTTGTGAATATCAATCACATTTATATGTACATATAAATATATTATACAAACAATATTGGGTCCCTCCACAAATTGCAAGACACGAGTGTCTTAAATAGTCTTCTAATAAATAAATCCACTGGGATACATACATATACATAACTATAAATTGTCCATAATTGTTTCAAATTTTGTTTACTAATTGTCACTAAATATATCATATATTCCTACTTGTCTCTATCTTGGGGTGATAATTGTCTCTATCCCATTTGGTAACATACAAAGTACTATCCTCATACAGTTTACATGCAAGCCTAAATTTCAATAGCACCTCCCCATATTCTCCATATATGTGTAAAATTCAGTACTAATTAGTTGTCACATGTAATCCATTACATATGTATAGTGGAAACCAACTAGTAAAGAATCACATATCTAGAGAAAATCTAGGTAGATACTACCAAAATTCCAACTACATGTAAATTGAAAATGAGGACAACCTAAGTACCGAACTATTCAAAATGGGTCAATTTAGGAATACATAAAGAACAAGCATTTTCAGTTGAATGATTGTACTTGTTCAATAGAAATTCCTAAACCGGAGGTTGGGGGGGGGGGGGGGGGGGGGTATTATTAAACCAATAGGTGGCTTAAATATTAATTAACAACATCAAATGACAAAGAATCATAAGCATCAATATTTAAAGAATAAACATTGAAATATATAAGAAAAAGTTACTCCATACAACTACAAGTCTATAAGTAAAAAAATGAAGAATAAATAAGAAGATAATGCATTTATAGTAAGCAAGTTAAGTTAGTGCATTATAATAGGAAAGTTAATGTATTTACTCCATATAACTACAAGTCTACAAATAAAAAACTTAATACATCAAAGTTGAGTTTTAATATTCTCCTGATCCTAGATCGAATCTATAATTTTCGTTGTCCAAGCTCGGGCAGATGGTATCCTCTCCAATATGCTCATTAACCTCCCCTAAATCAGAAGGTGGGGAGACTTTTCCACCATTCTCTTATATAGATTCAGCTAATTTTTCAAACTTTTTTATGAGCTGATTTATACGGAATATCCAAGATCTTGTAGAATGAGGTGAGTTTGAAAATAAACTTTGATGACATTTTGCTCGTCGAGCTCAATCCTGCTTCTACGTTATGTTGTTGAGGAACACATTGTTGATATCTAGATGCCTCTGTCTCTCCCTTTCTTAACTTCAAGGCTATTTGTAATTACTTTTCTTCCAATCTTCTTAATCTAGCTTCATTCTCCTCTTCCTCTTCCCTACTAATTCTCTTCACTCTCTCTATTTCAGATTCTTCATTGATTAGAACAGGACTGTTATGGTATATCTTGTGGCTAGTTGTATTTAGTGTAGAGGAGGGGTTGAGGGCTTCTTGTTGGAGTCTATAAGAGTCTAGAATAAAAATCGCACCTCCCCTGATGCTCTAGGACACGGTTTTTCATCTCCCCCTTGACCTAATATGTGTAGTCTAAGTTTTGTTAACAAATATAGCCCCACAAAAATTACATTAAATCTTCATTCTTCCATAGTCTTGGGAGTAGACTTAGGATTCATAATCCCAAATATTGGTGGATGGATCATCTGAAGACATTATTGCACACCATTTTGTGTTAAGAAGAATATTGTTATAAGAAAATTTGAAAAATTCATGACTACTATATTATTAAATTGAGATGGAATCATTTTTACTGTTTATTATAATGAGATGGAATCATTTTTTGTATATAATAGGAATGATGCATATTGAGATGCATATACATATATAACCCGCACCCGACTCAACCCAACACCTAACCTGACCCAACCCAGTGCACAACCTAACCCAAGCACACACCCGACTCAACCCATCGCCTAACCCGACCCAACCTAGTGCCTAACCCGACCCAAACCTGCACATAATTCAACCCAGCACCCAACCCGACCCAACCCAGCCCAGCACCCAACCTAACCTAAACTCGCACCCGACTTAACCTAGTGCCTAATTCGACCCAACCCAGTACCTAACCCAAACCAAGCCTACACCCAACTTAATCCAGTGCCCAACCTGACCCAACCCAATGCCCCAACCCAACCCAAACCTACACCCGACATGACCCAACCCAGCGTCCAACATGACCCAAGACCTAACCTAAATCGAACATAAAAAATCATACATTCTTTATATATAAATTAAAAAAATCATTCATGAATCAATATTTATTGATTGACGTAAAGTAATCTACCATTGTGGTGGCTGAGCGGGCTGAGAAAGGTGATCAAGTGCGGAGTAGGGCTGAGATGAGTCGTCAAGTGGGTTGAGACGAGTTAAGTTGGATACAAGTGAGTGGCTGAGTGAGGATCAAGGAGAGGAGAAGGGGAGAGAGAGAGAGAGAGAGAGAGAGAGAGAGAGAGAGAGAGCTCTACTCGGGCGGGGGTGGGTTGCGGTGGGTTGGGTAAGGGAAGGAGAGGAAAAGAGATGGGAGGGAATGGGAATCTGTTGGGTTTGGCTGGGCAGGGCTTTGTTTTATTTTATATTTTTAACTTTTTTAATATATATATATATATATATATTAAAATAATATATACAATATATAATAGTTGAGTCGAGCTCGAGCTTCGAGTCGAGTCGAGCTATAATATATTTGAACTCGGCTCGTTTTCAAATTACATTATTAAATAAGGAGCTTGACTGTAACGTCTCGAAAAAATCTATACAAAGACCTGAGTATCACCTCAGGCAGAAATCGCTAAGGATCAAATTATGTAGAAATTAGATGAAAATTAATTAAGTACTTGTTTCGACAAAGAAAACAAATGCGTTTTATTTGGAGGATCTATTCAATGATAACAAAGAATGAATGAGAGAACATTCATCACATTTATCTGAGTTCATTTACATCCTCTAATTCCCTTGATTCTGAAAACAAAGTACAATTAATGCAATGTACTGAATGAAAGGGAAGATGGCTTGATGGAAATTTTGACAGCATTCCGATGCTATTTCTGTCATCTCCTGGATACTTAGGAGGAATTGACGAATCGATCAACCAGTCTTCAAGGAGATAGAAATTTCAGCAGCCTTTCGGTGACTATTTTGATCATCTCCTGGATACTTAGGAGGAATTGATGATCTAATCGACGAATCTTTCATGAAATAGAGATTTTCGCAGCTTAACAGACTATAACAGCTCTATAGTCTGGATTCGATCGACGGGTCATTTCGACAGCCTTCCGGCGCCTGATTTGATCTTCTCCTAGGACTTTGGAGGAATGTCGATCCCATCGACGGGCCTTCAATGAAATAGAGATTTCACCAGCATAACAGTGCCTGTTTCAATCATCCTCAGGGACTTAGGAGGAATGTCAATTGAATCGATTGATCTTTCTCCTTAGAACCCATGAAGAGGAGAAAACCCAGAGAAAGGAAGCCTGGGCCACGGACTTCGGCAGCACAACGGCTCTTAGACTTCACAGACTGCAGAGCAGTCCTACGCAACTTCCAGGAGACTTCGCTCCTACCTTCTATCTTCCGCTCTGCTTTGTTCCTCTTGAAAATCTTCAATCCCCCTCAATGAAGGAGGGGAGGGGGTATTTATAGGCCCTCGAGCTCATGGAAATCCCGATCTTAGCGATGTGGGACTATTCTTTCAACACTTTGGACCTTTTTGCAAAGGACGATTTTCGTAGCTTATTACGAGATCCTGCGCAACCGAAATATTAGTTGCGCGGCTGTGCGCAGGGAACATCATTTGCGTGATACCGCGCAATAGATATTATTTGTGTGGAACCGTTCAAACTCCTTAAAAACTGGCTTGTTCTTCTTCTCTTTTCCTTTCCTTAAAAACCTGCGCAAGGGATATTTGTTGCGCGGTCCTGCGCAACCGACATCTATTGCGCAGTCCCGCGCAACCAATCTCAAAAGGCACTTCTCTTCTTTCTTTTATTCTTCTCTCTTGCACCTTGCTTTCCAATCTTCTTCTGCTTCAATCCCCTAAACTACCCTTGGAGCTGGATCTGTACCAAAATACCTAAACTACCCTTAGAGCATATCAACACCATGAGATTCCCTAACCACTGCAATGAGATATTTTTTATGCCTCAACAGATGCCCCCTCGATCCTTCTTTGATTGATTCCTGAAATCAAATGGAGGATCGATCTTCCTCTGCCTAAAGAACTTGAATGAACTGCAACTGAAGGATGACCGGATGATCTTACTTGCATGGCAGACTGGATGATCATACTTGACCAGAAGATTGAATGATCGCGTTCGAAAGGAAGACTAGAATGCTCGTATTCAAACGGAAGACTGGGTGATCGCTTTTGAATGAAAGGCTTGCATGATTATGTTTGACCAGGAGACTTGAATGATGGCGTTCGAACAGAAGACTGGAATGATGGCACTTGAACATAAGGTTTAAATGATGGCGCTTGAACATAAGATTTGAATATTAGCGCTAAATCAAAAGATTGGAACGCTGGTGCTCAAGCGGAGAACTGAAACACTCGTGCTCGAACGAAGGGCTTGAATGATTCTGTTCGACCAGAAGACTTGAATGATGGCACTCGAACGGAAAACTGAAATGCCCCCAGTCCGCAGTGTCAAGCAATGTTTCACTAAAGAAGATTCATTGAAGCCCGCCTCTGCAACAGCTGTGATGACTTCTTCTTTGAGCGATTTAATCAGAGAACTTTCTTTCAACACTGTTACTGCTGTAACGGTCTCTTTAATCAGCTCTAGCAATTCTTTCCTTTTGATCAGCTCCAGCGATTCTTTTCTTTTGATCAGCTCCAGCGATTCTTTCCTTTTGATCTATATCTGGGGCTGTTCTTTAATGTTGCTCCTGCCGCAACAACTTTTTCGATTATTTCCTTTACTCACGATCTGCATAACTCAAGCTTTTGAATAATGGTTCTCCTGCCCAATTTATCATAATAAGTATCTTAATTCATTATAATTTTCAATATAGCTTTATGAAGCATTGATAATTTTTGAAATAGATTGAGAGTTTCTTCTCTTCTTAGGTCAATTGTGATATTCGCAATATAATTTAATCAATCTTTGTGCTTGTCATCGTGTGTAGTATTTGTATTCTTTATATTGCACTCTTGGAGATTTCATCTTTAGCTTCAAAGGTTCAATCGCTGAGTCTTTTTACTGAGTCTTCTCTAATTTGTGCTTCTTAGCATTTCTTCATAGACTTTTTCTTGGATCTTTGCTGATTTGATGATGCTTCCATTTGTTCTTTGTCTTCATCAGATCTGATACTTGGAGTCTTGCAATATTATTATCCATAATACTCAGCATATAAATTCCTTCGCCACATATAGAAGATTATCAGAAAGACCAAGGCATAGATTATTTTGAAGACATTAAATCCTGCCCCCTCTCCAGGTCAATGTCGCATACAGATTTCTTTAGAAGATAATATTTCTGAAGCGAAGCCTTCTGATACTTTTGAAGAATGAATAATCTTTTCCGCTCTTTTCATGACTCCAAAGAATATATCAGAGTCCATACTGTCCGATAGAGAATGATAATTCTTCACTAGTTTGTCCTCTGTCCCCTTTTGGGAACTTCACAGCTCTTGTCAATATAGTATTTGACCTCGGAGATTTGAGCTTTTGACTAGATAATCGCCAATATCTTGAAGGCATTTACTGTTGATGTAATTTGAACCTGATTCAAGAGAAATGCATTTTTGCATGTTTATCTAATCAATGTTTAAAATTTTCATTAGGCAATTGCTTGTTTGAGCATATCTATATTGAAATATGTATTTGCAGCATTTTAAATGCTAAACTTTAATTTAATTTTATGCTTTTGAGCGCTGGTGCCGGTGTACTTTGACTGACCATACTTTGACTGGACAAAACTTAACTTGACTTGACCAGACTTGACTGAACTGGACGACTAAACTTGACTCGACCAGATGACTGAATTGGACTTGATACTGGGCTTAAAGAGCAAGACAGTTTACCGCCGATTTCGGGCATTGTAGTTTACCGTCGATTTCGGGCATTGTAGTTTACCTCCGATTTCGGGCACTGTGGACTTTTAGCACTTTGGCTTTTGGTCATTTGAAGACTTTGAGCTATTGGCTTTTGGTCGTTGAAGACTTTGAGCTATTGGCTTTTGGTCGTTAAAACTTTGAGCTATTGGCTTTTGGTCGTTGAAGACTTTGAGCTATTGGCTTTTGGTCGTTGACTCCATCAGCTGCCCACATAGGTATGCGTACGATGGCCTTCACGGGCTTTTTAGGGCTACTGGCTTCTCATCGCTACCAGAATGGCGATCTTGATAGGTCTCATGCGTAGCTGGCCATTGGCTTGACCGGGCTACCTTTTTACGATCATAAGTCTCATGCGTAGCGGGCCGTACAGGCTTGGCTAGGCTATTTTTTTACGATTAGCAACCATCGCTGTCATCAACTTTATACGTGGTTGACTACATAGTTTATTCCACTGCCAATGGTGGATCAATAATTAATATTTTGATGCTGCTGACAACATTATGAAAACTTTCATATTATATTCAAAATCGTGTATCAGCCTAGCGATGATAGAAATTTTGGCAAGTGTTTAATCGTCGACAGCGATAGTTCCTTTTTATTGATAATCATTGATACCTGATGATTCTGAGGAAAATCTTTGGCGGTCAATGCTTGACTGCTATCATCAGTGTTTAGTGGGTTGACAGCAATCATCAATGCTTAGTAGCGATTATCAACGCTTGATGACAATCGTTTAACGCTTGATAGCGATTGTTTAACTCTTGGTAACGATCATCAACGCTTGATGGCGATCGTTTAACGCTAGATAGCAATCATTTAAAATAAGCTTGTTAGATGAGCTGTTGATGACGACGGTGATAGTTGCTAATTTTGGTGATTAGCTTTTCATTTGACTTTGCATTTGGCGATTGTCCTTGGTACTTCGCGTTTGGCGATGACTTGATATGCTTGAAAGCCTGCATTTTATTCATATACACAAAAGAAATGCATCCTATGGTGAGAAATTCATTTCACAGCTTTTACTCACCTATCTTACCTGTCTTGCCCCCTTTTGATTTTGGAAGTATCATACTAATATCTTTTGAAATCAAAATAGCGATCATCTCTTGAACTGGTAGGTATTGCAATGCATATCTGCAACGAATATGCTTTTCTTATCGTGGCTTTATATCTTTTTCCTCACCGCTTCTTTTCATTTGAGTATTTAGGCAATGACAGCTCGATCTTGTCAATTACTGACGATTCACCATACAAAGCATGTTGTCGTCTTTTAACGCAGATGCCCCCAGAATTTTCTTTATCGAGTTTCTGTCATTTTTCTTCATTTTTCTTCATTTTTCTCTATCTGTCACGCTTTTTTTTTTCATCGCAATTTCTCCCTTATCGATAATCTTTTGTAGCTTTTTCTTGAGGGAATTACAATCTTCCGTATGATGTCCAAATTTAGAATAATAATTGCAATAATCCAGCCCTCTTGTATTTTTGATTTCTTCGAGGTGTCTTAGCCGAGGTAATTCAATACTTTTCGTAGCCAACAATTGATTCAGCATGGGAAGTATATCTTTTCTTGCAAATGAATACTTCATATGATCTTTATTTCGCCTGGACCTTTTATATGTCATTATAATCGCCTGGCCATTTCTATCTTCTTCATCGCTGTCTTTTTCCTCATCCTGATAATCTTCTTTAGTATCTTCTTTCCGAAAAATGTGAGCTGACTTTGACTGAAAGGCAGGTACTCTTCTTATCATCTTTTCAAGAGCATAAGCCTTCGTAGCAAGATTTCAAAAAGTTTTCCAATCTTTACTAATCAGGTAGCATGCCAATTCTGGTCTCATGCCTTCTACACATAGTTCTACTTGTTCTGATTCCTGCAGAGGATATTGACATGATGCTGCCAATTTCTTCCATCGACTAATGAATTCTTCAACTGATTCATTTTCGTCTTGGCTAATAGAGACCAATTCGGTTAAACCAACTTCTCGGTCTGATGAGAAAAAGTTTGACAGAAAAGCATCCTGCATCTGTTCCCAGGTTTGAATAGATCCTGGAATTAAACTTGAATACCATCTGAAAGCTTTTTCTGTCAGAGAAGATTCGAACAATCGCAAACAATATTGAGGAACTCTAGAGAAAATTCTCATCTTTGCTATGAAATGCATCAGATGCTCTTTTGGTGATCCATTCCCATTAAATTTCTGAAAATTTGGATGTTTGAAGTCAGCGGGAAATGACATTTCTTCTATTTCAGGGAGATATGGTGTCTGATATCGAAATTTTTGATTCTGACTCCGTTTATTCTCTAGATGAATAGATTCAATAACCATCTGTCGAATTTCTTCCTGCGTCATATTCTGAGTAATATTAGGCGTTGGTTCTCGAAATCTAACTGCTTGTTGTTGTGGCTTTTCTACTTGTGATTCAATGTTGTTTATGGTAGTCACTGTCGGCACATTAGAGACTTCCTCAGCCACATGCCCATCCAGTGGAAACTGATCAGGCTGATTTATATTTGTCGACGAGCTTTCTGTTTCTTTGTACTTCGATTGTCTTGATATTGAAGAAGTGAACGTCGCGCTGCTGACGCTGTTAAAGAAGATGAACTATTATTTGATTTGAAACCAGCGTATCGTCGCTCCGAAGGACTAGCTGACGCAAATCGTGGCATTCTTAATACATGAGTTTTCTTGAAATCTTTTGCAGGAGGTGCTGTGAGTGGACATTCACTGGTTACGGTCGTCTTCCCCTTATTTTTCTGAACCCACAAAGATTCTGCGGAAGATGTCTTCACGGTTATAGTTGACGGTATTGAAAGATCTTTTAAAGTGATGGGCCTTTCTATTTTTCTCGAATGAGATGATCGTATAACCGGAGCAGGACTATGTCTTATGACACTTCGCATAATCAACCCAGTACTTGGCGAGATGTTGCTTCTAGCAGAAGTAGATCGAACTTTCTGACTTTTAGATGTTACCATCCTCAGTTCTTCCTCATCTTCTTGAGCTATTGGTGAAATGGAGATTGTTCTGTCCATTGTAAGAAATTCGCTACTCTTGATCTCAACAGACTTTTCTTTTCTCTAACGCTTCTTCTATTTACCTTCCACATATAAAAATTGCAATTAGGCATTTAATCGATAAGACATTCTATCTCAGAGAAAGCATAAAAATGCGAAGGGGAGGACATTCCTGTTGAGAGTTGTCATTTTGGCGTCTGATAAATGTTCTCGGAATAATTTATAAGTTACCATTGAATAATAAAAGTCCCCAGCAGAGTCGCCATTTTGTTTCGACAAAGAAAACAAATGCGTTTTATTTGGGGGATCTATTCAATGATAACAAAGAATGAATGAGAGAACATTCATCACATTTATCTGAGTTCATTTTCATCCTCTGATTCCCTTGATTCTGAAAATAAAGTACAATTAATGCAATGTACTGAATGAAAGGGAAGATGGCTTGATGAAAATTTCGACAGAATTCCGACGCTATTTCGGTCATCTCCTGGATACTTAGGAGGAATTGACGAATCGATCAACCAGTCTTCAAGGAGATAGAAATTTCAGCAGTTTTCGGCGCCTATTTTGATCATCTCCTGGATACTTAGGAGGAATTAATGATCTAATCGACGAATCTTTCATGAAATAGAGATTTTCGCAGCATAACAGACTATAACAGCACTATAGTCTGGATTCGATCGACGGGTCATTTTGACAGCCTTTCGACGCCTGATTTGATCTTCTCCTAAGACTTTAGAGGAATGCCGATCCGATCGACGGGCCTTCAATGAAATAGAGATTTCAGCAGCATAACAGCGCCTGTTTCAACCATCCTCTGGGACTTAAGAGGAATGTCGATTAAATCGACTGATCTTTCTCCTTAGAACCCATGAAGAGGAGAAAACCCAGAGAAAGGAAGCCTGGGCCACAGACTTCGGCAGCACAACGGCTCTTGGACTTCACAGACTGCAGAGCAGTTCGGTTACACGGAACCGCGCAACCGATATCGGTTGCGCGGTCCTGCGCAACTCCCAGGAGACTTCGCTCCTACCTTCTGTCTTTCGCTCTGCGTTGTTCCTCTTGAAAATCTTCAATCCCCCTCAATGAAGGAGGGGAGGGGGTATTTATAGGCCCTCGAGCTCATGAAAATCCCGATCTTAGCGATGTGGGACTATTCTTTCAACACTTTGGACCTTTTTACAAAAGATGATTTCCGTAGCTTATTGCGAGATCCTGCGCAACCGAAATATCAGTTGCGCGGCTATGCGCAAGGAACATCAATTGCACGACACTGCGCAATAGATATTATTTGTGCGGAACCGCGCAAACTCCTTAAAAACTGGCTTGTTCTTCTTCTCTTTTCCTTTCCTTAAAAACCCACGCAAGGGATATTTATTGCGCGGTCCTGCGCAACCGACATCTATTGCGCGGTCCCGCGCAACCAATCTCAAAAGGCACTTCTCTTCTTTCTTTTATTCTTCTCTCTTGCACCTTGCTTTCCAATCTTCTTCTGCTTCAATCCCCTAAACTACCCTTGGAGCTGGATCTGTACCAAAATACCTAAACTACCCTTGGAGCTGGATCTGTACCAAAATACCTAAACTACCCTTGGAGCATATCAACACCATGAGATTCCCTAACCACCGCAATGAGAAATTTTTTGTGCCTCAACAGTACTAAACTGAATTAACTAGTAGATTAGTTTGAACTGCTTTTTATATGAACTACAAGACCCAAACCCAGTAGAATCACTAACTCTACATTACCTAAAAACCTAGGATCCATCTCAAAACTCAGTTGCTCGCGGGAGCATCACAAAACTCCATATCAGATCTGGACCCCGCGTAGAACGTCTGATTACCATGAAACTATATGGTTATGACCACCTTGCTGGGCTTGACAACTATTTTAGAAATCAATTCTAAATAGTATCCAGAAATGCACAACTTGAGCTCGGAGCAAAGTGTGTGAGAAACTTGAATATCTTTAGAAAAAGAACTCAAACTTAAGAGATTTGGGCCGTTTGTTTGTAGGCTAAATCTAAGGTTTTAGACCTTTAGATTCTGACCCAACTACACCCTTGGATCAGGAAAATTTTCATACACAGGTCAGTGTACCAGTGGCCCTGATCGAGTGACGATAGCCGTTGAACTGAAACAGGTCCTCCACGGTTGATCCATAAATTCGATTAGATCAAAATCTTAACCTCGCCTAGATCCAATGTTAGGGAACTTTCCCTAGACCGTATGTAGGTAATGGACCTCCAGATGAGCTCCGTTGGCCCAAAACAATCGACTTTCGGCTATAACATAAGTATATCATGACCCTGGGGCCATTTACACTAGTTCTGGGCCTATACAAGGGCCTTAACCCACCCCTCTCTCATTCCATACGAATTTCAAAACCCGAATAGAGAGAAGAGAGAAAAGAGAAGGAAAGAGTGAGGTGAAGAGAGTGAGAGTGAGAGAGATAGTTGCTGGGATTTAATCTCGCCGCTCCACGTGCGGAATCGTCCTACCTGTATCGCTACACTGGTGAATCCAAATCCATTTTTGGGTAATAAATCCTAACCCTAATCTATTTTAGGGATTTAAATAGAGGAATTGGTAAAATAGCTAACCTATTTCATTGATTCAGGTAGCTGTTGCGCTGTAGTCAAAGATGTAAGATTCAAACTGAGTTTGATACGAGTTTACCGATGAAAGGTGCAGACTATAAATGTTTAGATTATGATTTTCAAGGCTTTCAATATCAGTTAATGATTTATGACTGACTTAATTATTGTCACATGTGCTTAAATGCGATGGTTTCTGTGTATTACACACACACACACACACACATATATATATATGAACTATGTTGATTTTAATGCATTCCATGTGTTTGTTGAAATGTATGAATGAATATGGAATTATTATTTATGCTTGCCATGTCTATTGATTGAGAACACACAATTGTTGTATGTGTGACAAGTCCTTTGTGGAAGGATTTGCCATAATATATGTTATAATTACTTTATTACATGTATGTTGATATGTGTAGTCTAAGTGTTTAATAAAATGCCTGAATGAAAAATGCTTATTGAAATGTATTTAATGAGGCAATTGAGATAGGATTCTCAATTACGTTGTCTATAGCTATAGTTTCTTTCTTGTAATCTATCTCGCTACTACATGATTTATGGATGAATATCTATGTATGATAATATGTGCACTATGTGTTTATTAAAATGTTCAAATGAGATTTATACTTTAATTGATTGTTACATGTTGTTCTGACTATCACATATGAATGCATGTTGTGTTTGAGTGTGATTGGGACTAATACATTGTCCAGGCAATCGGTAACGGTTTATGATCAGTGGTCGAACCAATTTCGCTACAATGGATACGTTTGATGAATCCAATTTGCACAGTGATTATCGACAATGGTTAGCCACGAGGAGTGCGTATGTGCTCCATGTCGATCATATCAACATATGTTCTTACCAGTCGAGCTTATCAAGTAACCTGATTGGCTCAATGTATGCTCACCCTATATGGACACTATTGCCTGAATTTAAGGTACCACTTACCAATGTAAGGCCCGTTTTAACCTTGGTACCACACTCCGCTAAGACTCATGAGCTGGGCATGATGGTGTATGGGACACCATGGTCGAGTTGTCGACCTATGCTGGGGTGACGAGCCTTCCCGTAGTAACCAGTGAGCAACCCAAACTCATGAGCCAAATACGGTGGTGTATGGGACATTGTATTCGAGTTGTCGGCCTACGATCAAGTGACAGCCTCTTGTAGTGACCTCGAGTATACACTAGGACTATGTTAAGGTGACGAGCCTTTCCATAGTTATCCCGATTATAAACTAGGCCTGTGCTGAGGTGACGAGCCTCTCCGTAGCGACCTGGTACTACCCATCATATGCGACTAACTAGGATTGACAACCCTAGATGGATCATTTTTGGGGCAAATGATACAAAGGGAGGTACCTTAGCTTCACAAACCTGCTATATGAATAAGTTTAATTAAGAACTTGGCTAATCATACACATACATCGTATTACATGTGCCTTT
Source organism: Magnolia kwangsiensis (assembly GCA_037074715.1). NCBI lineage: Eukaryota > Viridiplantae > Streptophyta > Magnoliopsida > Magnoliales > Magnoliaceae > Magnolia > Magnolia kwangsiensis. The sequence continues at coordinate 84,295,079 of CM073577.1, read as the reverse complement.
GGCATTGGAGTTGGGCACAACGAGAGTGTTGCATGCACGACCGTGAGATGATGTTGCAGAGGGAGTGCAGGCGAGGGCATACATCACTATCGCATCCCATTCTTTCATTAACAAGAGTACTTAGGACATGATTGTTGTACTGCCTTATCATTACTGCTTGATTGAATTGATAACATGTTAACCTTTACCTTATATCTCCACTAAGTTGATCACTCACTCTCACTCTAGGACGGTGTTTTAAAACACCAACCAGACTCTATTGTAGTTTCAGATAGTGGCGAGGCTTATAAGTTGGAGCTAACCTTTTATGACGACGATGAGTTCTCCTATCTGCAACTCTCTAGCGAGTTTATGTAGACCTAGAGTTGCGTCGCAGGGATCGTAAAGATATGGACTAGTTGAACATTACAGCTTATCATTTTATAAATTTTGGAGTTATACATGTAATTATTTAACCTGGTAACGTTCATACTCTAGGGACTTACAATCACTTATATGCTCTATATACTTATCACAGTCTTCTGCTTACGTAATTTAACTGTCTCTAGAGTATGATATGCTAATTTAGTGCAATCCCATTTATGTTCAATGCACTAATATGGACAACATTCAATCATCATTAACTATGTTACATAAGTGATGCGTTGGAACTTGGGAGCTGAGCTTCTGCTTGACCCCCGATTTTCAGGGTGTTACATTGACTCGCCCCAAGTCGGCCCTTTAAGGTGAGTCAATCCAAGCTAACTCGTGCCGAGTCAAGCGAGCTGTTCGAGCTAACTTGACTCATATACAGCCCTACCTATCATTTTCACTTAGCACGGGCCTTAAAGCCAATCCTACAAAAGCAGGGTGAGAATGTATGGACCGGTGGTAACTTGGCTGCCATCGGTCTCCCACATGTCGAGTTGTTTTGGCTCGTTCTACTTCGGATGAACCCAATATTCTTCTTTTACTAACCCCATCATCTCTGTACTCCAAAACTTCGATTCCTGCATTGATTCTCCTCTTGTCCCCCTTTTTCTCTTTGTCCTTTTCTTATCTTGGTCATCCTCTCGATGGGCCACCCAAGGTAGGTTGTTGGGGGACATGATTGCTAGAATAGGTGAGTCTCATACATTAGATGGTTTAATGGCTTTGGATGGAGTTGAGATTCTCCTCATTGAAGGTTTGGATGATGCATTAATGGGAAGTATTTATGATGGGGCTAATGAAGGGTTAGAGATGGTAGTTGGGGCTGGATTAAATACCTTAATCAATGGAGGTTTTGATGAAATACCTACCATTAATGGGGAGGCCTTAGATGAAGGTATTGGTGATGGGGATAGGCTTGAGAAAGAGAGAGAGGCAATGGGTCCCATTGATGTAGGCCAAGTGGGTGGTGATTTGAATGGTGAGGATGAGGCCATGATTGATGTAGAGGGATTGATCTACCATTTGGATTGTTTGAATAGCATGGGGACCACTTTGGATGGCTTGGATCATGGTATGGATGGTCTGGATGTAGGATCCTTTGCCTTGAGTTGTCTTAATGTGATCCCAGCCAAGGTAGATGGCAATGTAGCTCCCCTTCCGATATTTGACGGTGTGGATGCCTTGATGGCTCTTTTGATCGGCTTGGATGATAGTTGGATTCACACCTCTTTTTAGGATGGGCTAATCGGTGGAGATTTTGGTGTTGATGCTTCGATTAGGCCCATGATAATGCTTTTGGTCAGCTCGGGTGATGCATTAGACGATTCATATCATTGTTTGACAGCTTCGATGGATAGTGACATGGTTTTGGACGGTCAAATTGATCCCGTTTGTGGTGCATTTTTTGGTGATATCTTGACGGTCAGTTTCAACGACGATGATCATTTGTTGTTTCTGTATCCTCTTCCTTTATTGCTTGTTGTGGCTGATGTGTCTACACGGTCCACCTATGATATAGGTGAATCTTTCTGGGCTGTTGAGGATAGGATAGAATTGAGTTGTTGACCATGACCACTGGAGTGTTTAATGCGGCGACTAGACAGTTCCCAACTTTAGAGACCGCATTTGCCGACTCTCTTTGGTTTGATTCTGTTGTTAATCTTCAAGATGAGGGAATACCACACTTTGATGAGCTGCTAGCTCCTTCTGAGATGATGATCATTGAGGGCGTTCTAGTGTATACTCGCTGACTTTCCCCACATTCAGTCTGCTCTGATCGATTGCGATCTTAGGTTAGGAGCTTGTTAGACTTTGAGCTCCATGTGATGGAGTATTACAGCTTCGGTGGGGTCCTTCAGTTGATTCAGATAGATGTTGATTAGAGGATGCTCGGGGCAACTTTGGATAGTTAGGTACCAGCATTGAACTTGTTTAAGATCAATGATCTGGAGCAAGGACCGTCCTTGGAGGAGCTTTCCTATATGAGCGGATTGCCCTTGGATTGTTCACCTCACGTCCTAGGGAGACGTCAATCGAGGGAAAATGATCCTCACCATTGGTTCAACATTCCATATCTGATCCAAGATACAATCGTTTTCTCTTTGGATGCTCTGTATGACGCCTTCTCAATGGATAGGGGCCTTATGTGGTTTACGCAGTCATCGAAGTGTTGCACAACCCTTATCTTTTGCTTGATCGCTAAGCTCATATTCTCCGAGGGACGTAGATCGACTCTTTCATTGCTCTGTGAGGTGTTGAGTCGCGCATTCTTTCGGAAGAGCATTGCATCCTTGGTCCTTGCTGAGGTGTTCGAGGGGTTGACCGATTATGCCCATGGTTGTACGCGTGTCATGTGGGGCTGTAGTACCTTCCTTCTGGTATCTTTCTTTATGTGCATCGTCACCCTTTTGCATCCTTGCTAATTCTGTTCGTCTGATCTTTGACAATTGCAACTTTGGGAGAGGTCGGTGATGACAGCTCTGCTTTCTCGATCCATTCCCCGGGTTAATATTCCTTGCCATATTATGAGGAGGCTTCCTCGTATAGCAAGTATGAGCGAGTCACTATATCGCCGGATGTTTGTGTAGTTGTGTTGTTGGGAGATCCATTGGGAGCTTTCTTGAATTTCATGTCCATTGGACATATGCAATGCCCATAAAGAGCCTCTTATCATTGTGGGATTACAGTCGTACTTTTCCTATCACTCGATTAGATTCATGTGCTAGTTTGGATTCCAGCAGGAGATTCCAGCTTTTGTGTTTTTGGGCTTTGGACGTTGTCCTTTTCCATGGGTGACTCGAGGTCTTGGCACCCGAGTTCGAGCACTCTAGGATGACTATTTTGAAGGTCGTTGTGCTTGGATTTGAGTCTTGGGGGCCACCTTTAGTGACTATTTCATTTCTTCAATGGGTAGCAGAGAAGTGCCTCTATCGATGCCTTCTAGGCTAGCTTCTGACCGATGAGATTGCTGAGCTGGATTTTCCTTATGTTGGATAAGCTATAGGATTTTATGAGCCATTTGAGGAGTAGGCTTTCATTGATCCCGATTTCCTAGTATCCACCCATGGTCATCTTTAATCCGAGATCTCTTTATTGCGCTACTTGTGTGCTGAGATGTTTCAGCGGCTTTCGACTTATCATCGAGAGGATGAGGACAGAGTTGCTAGGCAGTCTAAGCAATAGGAGTCGTACTACTTGCACATGGAGATTAACAAGCTGCGAGCTAAGCTTAAGATCGGAGAGTGGTACTTACCTGGTGAGGAGAGTTGAGAGTTTGTTCACATGCTCTTTAGGTTTGGGAAAACACTTGTATTTTGTTTTGGAAAAGAGAGACATATGCATGTAATGAAAACTTAAATGAGAAAAGATTTTTTGAAAACTTTGTGCCTTGTATCATCTATGTGTATTTGGATTTTTGTACCATTATGCAGGAATCAAAACTATGGCTCAGCCAGTGTTTTGACATGTGACTTAGAGTAGTGCCTTAGGGGAATCCTTGGTTCCCTAGGGAAGTATGCAATTGAAATCGTTGGCTTTCCCGTTATTGTTGCCCATGGCACCCTTTCGGGTTTTCACCCGTCCTGAGTATTTGATCTTACCTACCCGTTGACAGCTATGCTGTTTTAACCCTTGACGCCCTTTTGAGTTTTCACCAAGTTAGCTATGTCCCCATTGTTTTTACTAGGAGAGCCCTTTCGGGTTTTCACTCCACCATTTTCGTTTAGGCGCATTTCTTTTTTCTTCTTTTTCTTTTTCTTTTTCGCAACAGCTAAGGGGTCAAAATTCCATCATTGTCAATCGATTGACAGCTAGTCCAACATTTTCTTAAGTTATAATTGTAAAACTGTTGACCTTAACCTAACTCATAATGAGGTGAAGGGGTGGTTGTTGTCACTTTGAGGGTTGATTTTCTATATTTTTGTTTGGATTAAGTGCTCTTTATTTTGCTATTATTATTATTTTTTCTTTTTGCATTTTCACTCCCTCTTTTTTTTTTTTCTCTCTCTCTTTTGTTTTTCATACCCTTTATTTGAAGCTTTTTTTTTTAAGGATGGGGATTTTCAGGATGACTAGCTTTGGTCAATTACTTTAGCTTTACTGATGTAACTGTAAGTGAGATTATATAGACTTACAATGAGAAGAAAGAAGGTGATGGAAGTTTAAAATTCTCTTGCAAAGTTTCCAAGCTTCATCAACCTAATGTACGATTAATGAATCCCTTTCTTTGATTGAATCTTGTCCGCAAATCAGAAGTCAAATTTATTTTGGAGACTAATGTCAAAACTGCTTTCAGTTTCATCTTCTCGTTTGCGTACATCTTCTTACATGCTTTCTTCACAGTGACGCGGAAGGCATTCTTAACTTAAGAGTTAAAGAATTTACAGATTCTCATAAACACTTTGCTCTCTACTATTTTAACGGGTTTTTCCTCAATGATCACTATTCTTGCATACCACTTTTTAAGCTTCTCTTATTTAAAGTTATAAGCGAAAAGTATACTTTGAGAGTCATCCCCTTTAACCTTGGTAAATGAAAGCAACTATTGGCCTATAATTGAGATTTTTAGTATATTTGAATAACTTTGCTTTTGCCTGTTTAAATGAGTAGTTGCTCCCTAGGCATCTTAGTTTATAAAGTTTTGCAATGAATGCATCTAACCTTCAGCACACCATTAACCATAACTTCTTTAAAGTTTTTCTCCTCCTACTTTCCTAATCCATCTTTTCTGCGAGATCGGGGTCCCTTTGAACAGGCATTGTGGGATACTCTCGTGTTGAAATGTAGGGGTCCAAGCAGGTTTGGGGTTAGGTACGGTTTTGCCTAACCTCAACTTAAGTACTGCTAGTTGGGCAAGGAGTCAGGTTAAAAAAAAATGAAGCAAAGTGTGTAGGCAGTGGGGGTGTGATGGGTCCATGGCATCAAATGATCAAAACCAGCCATATAATGGCAGGTTTTGAGAAACTGACCGTTCTATGCTTGTTTTTTGAGCAAAACCAATGGCTGTTTTTAAGGTAATTTAGAGTTTGGCCCAGTCTGATCCGATAGTTATTTTCATGGCATGTTTTTAGCTGTGCCTGTGTTCTGGTTGGGGCCATATTGAAGTCAATAACTTAGATCTACCTTTCTTTGAATAGTTGTGTCTACAACAGCCATTTTGGAAGATGGTGGTGATTCATTCTCCTCCAATGCGGCCCCCACTGTGGACACATTTTGAATGGAGCTATATCTAAAATCAGGCCTATCTAACAGTCCTAACCATCCAAAACATGTCTTTCAATGAACGAGTAAAATAGCAATGAGCTATTTGGTTTTCCAATTTTCAGTGAAATACACGGTAAATAAGTCATAATTATCATTCCCATGTGTTTGTTTTACCAAAAATTATATCTTATAAATCAAGAATCAAATGCTGTTATAAAGAAAATTGATCAAGTAAAATGTAATTATCACATTTTCACATCGTACCAATACCATTTTTACCGTGATTTATAGGCGATACAAACAGTATAACAAAATCATCATTGTAGTAAAATATATGCTATGTAACCGCACAATTACAAACGTAATCACCAACCGTTTAGAGCCATTTAGCACTGTAATTAGAAAACCAAACAGGCCAGTGAATAGCCTGAATTCCAAGGTAAAAATTCAAATGGTTAATATTATCGTAGGGAATTTTCGAGAAGAGTTGTAAGTTGTAGAATTGATCAGATACAAATCTAATGTGGACCACACCGCAGGAAGTGGTGGTGATTGAACGCTCACCATTTAAAGCTTCTTGGGACAACCGGAATGTTTATTTGCCATCAACCTATTGATACGGTCGCACAAGACCCGCACCAACCTATTGATACGGTCACACAAGACCCGCACGAAGGGACCACGCAAACATCAGCTTCATGCAAAACTTCTGTGCCCCTGGGAAGTTTTTAATAGTCAATCACCACTGTTTCCTATGGTATGGTCCGCCTGAGATTTGGTTCTGCTGCATTTTTTTGCATCAGGTGATACGATGAGCCGGAAAAAACGGATGGACGGAGTGGATTTAACACACATACGTCAAGGTGGGCCCCACAGTAAGGGGTCCACCGAGGTCGGTGGCTCCCGAGACACGACCATGTTTTGAAGGGGAGGGAACAACGACAGCAGTCTGGCCCTTCATGTGCCGTCGTCGGTGTTGTTTCCCGCAGGATCTCTGATCTCTCTCCTTCAGCTAAAGCCTACAGCAAAGGCATTCCTCCTCTCCCACCACTAGTCTTATTTCTGAAGCATAGATCAGAAATCTACAGCTCTATTCTGTCACGCATATAACAAATCCGATATCTTGAAAGAAGGGAAGGAATAGGAGATCCTCATCATCATCGATGGAAGGCGTTCAAGCCGGATCCGAAAGAGACAAATCCAACTCTCCTTCTCCCATTGCATCTGTCTCCAATTTTTGGAGAGGTACGCCATCCCCTCTCTCTCTCTCTCTCTCTCTCTCTTCAAAGGCTCATCATTCAACTTCGATCTGAGATATGTGAGATCACGGACGTTATATTAGATCTGGAATTTTTTTGACATCCAATGATTGGGCCTCAATAAGACCATATGATGTACATCACCACTGTCATTCCCTTGTTGTTGTTGTTTGAACACCCCCGCATCCATCTTTGGGCTTGAGCTTGGTTATGCTTGTTGGTGAAAACAAGAGGCTGGAAAATGCTGGAATTTTAATACAGGACAGGACATATCACGCACCCACATTCATACCTATCCAACATCCTTTTTCCTATTTTGAGAAGACGATTAAGGGATTTGTGTTGTTGACCCCTGTTAATTAGGGTAGGCCATAGACGATGACGATGACGATGATGGTGGTGGTGAGATTTTACCGTAAGTCCAAAAGACCAAAAGAACAGAATCACAAAGTCCCTCACAGGCACATTACCCTTCACCCTTCCATCACGTTGCTGTACAGAAAGAAAGCTAAAGAGGAGGAAAACCAAATACAGGGAAAAGCCCAGATGGATTCCACAGTGCATTCACGCAATCTCGGTTGTCTTCATTTTGGCTCTGCTTTCTTAGGTTTCCCATGTCCAATTCCTTTTTATCCATATGCCCATATTTTAGCCCATCAAATTACCTTTCTGATGAACCCAACTTCAGTTCACTGTGACCTACCAGCACTGAGTTATGATCGAAAAACCAAATAGTGTGTGAGATCAATTCACTGTTGCAGAATAGAAAGTTGATCCAATCTGTGGACCCCATATCTTCCTAACTGTTAGGGTTTCTTTTCCTTCAAACCAAAACCATTAGTTATCCTATCAAATTCCCTTTCCAACAAGCGATGCAACACTGAATTTCAATGGCTGAGGGTCAAGATCTGATCGAAAAATAAGAGCTGCATAGGCTGGACTATGCAGAAAACAATTCAAAAAATGATGTCCTTGCATGGAAATTGAAAACCCAATTTCTGTTTTCCTTTGTCCTTTCGGCCCAATTTTTTTTTTTTTTTTTTTTGAAATACTCCTAGGACACCGAGTCAAGCCTTCAAAAGTGAAGAAATTCACATTCTTGACTTTTGGGGTGTGAAAATTTTATCCATATTGAGCTATACTTTAACTTGCCTAGTGGCGATTCCACATGCAAACATGTGTGGATCCTTGTAAACTCTAGAGACTCTTGATAATTTTGCAAATTCCACACACATTTTTATGTATATATGATTATTGAAAAAAAATGATTTTTCTCTCCTTAACTGTTGAAGAGTTGTCAGGTTAGAATTTTCTGATGATCAATGTAATTTTTGGAACATGCTCCATCCATAATAGGGCCCTGATTAGTTTGCATGTAGGGCACTTTTATTTGTTGATTTGACACAATTTGGTAGATTTTAGAGAAAATTAGGGGAGGAAAAAAAAATGCAAAAGGCAGTGCTTTCCAACCATCCATTTGACAATACAATTACATGGTTAGGATTGTCCGATGTATGTGTGTTTTAGGACATGCTCCATCCACAATGGAACCCATAATTTGGATCATCCAAATTAGTGTGCATGTATGACTTTCAGTTTTTGAGTTGACACAACTTAGTAGGAAAGGCGATAATTGGGTAATTTGGAATTTAGGAAAAAGGAAAAGATAGAGGGAAAAAAAGGGTGCTAGTTTTTCCTGTACATGCTTATCTAGTATAGATTTCGTTCTCTGATTTTGATGGGTAGGCCCCAAGGGGGCTAGATGAATGTTTTGTTAAAAGGGTTAAGTCCCCGATGACTTTCTCGAAGTGGGGGTGGGGGGGGGGGGGGGGGGGGTGAGGTTGTTGAACTGGAGGTGGGCTAGTTTGAATCTTAGGTGAGGGTTAGAAAGAAACAGGGGGGAGACATTAATAGGGAGAAGAGAGGACATTAACCATCAAGATCTTACTATGGGTGGAAATGGGCCGGGCTTCCTCTCCCGACCTGCCAACCAGGCCTTATAGGGCTTGGGCCTGGGCCCATTAACTTGGTCCGAGAATCTGCTTGGGCTTGGGCCCATTAACTTGGCCTGAGGACCTTTGTTCGAGCTGAGATAGGTTGGGGCCAATGGTGAGTGGCTTGGCCCGTTGGCTTGGTCTAATAATCAAGTGAGCCATTGTTGCACATAAGGTTGGACTATTTGAAGATATTTGGGAGTGCCCCCTTTAACTTTCATATGTAGTTTAAACCCTTTTTGAATCTAGGTTTGGTTTCTATCATCAAAACCATTTATATGATGGATTGATAGGACTCCTTGCAGATGGGGGAACTATCGCAAAACATTTCTTAGATTTAGACTATTCCAAACCTTTGATTATGTCACTCTTTTCCTTACATTGGCGACCTTGTAGGCTAGGACTAGGGTTGAGCCCTTTTTAGCTCGATTAGGGCCAAAGCTTAAGGGACTATGGTGGGGCAAGGCTCAACCTCGGCCTGACCCATTGCTACTCGTAGATCTTGCTACTGACCAAGCGAAGTTTGATCAACCGCCATCAGATGGAGTTGGAAGGTCGAAGATTGGCCAATAAGTTAGGCCAGGCATGGTCTAGCCATGTAAGTCCAAGGCTTAGGCAGTTGGGCCCCTAAATTTGGTCTAATGGCCAGGTTTGGGCTTGAAATCCAAGTCCATTGTCAAGGCTAGGTTCGGCCAGGGCCAATGTTGAATGGCTCGGTGATGCAGGACAATTAACCATTTGTTCTAAAAGCTCGAACTATTAGACTATGGCGAATTAATCCCTTTATCTCATATCCCAGGCCCCACATCTCATGGGTTAGGACCTCGGCCGAATCCTCCTCGTAGGCCCCAAATTACATGGGTACCGCCTCACATGGGCCACCCACCCCGAGTGTGTCCCCGCATCCCACAGGCTACCCCACTCTAGCTTAGTGTGAAATGCACATTAATCACCCCTTGTGAGGAGTCTTGAACACGAGATCTCCCGCTCTGATACTAATTTGATGCAGGACAATTAACCACTTGCTCTAAAAGCTCGAATTGTTAGAGTATGATGAATTAATCCCTTTATCTCATAACCCAGGCCCCACATCGCATGGGTTAAGACCTCAACCGAACCTCCCTTATGGGCCCCAAATCACATGGGTATCGCTTCACACAAGCCACCCGCCTCACACGGGCCGCCCACCCTGAGTGCGTCCCTGCATCCCATAGGCTACCCCACTTGAGCCCGGTGTGAAATGCGCATTAATCACCCCCGGTGAGGAGTCTCGAACACGAGACCTCCCTCGTGGGCCCCAAATTACATCGGTCACCCACACCGAGTGTCCCCGCATCCCACGAGCTACCCCACTCGAGCCCGGTGTGAAAATGCCCTTGCATTAATCACCCCCGGTGAGGAGTCTCGAACACAAGACCTCCCGCTGTAATACCAATTTGATGCAGGACAATTAACCACTTACTCTAAAAGCTCGAACTATTAGAGTATGGCGAATTAATCCCTTTATCTCGTAGCCCAGGCCCCACATCTC